>JAGXOD010000020.1:2507500-2845000 GCA_020368025.1 Brachyhypopomus occidentalis | reverse complement strand
CACACACTGTTCCAACCTCGCGTGTTACGCACACTCTTCAAACCTCGCGTGTTACACACACTCTTCCAATGTGACCCTGGTACTAAAAACAAACCCAGTGATTGGCAGGGCGTCACCTGCGGGAGTGGCCCGGCTGCGGGAGCGTGTCAACTCCTGTTGCCATGACTCGCCTCCGTGAGGTGGGGAATGCTGGGATGCGCCTACAGCCCAGAGGTAGCCACGTTCCCTGCCCCTCAGCACGGTGGGCAAGACTCCACACCCAACCCCGCCCCCCCCAAACTCATCTCCACAACACGCCGGGAGAGACGACCCTTAAGATGTGGATTTGGATGTGGATTTGGATGTGGACTTCTGACAGATCGAGTTTGGCTGTTAGCCAAACTATCAGGGACAGGAGACCCAAATGCATCGCAAGTGACCTTCACGTAAGACGAGGGCTTCACGAAGAAAGTCACTTTAACTTGTGGACAGACAGATCTAGGAACGACCCCAAAAAAGTAGGCCATGTTCAGGACAGCATGGCCCCGGGAAAACCCCGGGAGAGAGATCTCCCTGTTCCCCACACTCCTGAATCATCTGTCTGCCTCTATTCAATGCCGTCTATCAGTTATACCTGGTCTGGACTTAACCTTACTGCAGTATATATGTCTGTTGGAGAGATCTGATCCTTAGGAATCACTTTACACTGATGATCAGTCAGACATATCAGTTGTAAAGAAGGTTATAATCTTTACAACGAAATAAAACACCGGTAGACACAATGATTAGTTGGTCTTACACCATCTATATCTATCTATATCTCTATCTCTATATATATCTATCTATCTGTGTGTGTGTGTGTGTGTAAAGGAAAGGGAGAGAGATATTCAAAATTATAGTGAAGTACACACAGTTTCCAGAGAAACAGGACAGATGTCTTTCATCAGCTGTGTAAGCAAAGTGGTTCTTAATTTATAGGAGGAACCAGTCTCTCTTTCTCTTTCTCTCTCTTTCTCTCTTTCTCTATCTCTCTGTCTGTCTCTCTCTCTGTCTCTCTCTGTATATCTCTCACTCTTTCTCTCTCTCTCTCTCTCTCTCTCTATCTCCCTCTTTCCCTCTCTTTATATAAGTATAAATATATATTCATACATAATATGCTCCTCTTTAAACATGGGGCAAAAAACCTTGAGGATGAAACAATAATGTGTTATGGTACATATGGTTTTACTGATCATTATCCCCATGATTTAAATGGTTTTTATGGTTGTACATATATGTTTGTGCCCACACATATATCTGTCTGCCTGTTGGCCTGTGTTCTTTTTCACTGTGTGCCATCCTCTTACTAACAAGCCTTGCTTAACCTGACTAATTTATCTAATGATACCTGTGGTAATTTAAATACTCTGGGCAGGACAAGTGGGAAGAACATGAGTGGAACATGTACACTCCTTTGTCCACACAACATTCGATCTTGACAGGAGTGCCAGTATCACGCCTCAGGGGCCCAGAAGAGAGACAGAGATTTCTGGATGAGTACAGCCAATGACAGGATCCTGTGGGCATGTAGTTTTCAACTATGTACACAGGGGGAGCTGGTGAGCCAAACCCCATGCCTAATGGAGGAGAATAGCTTATCTTCTGGTATTACCCATAGTGCAAGGATCAGAGGAACAGAGATAGCCATGATAGTCATTAAGGGAATCCACTTCCTTTTTCCAAAGTCCAATCACGAAGAATCTCTCTGAATACTATGAATATTCATATACCCACTGTTTAAACTTACATGTTGCAATGTAACACCACTTGATACACTTATAACACAATGGTCTGAGAGGACAACAGCAGATCTTATAAAGAGGTCACTGATCTTTGGTGCGTTAAGAGAGGACCAAGGATATGTGATGTTGGCATCCTTCATCTTTTCCACACAGCAGAAATGATCCCATCGACCAATTTTAAGATAAAAAAGTGATCCTTAATGACATGACTTCTCAGAACTCCATGATATCAGAAAGCATTTCGCTGGTCTCACTCTAGGCAGCGCACCATGTCAAAACCTTTCTCTCCCATCAATGGCTCATGACGCAGGAACTAGCAAGAGATTTCCACCCACAAGCTTCCACTTTTGAAAGTGACATTAGCTATAACTGAAAGCAAAAATAAAAATATCTGGCCTAACCTTGAGAGTGATTTTCATCTGAGGGATGAAACGGACTAAAACCAATCACGTTTGGTCCATACAGTTAAAGTCACCCGTGCACCTCCAGCTATTCCTTTGACCCACTTACATGCCCAGTTACATATCAGTAGAGATGACTGGATGTAACCCTGTGAATTAGATCTTGGAAAAGTTGTGAAAAGTTTCTTGTATAGCTCCATATGACAAGTCATATGGTAATGCAGAGCTGTGGAGATTCTGGCAAACATTCATGTGTTTTGTAAGGCACAATAAACGACTCTCAGGATTCAAACACGTTGGGGACACTCGGGTTTTCATGACAGGTACTGCAGGGGTAACAAGACGCACTGCATCGTACAGCTAGCAAGTCTAGTCAGCGATGCAAACACTGACTTACGCACAGTTTGCGCCCAGCCACCAAGTGCTGAAATGCTTTCCCATCTACACATCTAGTGAAAGGAAACACGTGCAGTCTGGAAGAGAGTTTGGCAGCCATGCCTGAGAACGTCAGAAAGGACGACACTTTGAATGAGGGGCGGAACCAAGGCGCTCGACTAAGCCAGCCGCGGAGAGCCAAGCAGCGGCGGGAGAGGGAACCCCCGGTCACCCCGCAGTTGGGAAGGGAAGGATCGCAGGCCAGGAGAGCAGCGAGAGCGAGAAGGAACCTTGCAGCCCCACAGCAAGGCAGAGCGCGAGAGAGAAGTACGGTACGGGCGGCTCTCAGAGAAGCGCGAGAAGCGGCAGGTGCAGAGAAGGTTCTAGAAGGGCAGCAGGTGCGAGACAGAGAGAAAGACACAGAGAGAGAGCAGCATTTACCGGATTCCCTGAAGCCATGGCAGACAGCAACCACTGTCTCCATTTGTCCTTGCCCAGATCGCCGCCTTCCTCGATACTTTTCTCAGGCTGGAACACACAGAGCCCACTGATCACACACTCACAGGTGACAGCACGTAAACGACTGGGGGGTGGGTGGCCAGGCGTCGGTGCTGCTCGTAGGTGAAGAAGCTGTCCTCTCACCGTCCACTACTTGCTCACCCCTCTCTCTCTCTCTCTCTCTCTCTCTCTCTCTCTCTCTTGCCCTAGCCCTCTCCCGTCTGCCCTGACAGATCCCGTGCAGAGAGCAGCCTACCAACCTCCAGAAGTTCCGAAGCCAAAAGCCTGAAGCCAGAGAAGTGCATTGTGGGGGCTTTGGCTGCCAGCTTACAACATTTGGCAACAGCCCTCGACCCATAAGTCTGTATTCTAATTCCTTTCAAGAAAACAAAGGCTGTCCGCTGCTATTGCTGCACCGCTTGATGGCAGTTCTGCACAGAGCACAAACCAACACAGCAAATCTGCTCCGTCACCGCTCCAAACAAAAACCCGGCAGCATCTGACGATTCGCATCGCAGCCTTTCTAACGAGCCTAAACAGCAGATTCGAAGGCATTCCTAACGTTCTCTAACCCAAATGTGAAAAAAATAAACCACTTGGTAGGGAGCAGAAGATGAAACCGTACCAGTTTTGATAAAAAAGCTTTACACTTTTGATAAGCAAGCTACTCACCTCAGCTTTGTTCTTTTTCCTACATTTCCTCTTCCTCTGCCTCTTCTGAAGAAGGATGGTTTCGTATTTAGGCCTGGGGTGCTCCTGCAGACGAGAAGACAAACGGTGGTGTTCATCTCATGTTCGACACGTGACACGCCTGCCGACCGTACAAACTATATTTCGGAGGATTTTGAAACCATGCAGACAGGTCAGAACCCACTGCAACTCAGAGACACAAAGCAGGAACAAGACTTATCAGTGGAACCTTGAAGGGGAGAGTTTAGCAGAGGAAATGAAAACATTCAAACCTTTGCTCGTTCCTGACGGAGGAAGATTGCATTTTCGGAAGGGAGAGGGGAATATCTCAAATTAAAATCAAATCTAAATGATCGGCTAAGCTCTGTGTTCTTCATTGTAGGTTACAGAAGGTTTACAGCAAGCTAACTACAAGCACATCTAATCTGATCAACACAAAGATGCCTTTTACAGATTCCCTCTTTAAAGCTTTGTAAATATCTTTTTATAACACATTCAGTGCTCGATGATGAAAACATGTAATGGAACAAAACTCCTGGCTACCACATTATACTGTGTGTCCACAGGTGAACTCCCAGCAGCCACCGGGAGTGAGTGCCACTCACCTCCTCCTCCTCCATGCCAGTCATATTCCAGCTGTAGTTCAGACTGTTCTGCCTCCTTTTCCAGTGTTCCAGAAACATGACCGCTGTGTGGAGGGGGGTGGAGAACAAACCATTCATGAAACAAAAGGAATGAGTGACTCATTTGTTGTGTTAGTGGTTCATTCGGTCTGGCGGATACGGTTCGTATGTTCGTATTCCTCATCGTACGTTTACAAACCGAGATTACCAAAATAACGCCATTCACGCTCGACAAAAGCCAGAAAGGCGCACGATAAAGCAGGCAAACGTCAGCTGCTGCACACAGGAGCACACAGCGCACAAACACACACTCCACCTGGCCCTCCGTGGGGGTCTGCGTGAGAGAAATAATGCATATGCCCCTCTGCCACACGCAGCTGTGGAAGACAAAGCAGCATGACAAAAGGCATCAGCCAGGAGGCCCGGCGAGGCAGAGGCGGAGTCTGGGGGCCCGGCAGCCGCTCGCAGGTAACACTACACCCTGCCCATTCACCTCCTGCACACACTGCACGCAACGAGCTTTTATCCGCATCTCCATGGAGATGCCGCAACAGATCTGATGTGGCTTTTCGTTCGTGGCAGAGGGAGCAGGACGGTCGCGTCCCGCGTCCTGTTTTTTTGCCCCCCTCCATCCCCCACCGGGACACATGGGCAGGGAAGGACACTGGGTGGAGGCGGGTTGGGGCAGCTGAAGTGAGGGAGGAGAGGAGCAGGCCTACCCCAGAGAGACATGAAGATGGCGAAGAAGACGGTGGCTGGGTTGTCGAAAAGGTGACTGGCCCTCGCTGTGCCACAGGCTGTGCTCAGGTGCCAGAAGTCACACGCGCGGTCGCACAGAGGACACATGGTGAAGTTCTGCTTCTCGTCACACATCTCCAGGCTGGGGGAACACAGACCACACACACACACACGTGCAAGCACACACGGAACTCAGAAATGGCCAGAGCAGTGCAATAAGGTTACATAGTTTTTACATGGTGTCAACCAGTGAATTGTCAGTAAGGAAAAGGTACTATCAGCTACTCTTCTGTTCTGCTGTCCCCTTCACATGAATGGGATCTACAGATGTTTCTCTGTGGAGTAAATAAAATGAAATCTCTGCATTTGGGAGACTCAAACTGCGTTCTCTCTCTCTCATACTGACATTTTCAAAAGATCACAGAACTCCTCAGGGATACGTCCTATTTACACAGCGAGCTGGCGGCAAGTTTTTAAATGCTTACTAATCTAATAAGACAGTGTCCAATGCAGCTTCAAATTAGATGCTTTCACTGTGTCTTCGAATCTTACGCAGCCTACGGTTGCTAGCTGAGAATTTCTGCCAAAAGCCCTTGACATATGCACCCTTCGACGTCACCGAAGTGTGAACAACCTCACACGAGCCTCCCACTATACCGCACCTAAAGAATCGTGAATAATTTATCTAAAATAAAGCTCCATCCCTAGACTGTGTCCCTTCATACAGTCATTACATGTGACTAGCAGAGCACATTTCTGCTGATCAGGGTACCAACCATCTTCATATGCCCATGTGTCCCAGGCCTGGAGCCCAGGTGTGCGGCAGGCGTGCGAGACCTCCTACCTGGGCACGTTGGAGTCGATGGTGAAGCAGCCGTACAGGAACACGATGATGCCGACCAAAGAGGCCAGGCCCAGCAGCTGAGTGTAGGCACCAAGCCAGGCGAAGTAAAGGCCGATCTTCTCCCCAAAGTACTTCCTGAGGTCAAAGGGCAGAAGCTGTAGACACTACGTGCGTGTTGATTAGCCCTTACTGCCTCATCTCTCACGAGGAGCTTTTGTGTTGTAGTGCATGTTAAAAATTACCTGATAAGGTCTATAGGCTGATATTTGTAAAAAGCTCCATATTTGGCCCACTCGTCGTGTAACAGCTGAAAACAATAAAAAGAGGTACAGGAAATAAAAAGCACGTGGAAGAGATTATGCTGAGCGTAATACATGAATAATATGAAATAATACAATAATAATAAAGAATACATGCTGAAATAAAAAGTCCAATAAAGTGGCACCTGTCTGTCATTCTTCCGCTCCGCTTGCGCTGTGTCCTTGAAGTCCCCCTACCAGCACACAATCAAAGTCACTACAAGCAGAGAGCGCAAAATGGCTGGTGTAATGAAGCGCATTTGGTCATGAGGAGGAGAAATGCACGCGGCTGACTCACATCATGCAGGGGGAAGGCGGAATCGTACACCCCTTTAGCTACTAGGGTGGTGATGCCTGCAATGAGAGAGATCACCATGAAACACAAGAGAGAGATCACTATGAAACACAAGGGAGAGATCACCTTGAAACACAAGAGAGAGATCACCATGAAACACAAGGGAGAGATCACTATGAAACACAAGAGAGAGATCACCATGAAACACAAGAGAGAGATCACCATGAAACACAAGGGAGAGATCACCATGGAATATGAGAGAGGTCATTGTAGAATTCCAGAGAGATCACCATGAAATACAAGAGATCACCATGGAACTCAAGAGAGAGATCACCATGGAATACAAGTGAAAGATCACCACTGCATACAAGATGATTCCTGATGGATTTTTTTTTTTTGAGAAGCCAACACACCAGCCCTGTTTGAAATGGAAGGCAGCTAACATGTAGAACACAACCTTTAATCAAAGTAATTAATCAGTCCTCAAAGGAACTACACATACACTCCTGTGACTAGCCCTCAATTAATAAAGTGACTCCATAGCAACCAGCTGGAGGGACCACCACCCCTTCCACCACCCCCCCCCCCCCCCCCCCTCCCCTCGTCCAATGATCCCTGCTTCAATTCTGAGCTAGTTTCTGGGATAGCATGACCCAATTTGTAGAGTATAAGAGATGGAAGGCTGAGTGAGGGCAGGGACCAGGGAGCGAGGGAGAGGGAGAGGGAGAGAGAGAGAGAGGACTAGAAAAGAAGTGTGTGTGAACCCAACTCGACAGCTAGCCTCAATCTCCTCATGACTGGCGGCAGTGTCCATCTGCTAAGCAGAGCGGTCCAAATCAACATATGGAGGAGAACCCTCCAGCACGCAGCCCAGTGCCGGACCCCTCGCTATCAGCCTGGCTTTCCTCAGGATTCCTCCAAAGCCCCGTGCTGCTTTGCATTACAGATCACTGCAATACTAACCCATGGTTTGGCAGGTCCGTGTGCAGGCAGTGCGTCGAAGGATTTCGTACACCTGGGAGATCGAGGGCAAGAGAGTGAGTGAGAGAGGCAAACAAAACAAAGTGTTCCCGGAAAGGCCTCAGTGGGATGGTTTCCTAGTAATAGGCCTCCGGAGAGTAGCGTCATCTCAGACTGCAGGTAAATAAGCACATTATTCCAGCTCCACGCAACAGCCAGATCGGCCAACTTAACACGCTGCCCCGGTTTAAGGAGGGCAGGATTTCTGAGGGTAGTATTATATATATATATATAAAAAAAACATGGACAAACATACAACAATAAAGAACTCACAATCCGACTCCTTGTGGCATTGTCAAAGAATGTGTCTTTGCACTCGATGCTGTAGCTGAAACAGACAACCACGTTAAGGTTAAACCAAAGTAGGTCTAGCAAAAGTCATGAGTCAGGGTTTATGTTTTCGAGTTGCTTGGATGCCTACGGCACTAGGAGAAACCTCGTTAAATTCTCCTCCCCCACCACATGCTCCCCACCCCCACACCCCACCCCCACCTCCCTCCCCTCCCTCCACCTCCAGAGGTTCCCAGGTGGCATCTCACAGGTGGAGCTTGTCCCGGGAGAAGCTGTGTGAGAGGAACTTGGTGCGGCTCTGGTGGTGCAGGTGGGGCACGTGGGGCTGGAAGGGTTGGTTAAGCTTCCTCCACACTGATGCCATCGTGGCCGACAGGCCCTTTTCTTCTTTTAGCTCGTAGCTCTGGATGAGCAAAGCGTGGAGAGGCACAGCGAGAGGTGAACACAACAGACACCCAAAACGGCCGGAGCATCAGGAGAAACAGCGCAGAGCACATAAGCATAAGCACTTTCCAAATCCAATGGCACAGCTAGGGAGTTTAGCATTTAGCATCTGCGCTAAGACAGGAAAGATGCTCTGTGGGCGTGGCCAGCTGTGGAACAGGACACTCACCTTTTTGGTGGGCACCTTGATCTTAAGGAACTCTGCCTCCCTGCTCAGCACCTGCCAGGGGGCATGTAGCCGGATGAAACCATGCCCGTGGACCTTGTGCTGGGACAGACAGAGAGAGAGAGAGAGATTTAGTCTGGGAGGGTTGATCCCCTAGGCTACTGACCTTGAACACTGCCTGTCCTCAGGGCACAGAAGTGACCTTTATTTCTGGGCTGTAGCAGGAGGCGACATCACCATTGCGCATAACTAACGCTGATTTTCTTAGTCTGGATCACTACTGCGCCAGCAGGTGAATGTGTTCAGAAACTCCTCCTTCCAGACAAACACACTGAACGCTCATGCATTCTCATTATTTACAAAGCCTTTTCTTTGTTTTTGAACAATGTCTTGTTTGTATTTCATAAGTCCAGGAGGATAAAGGCTTCCTGGGATGAAGCATGTAATGTGTGACAATGAACCGCCTTGCACCAGCAGTGGGGCAGTAGTATGTATCAACACTCTGAGAGTGCAGAGGTGTGACACGCGACCATACACAACCCGGCTGGCAGGCATGGCCACAACGGTGAGACGGACCCTGCCATCTTTTCCAGCTACCTCTGCTACATCCAAACACAGACGGCATACAGCACAACTGGGACATGAACCTGGGTCGCATCTGTCTGTGTCTCTGCCACGCTGGGCAGCACGTCGATAGGGTGTGCTTTCGGTAATCTCAACGGGATTAATTACACTTTAGAAAATATTTTGCATGTAGACAACAGCCACTAATGGAGATAAGAGGTCACTCTATTAAACATATTTTTAAGGAGACTCTATACACATTACCTGCATGGAGTATACATAGAGTGTGTGTGTGTGTGTGTTGGTAGTGTAACAAGACCCTGATGCTCTCCCTCCTACCCACATGGTGATGACAGTAATTGTATCTGTTCGGCCACACTCAGCTATGCCATCGTGAGCAGGGCGTATGTGGGTGTTCAGAGACGAGAGGAGGTGACGCTGACAATAAATGACAGGGCCAGAGAGATGGAGAGATGGAAACCTGAGGCAGACCTCCCTCTGTCCTGCACTCCGACACCCCTCCCTGTCTCTCCTTCCTGTACCCCTGCTCACACATGGGCACACACGTCCCATGCACACACAAAAATGAGATAAAAATAACATGTGGATCTGAGAAGGTTAATTAGGATAAGATATTCCAATTAGTACTCCATCTCAGCAGGCTAAGGCAATTAGGTCGATTTTTGCCCGGGCTGAGGGGGAGCCTCTGCTACACAAACCGGCTGGGGCTGACATTTCAGGGGCTTCCAAAGACCCAAAAGCGGAAGCATACCCACACGCCAGGGTGAATCCTGCCTTTGACATTTGAAATAATTAAACAGAGCAGCACACTCGTAGTTCATGACAGAAGTAAAGGGCAGACGGCCATGAGGACTGTGAAAGAGGCTCCAGAAACATGTAGACCTTACTGATGATGATGAAGATGAAGTCAACAATAATAAGAAGAAGAAGGTGATGATGAAGGTGATGATGATGGTGATGGTGATGATGATGATAATTATGATGTTGATTACTCTTGTGATGCTTCGGTGAAAGGAGGACTTCACTGTCCAGATTGCTTAACCCATTACCTGAGAGGTGAATAATTTATAGGCTGTAGCCTCCAGCGTTTAGCCACAGTCACAGTGCACAGCCTGAAGAAATGCGAGACCGCTGGACATTTAAGAGTTTTGAAACAAAGCTTCATTAGCAATGAATGCTGATAAAGCCACGACAAACAGCTCAGTGATGGCAGAAGCCTGCTTCCAAATATTTAAACACGACAAAAGAATGATCTTATTTGAGATCTGCTGACAAAGAAAAATACTGTCTACTAGTAGGATAAGCTTTAAAGAGAGCCCCAGGGAGACCTGTTTTCAGGTCAGTTAAGAGACACACTGTGGTGTTAAATCCAAGGGCTTTTATTAGCATTTACTCTCCAAAATGCAGATTCATATCAAAAGTGGTACCAACTCTAACCTGCGTTAACAACAGCAAATGCTTCTGTGCGGAAACCTGTCAAAGGGGCAAGACTGGTCATGTGAACAAGTTCATGTACTTATGTAACCCGCAGGGCTCTGGCGTCTTATGTATTTCTCCACCAGAGCGCCATTCCCAGAACGGCCAAGTCCTCAGTGTGAGTCCTGGAAGCCCCTCTCCGATCTGCCCTGTTCCCCCTCTCCGGTGTGCCCTGTTCCCCCTCTCCGATCTGCCCTGTTCGTCCGCTCTGGTCTCCAAGGTTCATTCACCTGAATCTCATATCTAAGAAGACCACACAAACCGCGCATTGTGTAACTGCTGCTGAAGGGTGACACAGCATTCTTCCGCAAATCATCAGCCATGGCGACGGCCACGACGAAACGGCTCATCGGGTGCCGACCTAAGAGCAGCCTGCTGCACCGTCAGAGCCGCCCACAGATGCACCGACCTCGCACGAGCCCCAGCACCTCGGCCAATCAGGAGTCTACTGCAGGCACCGCAATAGCACTTCAGCATCACTTAATACCGGTCGCAGATTATAACCTGTTTATTAAAGTGAAGGAAAACAAACCCATCTATCCGCAATTGAACTGAATTGAATTGAATTGTACCCTGGCAAGGTGTGCCAGTAATCTGAATGAGATCTGCATATTCAGTCAGCATTACAATGTAAATGATTAAATATACAATAGCGGTTCCAGCTGAAGAACACTGTCTTGTTTATCCCCCCATGTCTCCTATTGCTTCATTCTTTTGAAATACATTTACAGATGCACGATAAGGTGAACAGAGTTGAGAAATTCTTCCTTTGCTGAATTTCTGTCACCCATAGTTGTTTTGTTCCAGTATACTTGCGTAGCATTATGTATGGTATGGAAAAGTGGAACCTCAGAAAAGTGCTACTACTGCTGGACTCTGAAGAGGGAGGTTTATAGTATAATAGACACCTTATTTATAAATAAATATTATACATATTGTACAAGTTGTTCTGTCACTTAAGAAAAATGTCTAAAAACAGATTTCAATTTCAGCATAAAGTACTTTAAGGAGGACCCATTTTATTTTGTGGGGCAACAAAAAAGAGAAGATTTTGCTGCTCAGTGATATTTGTAAGAACAATTGTATCACAGCTACCTGACGTTTGGTATGTTTTGTAATTTAAACAGTGTTCAGTCACTGTTCATTAATGTCAAATCCAATGTCTAAAAGGGCAGCAAAGAATATTCAATATAAAGGATCTTTTAGAGTAATACTGGAGGCCTGGTCATTTAGCGCTATTTCAAATGAACAAAAAATTTAACTCATGAATTAGGCAATACAGCATCTTCACATGGGTTTAAATCGTTTGTAATTTAGTTATTTGTATGTAGTTCTTAACAAGCAAGATGGAGACGCCTGATCTGCAACTACTAGAGTGGCATGTGCACTTCTCTCACTTCAAATCACTTCAAACGTACACGTTCACGTCAGCAGGGTGATACTCACACTCAGACAACAAAACACTTCAGATCAGGTGTAGGTTGGGTGCAAAAAATTAACTTCCTTATAACCTATTCATCATATGTTTCGCCTCAAGCAAATCTCAAGCAAATGCCAAGAATAACCATGCAAATGAGTAACAGCATTAGCTGTAGAAGATCATCAATAACAGCTCGTACATACAGCTCAAGCACTTAATGGGTTTTCTCCATACATGCTGGGGTGGTTACACCATGAACCCAAGGTGCACTTTGGCCCTCAGAGGCTGGTATCCTGCCAGAGAGTGAGATCTTAGAAGAACCTGGCATTGCTCCTGCTGCACACTGAACACACAGCCAAGAGGAGAAGCCCCAAACCAAGCGCCTACACACCGAAACTCCGCTGTGATGCACATGTGCAGGAGCATGCACGCACACTTCCACCCACTCATTCTCTCTCGGATACGCACGACACACACCACTTAACACCGTGTTTCGTGAAACAAGGGCAGGCATGAACTAAATATCTGGTAACTAGCACTGATTGTTGCTAATGAAGAACAGCCGAATGAAACTGCGAGGAACTGACGCAAAAGACTAAAGTCCTTCTGTAGTGGGTGCTTGGTGACAGAAACACAGCTCCTGTAAACAGCTTCCCAAGAACCATCCAGCACACAGTACAAAGGTTCTGTTCAAATATATTAACATTCTAAACGTCAACCTCATTAACAGTAGTTTTGTTTGTTTGTTTTTTAAATCTTTTTACAAAACTACAGCCACTAGTGCATTCTGGGATGCTGACACCATGCGCTGAAGTGGCAGTAAGTGAAGCACAGTTTGTCACCATAACAGAAAGAGTCAACAGAAACACTCGGATTACTCCGGAGATTTGTGGCCATCAGCTTTCACCCACCTCGCTGTCCCGCTCAAGATCGATCCCTGCCTCCTTCAAGTTGGCCTCGAACTCTTCCCGGATCAGTAGTTTTTCACCCTCCACGGGGTCGATGGGGCCCATGTCTACCACCACCTCCGCGTGCTCCTCCTTGACCCCATCGGGCTCCTTGCTCCCCACCCGGGGGAAGCTGCCGTTGGAGATGACGGAGAGCCGGTGGTGTCCAGGGGACTCATGGACCGAGGAAGGTCTCCGGTACTGATACACCAGCACATAGTCCACTTTCCTCTTCCCGTCGGCAAAGTACAGCCCTTTGCCAGGCTCGTGCCCTGCATCCATGAAGTTGTTGACCACCTGAAGCGGTGAGAGCACAGCGCTATGAGCAGAGGTGCAGCGCTCGCTGCATTGTCTGCGTATCAAATTCACGTCGGAGAAAGGGGGAGTATGACACGCATGGATGTAGGTCAGACTGTTGCTTCTTAATTTGGCTGCTCTCAATACGCTTAAATATAGAACCCAACACATAGAGAGCAACACTGGTTTGTCGAGTTTTCATTTAAAGGTGCTGTTACAGGCGTTTCCGTTCATTAAAATCAGTGCTTCTGTTAATTTAGGATCTAACTTAATAAAATGGAACTGCAAAATGTAAGTTCATTGCAAAAATATCAGACTCACGGGTATCTTGTCATCCCTCGACGAGTGGAGCATGTTTGAGCTCTTGTGGGAAGCCAGAGATACAGCGAATTAAAACGTTGATGGCAGTTCCTCCACGCTTTACGCGTGCACCGCACAATTGCCTACTTTTTTCAGAACATGTCCACAACGTAGTCACCTCGAAGTGACACGACTAGCCATTTGCTTTATCGTAAGAAGCTAAAGTACAATAGAATCAACCTCATCCGCCCGCTTTATTTTGGCACTGCTCGCGACTGACAGCTGACTAGGAAGCGCGGACCTTGGCTCTCGCGCAACTACGGATCTCCATAGAAACTTGTGATTCGTCATTCAGTCATTCTAGCAATCAGAATACGCCTGTGCTGTTCAGACATCCAGAACTATGATTAACGTGGCGCGAATACATACGCAAAAATGCATATAAGTATTTTAAAACTAGAGCGTAGAAACTTTTCACGCGATTTTGTTTTTATTTAGACATAGGCCGGAGAAAACAAACAAAATACTTATTCTGTAAAATCAAAATCTGACACAAGATATTACTTTAAAATACATACTGTAAAGACATACTTTATAAATTAATATTAGCTCGTTGTGTAGCCAGCACAGAACAAGAGAACTTAACGAAAATCACGTAATTTGATACTAAGTAACCAATCCATGAAAACAACTCACGATGTAGCCAGAGGGGTCATCAAACGTGCATGTTACCGGATCAAATCCCATTCCAGAAAGTTCTCTCGCTATGCGGTATAGTCTGTCATTGTGTATGGCGGACGACTCCATCATATCCATGGTATCCTTCACTTGCTCCATAGTATTATCTCGTACTTCTGTTGAGTGAAAACATATCGCTTAAACCTTTTATTGATGAAAGACATTAAAGGATGATTTTCTGGAGAATGGTTTAAGAAGAATTTATTTATTTGTGCAGTTTATGGTGTACGTTCAGTTTTTCACAAGGATGTAACAAAGTATTTCCCTACTGTTCCTGTTCCTTGTTAACCTTTAAGTAAACAAGTAAAAGTGTTTAATGTAGGCCTATATGGTTGAGCCCACTCACTGTTTATACTTGGTTCAAGTCAATTGCAAGAGAAAACACCAGTCGTTTCGTCTTATTTTTGATACACAACTAAAGTGAGTTCTTACGTAATAGTCATTCTTACAGACCCGGATGTATACATTTTATCTTTCTTTAATTTTATAATAATAATAATAATAATAATAATAATAGATAGATAGATAGATAGATAGATAGATAGATATTAGTTACTTTTAAGCATATATTAGTATTTGTGCTTTAAAATTTCTGGTTCAAACGTTTATTTGCTAGAGAAACTCTTGACTAACACGTAATAATATTTAGACGTGCCTGTTGTAACTCTTTCTGCCACTAGTTACTGAGCTTGGTTTCAGCACCATGGACAGTAATATGCAAATTACTTTTCCATAATAAAAATACATCAAACAAAATAACCAAAAATAACAAAATTCGTAAACATAAAGTAAAGTAACTTTAAAATAACTTTGCCTAAGAACTTCTGTCAACGTTGTATTGCTTGCATTGACTGGTGCTTCCAGTATTTTAACCGTTATGAATGCACTCTTGTAGAATGTTATGTTTGGCCTCATCTATGGATATATATGGATATTGTAATATGGTCTAACTGTTCGGTATTGTTCAGTAGATGTAGGTGGCATCATCGACATCATGATAGCTAACGCAACAGTTGTGTTGGTGTGTGTTGTCCGAGTGCCAGATAAACGCTCCGAATAGAAAACATATTACTATGAAACTGTCAAACGAAGCACGCAGGAGAAAATTAACGCGCACTTACCACCGCGTGAAAGCGAACCAGGCCTGTTCGTAGCCATGTCGAAATGCAACGTGAAACGAGTACAGGTAGTCTCGGGTGCTGTTAGGGTGCAAAATCCGTTCCTGGCTTTCTCCAGGTTTAATTTGCAAACTGTTGTGGCGGTTAATACCATGCCTGCCCGAGAAACGGCTTATGGATGTGCCAAACTTTGACTAATTGCCAGGACCTTCTGTCTTGGTTTAGTCACAGGTGAACAGAGTCCACGATCCATTACAATCCCGTTTTGATCGCAGCTGAGTGGTTGGCAGTACACAGAAACCGCTCAAATTGGAACTTTCATTATGAAAAGTTTTTCGAGCTCTCAATATAAAAAATGAATAAGAAACAAAATTAAATGTGGTAAAAGTTAACCCAGAAGATGCGTCAGACTGTACCCTGCACCAAGAAAGTAGGAGCGCTTTCATCTCGTCGGCTGCAAGATGGTACATAGTATCTCATTTCACTTCAGCTGTTAAATAGGCCCATCTCTGTGCTTAAATATTAAGGTAACATGTACCTGGTTTTCGAGGAACCCTCGATCTGCCTTCAAGGAAATCAGCAATGTACTTGACTATATTAGGCCTAACTATTTGACTGACGTGGGCAGGGAGGTTTTATATTCAATGAAGTCAGCCTGGCTGATAAGGCAAGTTGATGCTGCCGTTTAGAATATAAGAGAACTGTAACATATGAACATGTGGATTCCACACTGTAAAGCCCAGGTTTGAGTTTTCAGAGTGATATAGGAGGGAAAGAAGTTCAACATATACTAGGGACCTCTCATTAATAAAGAATACTGGTCAGCCAGCCGTGCAGATTATACAAGTGAAATTCATACATTGTAAAGGTTTTGAAAACTGGCTAGCTGTCGCACAATTCGATCCACTGCTGTAGACCCACGTTCAATGCAGAGATCAAGGTGAGTCTATGCCCTATCTATGAGCCCCAGACCTCAGTGCAGACTAGGCGTCAAGCGAAACGAAGTGAGGGAATTGAAATCATGGTGCTTTTCCAACGTTGTCACAAGCATGGATTTTTAAAAGTCGATTTATCAAATTGGATTTCATAATGTACTTAGGGTTCTTCATGCACTATTACTATTACTAGAGGCAGCATGTACTCACACCAAGCTAAGCCTACCGCTGCACAGTTCAGTCCAGACCAGGTGAAAAATGTATGTTGGACATGTTGTAAGAATAAAATTAAGAAGTTACATGCATTTAACAAGGATTCCATGGCCTCACAGATTCTTATGTTCTGCCATATGCAGTAGGCATGTACAGTATCAGAAAAGCAGGCTTGCTGTATCTATGCTTTTCAAAATGGGAATTTAAAAACCACAGGCCTAATATGACATGCAGGGTTCTTACAAGTAAATTATTAGATTAAATTTAATAATATACTTATCATATTCCCCATATTATTTATGGTTTACCCATTTTAGAGAATGTATGATCTTAGAATGGATATCACTCTTAAGAGTACAATCAGAATTGATATGGGATAATTAGCAATGAAAAACATCTCCAAACACTGTATCACTGTAAAACTCAAAGATTAATGTTATGCAAGAACAACCTCTAGGTTACTTTTTTGTTTTAACCGTAATTTTAATTAGAGCGTGTAGTAGTATAAATAAACTATAAAGATGGAAACTCAAATGAGTCAGGGCTTAAAGCATTTGAATCACTTCGGTTATGTCGTGGATTCCTGATATAGGCGATATACCATATTGCCAAACTCAGAGTAATCCTGAGCCTACATGTTCACACCAGTAGTATATCAACGTGCAAGAAATGGAACGTTTCTGCACTCTGAGGCTCTACACATAAATAGCATGGAACACACACCCACACACCACAGCCGCTGCTCTTGGTGTGCTTGATTATCCCTCGCAAACAAGAACACGAAACATCACATTTTCGAATCTTCAGTGCAAGGTTGTTAAATCTTATTTATCGTCATTCCAGGGCTACACTGCACATTGCATTATGATTCATAATATGGGGTGGTGTAATTAGATAGTACATTCGGAAAAGGTTACGGGGTCATTTGTGTGAAGGTGCTTTCGATCACATGTGAATTCATAGATTTGTTTTTTCTACATCAGTCTACAGGCTATAGGCCTTTATTAAAAGTTGAAATATATACACTTCTAGGCAAAGATTTTTGGCTATTTTTGTATGACATGAAATGCCTATGTTTAGTAAATGTATGAAAACCCCACAACTATTAACAAAATAAGTTCCTTATTTTTAGCACAAGCTACGCTTTTACAATTATATATTGCATGGCTCACTTATGGAGGACACGAAGCTGTTTCTGTCCAAAGAAAACCAAAAAAAATTAACATTTTATGGAAAAATGTTTTATTACTGTAAACACATAGTCAGAATAAGTTCATAAGGGATTTTATAACATAACAATGATACCCCAGGCATGTGGTGGTAGCTGCACATTCAATATTTAAGCTAAATGTACTAAAGGACTGTTTACACTGAGCCTATTCAAGTCATGTCCATTAGTCCAAATTGAGCATTACTCTATAAAAGCTCAAGTTTTAATGCACTAAGCTGGGCTCTGGTGCGTGCTAGGTGTGCGAGCCTCTCTCTCTCTCTCCAGTGGCTTTACTTTACGCTCACGCACGCACACAAACGCCTCTTTCTCTTCCCTTTACGCACCTCTGATCCCTTTCTTTCATAGCTTTATATATGACCAGAAACGCTTTTACTTTGAAGCACGCATTCACGCCGCCGAAGTCGTCCCTCAACAACTGCGCTGATTTGTATGTACGGTCATTATTGTGCATACTGAGCACACCTCAGGGAATTACACACCTACATATTGAATATATTGCGGTATAAAATATGGGAGTAACGCTTATTCGAGGCAGGATTGCAAATTAAAGTAAAAAAAGTCAAAGTAAAAAAAATAACCAAACCATTGGAATTATAATTTAAATTCTGAAGCCCAAACGTGGGATGAGGGAAATCTACAGGAGGCGGCTTTCTGGAAAGACACGGCTTTCCACTGCAAAACGCGATTTACCAACGCAAAACGCGATGACAGTTATTACACGAAACACAGTATACATTTCTATATTTCTATCGCTACAGTGTTTTCCACATGCAGGCTCAGATCAGGCACCGATGGGTGTATATTGCCTAGAACTAAGACTATAAACCGTATGGTCCATACTTTTGGAATCTTTGACGAAATAGCTCCCTCGTGTGGTCAGAAAAAGAAAGCATGCAAGTGTGTAGCTGTTTCTCTGAAGTTTATAGCCCCAGTATTCGTGTGAACAGCTTGTAGCATATATGGAAAAAAGTAGCAACGGTTGATAGTATAGTACACAGAACACATAAATGCACAATAAACACATAAAAACATGCTCCCATTATATCACTAGTTAAGACCACATCACAGATGTCACATACACTTCTCAAAAGTAATTATACTTATTAATATTTTGATAGAATTTTTTCAAAGCTTAATATTTTATTTATTTTCTCTATTTATTAACCAAAACCATGAGCTACAACCATCAGTGTCAGAGTTATTGTGCATCAGAAACATTGCTATATGACAGGACTAACGTTGCCTAAATGTGAACTTAACAGAAATCCTTACCCCTTTTTAAACGACCACTCTCAGGAGCTTTGGATATGTCTAGATTGGCGTTATGGCTGGGAATCTGCTTTCAACCCCATTCTGGTTGTTTGTGACAATAATGCTCTTTGAGACAACAGAAAAGGCTGACTATATCTCACCCAAAGGCGTACTTTAAAAGGCACAGAGCAAAAGTTTGTTTGTTCATTTGTTTGCTCATTTTTTTTAAAAGCCCATCAGCATTTATAGAGAACAGGGCTTCTTGAAGCACCAGTGAGATAAATAATAATAATAATAATAATAATAATAATCTGTTCAAACACACCCTTCATTCCATCACAGTGCTGAAGGGCAACTTGGGTCCTTAATGCCACATTCTACGGATTCTGATCAGCTTGGGGCGGGATGATTGACAGCTATTGTGCTCTCGTTGCTAAGGGAGATGTAGATGTGTGACATCTGCTGGAGCTGGATGGTGAGTGGGTGAGGCGGCGCACGGCCATGTCTGACACAATAGGCTCCATTCTTCTACACAACACAGCACTCTGCCATGGCACAGTTGGCATCTTAACTGTCCTTTTCCCGCCTGTACCACCCTGCTCAGCCTGCGGGAAAATCACACAAATCAATAAATATTATTGATGAGAGGCAGGATGTTCTGTCACCCTCTATATAGAGAGCGCGGAGAACAATGCAATGGCATTCGTAAGACGGCCGTGAATGTAAATGGAAGACATTAACAGCATCTGTAAAACTTCAGGATGGAAAAATTAGAGCTCAGCTATTGTGGAATGGTCATTTTTTTTAGGGTGGAGTCGTGGTTGCTCTCTGATGGTGTGCGAGCTTGTTGCATAGGTGTGTCCAAATATTGTTGGATCACATCACGAGGAGATGATTGACACCCGTCTAAAGATTTGTGTTTGTTTTTATTGTTTTGATGATGTTTGCTCCCATGTGTAAATAATTATGGCACATACAAAAAAAAAATAGATGAGATGGCATTTTATAAACTGAAGTAAAAGCAAAACTAAACATAACAGCCAACATTGCTCTTGAGGCTAAGGGCTCAAAGCAGTAACAAAAAAGTGCAATGTAGATATTCTTACTTTTCATACTGAATGCTGATGTCCTGAAAACCGGTTTCAGAGACGTGAAAGGAATAAAAAATGCTATTTTCAGGTCTCCAGTTGTTTTTGTTTTGTGCATACTAGTGTACCAAAATAAAACTACTATAACTTTGTTGCAGTAAATACAGCTTATTTTATTATATTACAAAGATATTTCTGGCAAGCTTAGAAAAAGACCAAAAGCAAGCCTGTTGGACATGTCCTTGTTCCCATCTGTGGCTTGTCAAAAACAAAGCAAGACCAGGGAGGCAAGAGAAAGTGTGGGGAAGGACACACGTCACTTCACAGCTCACAAGGACATGTTTAGTGTCCACTCTCAAGTCAAACTAGCGGTCAAACAAGCGGTTCGTAAAACAACGCCATCAGTGCTGAAAAACCTCGCATGCCAATGTTGAATTAACACTATCCTTTTATGTAAAGCTAGATCTATATAACCACTATAGAAGTATTCAGCACTGGACTTTTCATCTATTGGG
Source organism: Brachyhypopomus occidentalis (assembly GCA_020368025.1). Classification (NCBI taxonomy): domain Eukaryota; kingdom Metazoa; phylum Chordata; class Actinopteri; order Gymnotiformes; family Hypopomidae; genus Brachyhypopomus; species Brachyhypopomus occidentalis. Next base: position 2,824,442 of record JAGXOD010000020.1, on the reverse strand, counting down.
ACGAGCAAGGCAAAAAAAAAAGAAAGACATAAAGAAACAAACAAACAAACAAAAAGTTCTGGTACTCTGAGTTCGATTGTTCTCAGTCGAGGTGGGAGTTCGCGCATCTCTGGAGGAGGAGCGCAGTTGACCTTCGGAAAATAACCGACGTGCACGAATCAACAGAACCACCCTGGCGGAGAAACGTTTGGAATATAGATATTCTGATCAAAGAAAGAAAGCATCTTGCGTTGACTTCGTCTCAAAGTTTAGAAGGGTTCGTCATGGCAGAGCTGACAAGTGCAGAGTTATGCGTCAAATATCTCTTGTTCATCTTTAATTTCATACTTTGGGTAAGTTTAAACAAATATTTACTTTTACTTGACGTTGCGTTTCTAAGAATAGTACTTATTAGGTTAGCATCAATCTTGGACAATAAATTGTATGTTACATTAGGAAATTATTTCATAGTTCAAACGAAATGCGGACGGGCTTTGTACTTTGACATTGCCTTTGTTCTGGTCCTAAGATTTCCCAAAGCTCACACATTTTAAAGCTTGCTTTAACATCGGAGGTTACGTTTCGTTGAATATGCCTAGTAGAGTTAATTTCTTAGATGAACAAAGCATACAAAAATAGTCAAAACTAACATATCCCACTTAAGAATGACAGAACACTAACAATATGTCAACAATCAACATTTTCAAATATTTTGTTCAGTTGTATATAATATGTAATGTAGGCGAGTGTTAACTTTTGATGACATAATGATCCATAGGCAAGTTGTTTGCCTGAAAGATGAGGGGAGTCACCTGATTAGGAGAAGAACATGAGCTTTTCATGGACGGAAGACATCGCACTAGAAATATAACATCAAAGAATTCGAAGTTGATTTAAAAGCAGAATACATAAAAGCGGAACTGGAAAATGATGCAGACCCAAAGTCATCAGCGTGCTTGTCTAAAAACAGAACTCATCCATATCTATCATAAATTATACCTTAGACCTCTTACACAACGGGGCAGAAACGCGGCACTTTCTAGAAACTCCAGAGGTCTAATATATGGGCTAAGTGATCCTTAGATAAGTATATTATCTTATAAACATTATCTCATGTTACATATTTATCTGTTCCCAATAAAACCCAAATAACCTTATTACTTTTACACCTGAGCCTAATTCATTCTTGTTGTCATGTGCTATAACAAAATATCCTGTCATATCATGTACATCCTTGTTTAATATTCAATGGTATGGACATGGAAAATTGAGACAACTTCAGCCAAATCATTCTTTGACTTCCTTTAACAACTGTAACGTCTGTTTTGTATTGTTTTGCTTCTGTTTAAGGCCTCACACTTCTTCAGTAGTTGATGTTGTCACTTTGGACAACAGTGGGCCACCAGCATTGGTCTTCCCCTTGATGTGCTGCTGAGCACAGACCAGCTATACAAATGCAGTAATAGCTTGCAATAGCTTGTTTTGACCTTCCACATTTCCTTCCCAGTACAGGTTAGAAAAGTCATTATGCACTTGCAGTTTACAAAGAATGCAATGGTTAAAAGGAAAATCCTATATAAAAAAAGAAGAAGAAAAAATATAATCAGCCTTACATGCCTTACATTTCAATTTCACTTCTTAAACTTGTGTCTATATGGAATGTTTATCCTTCTGCATCCTGTTGGATGCATTTCAGTTTGCAGCAAATGTATATGCAACTTGAATTTTGTTTGATATTTGGAATGGCAAACTCTCCATGTGAAATGAAATCATGCTCTATTGCATTTGAAGCATTCAAATCACTCAATAAATGGCTATACCTCAACTCTAGGACTCACAGGGAGATTGCGTTGAGTTGCGTTGCGTTTTCTCATAAACAAAACCAAAACTCCTCACAAAATGAATAGTTCTGTTTTTGTGTCAAGACCAGCCTTTAGGGATGGTACGTTTGATACTGACATTTCGAGCTTCCGAAGTGCAGACGTTTTGGAACACTGCTCCGGGTGTGGTTCAAATGTCACGTGACTATGGTTGGGCGAACCTTTGGTGCGTTACACCCGTTTCAACAGATGACGTTCCTAAAGTCTCTACGTTTGATTGGCATTGTCTGAAACCTGATTACACCGGATTATCTGTCTCAACCGCAAACTCCCAGAATGCTTAAAAGGCAAACAAACACATCCTAATTTCGAGGGATTTTGTGAGAGGAGAGAGATGAGACATAGTGATTGACAGTACGTCTGTCGGTGAGTCTTGAGCTAGATGTAAGGTTAGAGATACATACTGATAGAGTGAGCGATAGATAGGATAGTCCTACAGTAACATTAATATGAGTGTTCATTTGGTTTACCGGCAGAAGCGATGTGAGGAAACTTTAAACAGCAAAACGTATTTTTCTATCTGTAACAAGTATTTCAATAATGTTTTTTTTTTCCCGAAGGTTGTGAAAGTAATCTGTATCTTGATTCTATTTTTTAATAAAAAATCATAACAAATGTGAGACATTGCTCTTTAGTGTTCCCGTATTAATCATCATTTTATATAATTATCTACATTCCCTCACACTTAATTCCGCCGTAGATTAAATATGTTCCACAAAACAACGCAGCCTACATTGAGTTACACAGTCCACCCAAACTCATGTTCTTATAGACTTTTTTATCTTCTTAGACATGACTTACAAGTGAAACCGAAATACTGAAATAGCCTCACTAAGAAATAATTAGTGGAAGACAGAATTCCTCACAGCTCCACTTTGCTGCCTCTTACAGTCTGTAAACAATTGTTCGTTTCTTATATTGAATATTTAGTCAGAATTTGTGTCGATAACCTGGTATAAACCCACCAGAATAATTAGCTGTTTAGAATTGTCGACCCGAGTCGTTGTTTCACAGAATAGCATTAGCAAGATGTGATACCAAAGTGGCCAGTAGGTGTCACCATAGAGAAATGTTTATCGGATTGTTTTGAAACCACTATTGCCACTACAACGATCCACAACCGTACGCATAAATGCCAAGTTAACTGGGAATACATTCCAACGGGTACATGCAGGTCATGTCCCTCCATAAATAAAAACGAACAAGAGATCAATTAAAAATATATATATTTATTCGCGCGACATTCGAGCGCGTCTATAATGACGGTGTCTTCCACAACAAACGATATTTTTCGGCCGGCATTTTTTCCCGCCCTCAGTTCGCGTCCAGTGCGTATCGTTTTTAGACGAAAAAAAACCCCGCGTTCGAATATTTCGCTTTTTTCGCGTCACTTTTTCGCTCCGCGTTGGGTGTATAAACGTCTTTAGATGTTTATACGTAGAGGGGCGTCTAACCACCACCCAGCCGTCATTCTGTCCCACCCACACTCATGTGACTGAAGAGCAGACTTCATTGGCCGGTTATATGTGCATGTGATAAGTATAAATTGGCAGGGAGTTAAAACCGAAAGTCTTGGACGCGTTTGTGTTTTTTGGATAACGTCTGTCTCGTTCTGCGTATCTGTTGCCTCAGAAACGTAACCATGGGACTAGGAGGAGGTCTAAGTTTTCTCAAGTACATGGTGTTTGCTTTCAATTTTCTATTTTGGGTAGGTGGCTGTTCGCTGGCCTTGGTGGTAAATAGTGGTTTGTATTAAGATGTGAATAATACGAAACACGGTTTTCAGTGCGTCGATGTGCATGTGAGTAAAAATTAGGTGCGTTCGGGTTTGGAGTCAGCATGACAGGATTTGATGTAATTGCTCGTATAGCCGAATTGCTAACGTCTTTTTTCGTATGTTTGCAAAGCAGCAGCAGCAGTAGTTGTAGTAGTAAACTGATTAACTTTTTCATAAATGAATTTCAAGATAATTTAATAGGAATTGTGGACTGCTATGTCTCCGTTACCCTTTAGCTTCCGAAAGCAAAAGTGGAAATAATAATTGATCATGCATTTCTGTTGTCACGTTTAAAGTTTAGGATTTTGAGTGGACAGTTTGTCTTTGTAATGCCTGCAGCAACTCAAAGACGGGCTTCTGTCCGAGTTTGGGCAAAGGAGATGAAATGGGAATACTCTGTTCTCTAGTTTCTCTTTTCTAAATTTTGGTTTGTCTTATTTATTGTTTGTACGTGTTTTATACCTAGGATAATTTTTTACATACTTTTATGACATGATCCTTTGCCCAGCGGAGTGTACTCCTCTGCCTCATACACCCACACAGACGGACAACTCCCAGGTCTATATTCGTTTTAATTAAAGCAGGCTTTACTGGTTTTGCTGTCCGATTGGCGCCTTCATTCTCTTACTCAGACCTACTCCGTGTTCCTTTGTAAGAATGGAAACCTGTTCTGCGAGTTTAGGTTATTGTGCTCAACCTTATCTATGTAACCATGCTTGGGGAATGGCCGTGGTTGGATGCAATTTTACTCCCATGGTGTAGAGAAGGACAAACCGGCCACTCCCTATACTCCGTCCTATTTAGAAAACAAAAGCAGTTTGATACACAATAATATCTGGTTGTTCACTCATGCAACAATGGAAAAGCACTTGGTTGGGATCCCTCTACCTTAGTGTGCGTGTGTGTGTTTGCATGCGCGCTTTGTGCCTGCACTATAGTTTCTGAATCGGCAGTGCTTTTGAAAATGAGTGGCGAGAACCTCTTATGGAGAGCGAGAGTAAAAGTTGTTGGTTATAAAATGTTTAAGGATTTATAGGTTTTAGAGATAATGTAACTGGGTTAACCAAATTATCCATGCAAGTCGATGGGTAGCTTTTATGTTCTAGATGGGCCTAGTTCAAATTCAAAGGTATCCATACAAATGACACATGATCTAAACTTGTGCTGCATCATTAATATTGTGATTGTTTCAGATGCTTTCATAGAAACAAGTTGCAAATGTTTACATCTTCTGCTGTTAAACTAGTCTCTGTTTAGTTGTTTCCTGCTGAAGCAATGGTCATACCAACATTGTCGTTATGAGACCAGTTGACGTGGTATTCTTTTAACCATCCTGTTGGTGGTGGCCAGATTCAAGCAGGCCGGAGAAGTCTGAATTGTGGCTGGCAATGACATGATTGTATGCCGAGTCTCTCTCTCCACAAGTCAATCATAATTGTTCATACTCCACAATTAATTACTTGTGGCATTTATAAACCTTCCTGTGTGAGGTCACTAGGTTGTTTAAAGCGGACACGTTCCAATGAAGACCGGTTAGACTTCATTCCTTTGGGCTCAGGGTGCTCCATGCATAACCTGTTGTGCTTTCTTCTCACTTGATTGATGTAGATATACTTACCTGAGCTTAAGGTATTGTGCTCTATTGACTGGAAAAGGGCTTCACCAGTCCATACAGGCTGCTTCTGATGTTTTGCTATAACAAAATCCCATGGCAATCTTATTTTTGCATGTTTTTTGTCTTCTGATCAGCTTGCAGGTACGGCGCTCCTGGCTATTGCGCTATGGTTGCGTTTCGACAAGAGCACGGCAGACCTCTTCCAGGTCACGGGGTCGCCTTCCACATTCTTAATAGGTATGTCAAAGTTGAGATGCTGGACCAGGGCTTCCCACTTAACCCGTCACAAAACGTTGCACGGTCCTGGTTTTAATATCGGTCACAATTGAAGTTGCATTTGTTGAAATTTGCATTTGTAGGGTTAGGGTAAATTTGATTTTTGCTTTACCAAATGCAAAGAATAACTTTTGGCCAATAGCCCCTAGCAGAACCACTGCAGTCCACTGGGGAATTGCCACCCTCAGGTTGAAAACCACTGTTTGATGATGCAGAATCTTAAATTCACAATTCCAATAGGTTTAGCAAAGAAATAACACTACTCTGACCTGAAATTGGGATCTCCAGAAATTTGCACAACCCACATTGCAGACAGTGTTAAGTGTTTGTACCCTCCTTCTTATTTCAAGCCACCACAGAGATGCCTTTCTCTGAAAAGCCCTCCCACACACGCGCACACACAACAGATGTGCATTGTCCGTGGGTTGTGTTTGTGTGTCTCCCGTAACACCCCACCCCACTTTGGAAGCCAAATGTGTCTTACCACTAGCGTGCAACACAACATGCAAGAGAGCTACCCTGCAGTGGCAAACATCTTGATTACATGCAATCAGCAATAGCTGGTGGGTGCAGGTTACAGCAGTGGTACTATTGTGGGTTTTTTTTTTATAAACTCTTAGCATATTGTTTACATCCAAACTGTGCTAACAGGATGCCTTTGGCACAAAGCATGGATTTTTAACTTTTTTTTTTTTTTTTGTTTTTTTTGGCCAAAGCATATTTACTAATCTTGTGAGCTGGTCTTCTGAACTAAGTAGGTGTGTCTGGTGGGTGTCTGATATTACATAGTGTGGGTTAATCTGGTGTGCAGGTGTTTACATCCTCATTGTGGCTGCGGCCCTCATGATGGTGGTGGGTTTCCTGGGGTGCTGTGGAGCTATTCGGGAGTCCCCGCTCATGCTCGGACTGGTGAGTTCTCTGATGCCTCGATGCTGGGATATGTTTCTAGATACCACTGTCTGCCATCATTGATTCGGTGCATAATGAGCGAATATGGCAATGGACAGTAAATGCAATGAACAGTAAGTTGAAGGTAAAATGAGGTAAAGGTGAAGCAATTTTGGGTATTGACTAGTTTGTTGTGTGGATTTTTCCTCTCCTAGTTCTTCTTGTTCCTGTTCATCATATTTATTGGAGAAGTCGCTGCTGGAATCTGGGCTCTGTCTAATAAAGACACGGTTAGCAATGACTTTGAATGCTACATTATTAAAGTCTTAACCTAGTTAAAATAGTCATGATGCCATTTCCCTCTCCCTTTCAGATTGTGAAAGACGTGAAAGACTTCTACACTCAAACCTACACCAATTATCAGTCTACAAAGCAGGATACCCTCAAGGAGGCATTGAAAGTTTTCCAGTATAGTGTAGGTATTGCTGTTCAAGTGCCATATTGGTAAAAGCCTTGCATATTCAGCCTTGTTAAGTACATTTCTTTCACCCCTATACAGCTTCAGTGCTGTGGTACCACTGGAACCATTTTTGATGGGTCCACTGACACCTGTCCACAACAACAGGGTTTGCAGGCGCTTGTCACCACGGTAAATGGCAACTTTCTACTTTTTAGGAACCACAAGCCCAGAACCGTTACACCCACAACTTTATACCCCTCTCTGTGATTCAAGTCATTGTGGATATAATTGAATTGAATTACAGATTGTGTTCCAGTAATGACTCAGAACTTGCAGACTCAAACTTTTTCAGACCTTACTGACTTGATTATCTGAGATTGGACAAAATTCCATTATCCGTCAGCTACCTTTTGGTAACCGTAATATGCAAGATGTACAAGTGATTACTATGATTGATTACTAAAACATGCTGCTTGAGCCTTTTTAATGAATAAAACGCCCATACCGTTGTCTTCCTTCGCCCACCCCTGTGCTTAGAGTTGCCCGGCTGCTATAGATGACCTCTTCAATTCCAAGTTGCATATAATTGGAGGTGTGGGAATTGGCATTGGTGTCATCATGGTGAGTGTCATGGTGCTCGGCAGCCACTCAGCGGTTTGAGCGGTATACCCTTTCAGCGCTGTGAAGGGTAACCGACCGACTGTAATCACTGGCTTTCTCGTTGACAGATCTTTGGCATGATCGCCAGTATGATGCTGCTATGTGCCATCAAGCGAACCCGAAGCGTTCTGTAAGAAGGCCCCAAGGTCCCTCGCCACAACAGCCTGTGATGGATTTACCTTCAAGGATAATGGCCCATGTGTTCACTGATAAAGACTGATGCTTCAATGTGCATTAAAATATTAAACTGTTCTCCGATGCAAGCTGACTTGGGGGTGGGGGGGTGTGACTAGACCATTTATAATATGGAGTATTCAGTTAGTGTCATAAGTTTTACCATACGTATCCTTGTTTTACCATTTGATCTTTACTATTTCTTGTTTTTACTACTGGTCTAGCTTGGGTTACTGAAATGTATTTAATAATTTTGTTTCTGCTCATGTACATGTGCTTATGAATTACTTTCACTATTGTAACAGTGATTTTTGGTGCCTGATTTTTATCAATATTTTCTTTATACACATGTGCCTATTCCCATATTAAAGTATTGAATAGCAGTTTGAATTGCTAAATAAGTTATCTAATACAGCGTTGTTTAACTGGGTAAACAAATTTGCTGTACTAAATTGTTTCTTACTAGCACTGAGCCCAAATAAAACTTCAGAACCGAAAAAACAATTTAAACTCATTACTGGCAAATTCATTAACCTGTTCTGGTTGTGCAGCGCCTTCAAGCCAATGGTGTTCAACAAAAGGATAGCAAGATAAAGAGGCTAGAGAAGGTGATTTTAAATTATGCTGTGGGCACAGCAGTGGCGCTAAGCAACAGATTCACTTAATCACTACTTGCAGTAGTAGTTTCTCCCAGACACAGAAACAATTGCATGTCTTATAAGAAACCTAAACTGTAAGTGTGGCACTCTCGTTCACTCGTAGAGACATGTTTAAGGCAGATTGTTTCACATTCAATTGGAAGGATTATGAATAAGGGAAGTAAAGTTCTTCTGCAAAATTCAAATTTGATCTGAATTCTGATGAACATGAATGGTCAGTGTTTTCTGCCATCAGTTATAAAGAGGCAAACTGAACTAACGGGGAACTGTTTAAATGTTATTAACCCCCCCCCCCTGATTTTTCTTCAAATGTAGTTGGAATAAATGTATTTCCAGCAGCACGAGAAACATGTAGACTACAAACTTAATTGACAAATTTAATTGAATTTAAATTTGAAGTCTGTTTGGCTCAGCCTTCAACTGCCAGAAGTGTCACGGTACAGATTGAGAGGCATCAAAAGACGAATGCAATCAGTTTCAGTTCTAAAAGGTCTTACATTGTCAATGGATATCAACACACAACAACACAAGTACAAAGTATATTTGCTCATGAATGTAGAAGGTAATAATGCAATGCACTATTTCCATTGTGTTTACATGATTGGTTAGCTTTAATGTAAATATCTATTTTTTTAGTTTTTTTTTTCTCCCTTTTTTCTTAGCGGCCTGGGGCCAGCCAAAGCCCCTGAACTCCAGGCAATCCACTGCATTATGGGAGATGTAGTAGGCATTTTCCATGGCAGCTGGGCTGAGAATATCCACTTCTGGCTGTGTGGACTTGGCACTTGCGGACCGTTTCTTTGATGGCTGCTTTTTCACACTCCTTTTCCTAGGTCTGGCACTATGGGAGCGGGACTTTTTGGTTGCTGTAGGCTGGATTTATTACAAATAAAGAACTGCTTTAGCAAACATTCTTTAAATACTAGTTATTATTATTCGCATTAAAAGAAGCGGAACATTTTAGACAAAAAATCTGTTAAAATATTTATATTAAATTGACTTACCATACTTGTATGAGCGTTTACTGCACTTGGTGAGAACTGAAGACATTCTAAGGGAAAACATGTATATCATTTGAGATATGTGCATGCTTTGCTGTTACACTTTAAACCACACTTTCAGAAACCTCTTCGAACTTTAAAAAGATTACGTTTCGCGCCCACGTACTACAGTCTTCCTGACGGAAGGAAAACGGTTAACCCAGGCCATTTTTTTCTGCCCTTTTCTGCCCACAACATAATCAACACCGTTCCAGGCAACGAGAACCATAAACAGCCACTATAACAACACGCCTGTAACACACGCTGCCTGATATACTTTAATGAATGCATGCCCTACCACAGAGAAGAATGAGGAATCATTCCATGCGCTCCTGGTATTAAAGGTCTCTCTGCCGAACTGTATTTTGTTTATGTAAGGTTGTCGTAGAGACAGGACGGGGAACCGCATTCCGGCGACTTCTCGCTATGCAGACCTAACTAGGCGTGAGTTGTTGGCTTGGACGTCATACCCCACACGAACCCAAAGATAATCTGCTGTCTGATCACTAGGCATTAATTTATAATGCGACGGGTTACTGTGGCTTCACTTTCGCTGCAGCTGCACGAGTGTGGATTAATATCGAGAAGCGAGCGAGCAGGAAGACAGCAAGTTTGCAAGAAGGAACGAATCTGTGCTAGAGACCTTAATTGTTTCCTGTACAACATAAGTGATGCATCATCTCGACTTCATCTTGCGGTCAGCGGAAATAATAACATGGGTGACCTGTACTAGACGGTAGACTATTGTGAAGATGTTCCTGTCAAAGTAGTTATAATGAATTACATATTCAACCTTATTAAAACGTATTTGACACCAGAATAAAAGAGATAATTACCGTACAAGATGGAACACTTTAATTATCGAACAGTGGCACCAGAAACTCAGACATAATACTGGAATTATGGTGGAATTGTTGTCTCTTTTAGCTTGTTAAAGACAAATATATTTTACAACAGTTCCAAATGTGTTTTTAAACAGCGGGAAACAGATCAGTCATTTAACACTGGCATCTTGACAAACTGTAAACTTTTGTGAAAAGTTGAAGATCATGATTTTAAAAATGACTGCTATAATAAAAAACAAAACAATAAATCACTGAGGTTCTGGGTAGGTTCAGTATTTAAAGACCTGTGACACCTGGCCTCAGACACTACAGCTGAAAACTAGCCAAGTGACCAACACTGGCACATTCACCTTTATGTTAGTCAGCATGCACTGCCATCCATCCATCCATTTTCTTCCGCTTATCCGTGTCCGGGTCGCGGGGGCAGTAGCCCTAAGCAAAGAGGCCCAGGTTTCCCTCTCCCCAGCCACCTCTTCCAGCTCTTCTGGGGGGATACCAAGGCGTTCCCAGGACAGCCGAGAGATATAATCTCTCCAGCGTGTCCTGGGTCTTCCCCGGGGTCTCCTCCCAGTTGGACATGCCCAGAGCGCCTCCCTAGGCAGGCGCCCAGGTGGCATCCGAACCAGATGCCCGAACCACCTCAGCTGGCTCCTCTCTACGTGGAGGAGCAGTGACTCTACTCGAGCCCCTCCCGGATGACTGTGCTCCGTACCTTATCTCTAAGGGAGAGCCCAGACACCCTGCGAAAGAAAACTCATTTCGGCCGCTTGTATTCGCGATCTCATTCTTTCGGTCACTACCCAAAGCTCGTGACCATAGGTAAGAGTCGGAACGTAGATTGACCAGTAAATTGAGAGCTTTGCCTTTCGGCTCAGCTCTCTCTTCACCACAACGGTCCGGTACAGCGACCGCAATACTGCAGCCGCAGCACCAATCCGCCTGTCAATCTCTCGTTCCATCCTTCCCTCACTCGTGAACAAGAACCCGAGATACTTAAACTCCTCCACTTGAGGCAAGGACTCACTCCCGACCCAGAGGGGCACTCCACCCTTGTCCGACTGAGTACCATGGTCTCAGTTTTAGAGGTGCTGATTCTCATCCCAGCCGTCTCGCACTCGGCTGCAAACTGATCCAGCGAGAGCTGTAGGTCTCGGCCCGATGATGCCAACAGGACCACATCATCTGCAAAGAGAAGGCGTGGAATCCTGAGGCCACCAAACCCGAACCCCTCCACCACTTGGCTACGCCGAGAAATTCTGTCCATAAAAGTTATGAACAGAATCGGTGACAAAGGGCAGCCTTGGCGGAGTCCAACTCCCACCGGAAACCAGTCTGACTTACTGCCGGCCATGCGAACCAAACTCCTGCTCCGTTTGTACAGCATGCACTGCCCCCGACATTAATAAATTACCATTAAAAATGTGCTGTCTGATGAGTGAGAGGGGAATGAGTGAGAGGGGAGAGAGGTACAAGAGAAAGTGAAAGAATCAAACAACATAAAATAGTGTTCAAAATCAGCACCATTGTGTTACAGGAGGGCGAAGCTATTCAAGCTATTCACCAAGGTCACTTTTGTGATTTTGACTTGTGCTGTTCGCTAGGGGCTCTCACTTTATGAGGACTTACGAGAGGGAGGAAGCTCTTGACATCAGAACAACTCCATGCCATAAGTGAAGCCGCGGAAGTGCCTGAAAGGATGGGTTTATCTGGCCCTGCTGCCACACAGGCGATGCTTAGAGCTGCCCGGCTTGGGCTTGTTTCTTCTTGGACATATGAAGTCTCTTTTCCAACATGACAACAGGGACAAAAAGTGCTAAGCCCACAAAGGTTTTTAGTTTGCTTGTTGTATTTACATATATGTGTATGCAATCCAAAATAAAAGTTCAGCAGTTCCAGACTGAGAAAAGTAATTTGATAAATATAAATAAATACCTTCACTCTTTAAGATATATTTATAATACTTAAGAGTATTTGAGTGGAGATTTATATATTTATATATATGTATATATAGTAGAAAGGTTGCTATGGAGGATATGTTGCGTTTCATACTGCACACAGGAGAAGGCGTGATAGAAAACGCCTCGACAATAAAGGACGGCTACCATTCAAAAACCCTTACAATCCAGTTGAACACTTTTGTATTTACAAGCGTTGATTTACATGGAGGACGCAGTCAGCACAACAACTGCCGCATCTGCATGCGCGCATGCACCTGTCCGCGCGTGTGTGGGATGCTTGCGAACCCACGGCAGGTTGGCGGCGGTCTAGCTGAACCATCCTCCTTCGGGTGGGCCGGATAACCCTGGCCGCCGTGGTCCGCCGCTGGGGTCACTGGGCCTGGAGCAGGCCCTCCCACTGGATGGGCTGGGAAAAGACCTCCCTCTCCAGCCACATCTCATAGCTGTAGTGGAAGTCCTCAGGCAGCTCCACGCGCTGACCCAGTACGCTCTGCAGGCAGTTGTCCACAGGAGCAAACTCGCTGCTCTGGTTCCTGTCGTAGCGGCGTGTGTTGAACTTCTCGATGCTCTCTCGCAGGGCACACTCCTCAGCCTGGAAGTCCCAGGGCCGAGCGTCAATATCTGATAGGCCAGAAGAGGGCGACATGGAGGCTGATGTTATAAGTTACTAGTAATTCTTTTATTGTTTTTTTTTTGTGGGTGTGTGTGTGTGTGTGTGTGAGTGAGCTATCAATAAGATAATGAAATGCCTATTCAACATGTTATTTATCTCGTAACAGGCATTGATCAATCTTTTCCTTTTAAACACTAGCTGTGAGACACCAGAGGTTATGGACTTTTGAAGCATCTGTCTAATGATACAGCAGTTCTCACCATTCCCATAGGCCCAGTCATCGTTAAGCCGATGTCGGACTTTCTGGTAAATGGCTGACATGGTCTTCATGTTGCTCTTCCTCCACTGGCGGCCAAGGTACTTGGTCTGAATCTTGAGGAGCTTGAGGACATAAAGCTGCATCATGGCTTGCTTGACCTTCAGCGCCCTCTTCAGGATTGGAGCAGATTTAAACACCACCAACATCTGGCGAGGAGTGCAAACAGCTTCAAGTAGCATTTAATTTGGTAGCATTAACCTCTACAACATTATTATGGTGTCTCAGTGTTATAATATGTAAATGTTATGTAAAATTCCATTATAAAGACCAGGGAGCAGGCTCACTATGCTATCTGACTGGATACAGCATGAATATTTCTGGCATGATTTTATGAAAGGTTTAAAATGGAGGACAAATGTCATCATTTGGTTGATGATGTGTGTGGGTGTGGGGGCTTTTTAACTATGGGACTTCTTACTAATTCTAGTCACACTTCATGCTATATTAGCCTATGCTAAGCCTATATCATGCTAGCTTATATCAGCTAATGCTAGTGAGCAGGTTGCCCAACGAGCAAATGTGTCATTACCTCATTTTAAAATGTGAAATAGCACTTGCAGGTATCTGAGACATTAGTGTCCTACTGGTCTGTGTATTAGGGGCCTATCCAGGGCCTGAGTTCCCATTCACTCTGTACTGATTCACTAGTGAATGAATCAAGAATCAATTCTCTGTCAAGTTAAAAGCAAGGAAACACTGCACTGCCGCCCTGGCACAGGACTTTGGTTCCCTCTCACACATATGTAAAATGATTCAAGATTTGAGATTCACAAGCATGATGTCAGAAACACGGCAGGATCTCCTCTCTCACCATGGTCCTGGAGTGCTTCCACTTGGTGAGTTTGTTGAGAATTCGCAAAAGATTAATGCAGGAGAACAGGTTCCGCCAGCAGAACTGATTGCTGTCTCCAGCTTCCTGTTAACACACAAACATACACACACACACACACACACACACACACACACTCTCTCAACATCCTTCAGGCAGTTTGCTTACGCCTCCTCGTGCATCTTCTGCCTATTTAAAGTCTGCGGGGTGTAGAAATTACCAGGCTTTCAGCAGTTAGTTCAGGCATCTCATGGACCACACAGTGAGGAAAATCCAGTACACAGATGCTGTAGTGAGAACACACAGTGCAGCACAATGATTGCACACACATAAACATGTATATTACCCGAGAGCTGTTGGTATAAGGAAGGTGGAGACGTAACTGCACCCTACCTGTTTTTGGCACTAATATAAGACATGATGTTCTGGTTGAAGAACTTGAGAATGAGGGGGATGCAGTTGGCAAACACCAGATGCTGGGAGACATACTCGAACTGCACAGGACAAAGGGACCAGGACAAAGGGACCAGTCATTACAGCTCAGTACCCTCAGCATGTACGTCCAACTGTGCTGCCCCTGCACCAGGACCAGCTTCTCATCTCTCAAACGTTTGAGGAGCGCAGGACTCAGATAACCTTCTCGAATCAGCACGCCATTTACAATTCGCTTCTACCTACCAGCAGTTTTATTTTGACAGCGAGAGTGTTTACTTTACACGAAGGACTTCCTAACCCTAAACTGAGCTCAAAAAGACTGCACAGAAGAAATTCCTTTCATAGGTCCTGTGCCATCTCGCCATCTCTGTTCTTTCCATCAGTGATAAGGCAGGTGGAAGAAAGCCCTTACTGTTTTAATTAGAGCTTTTGTTCCTTTGCAAGTCCAAGATCAAGGCTCCGGTGCTGTTTTGCATCATGATTAATTGCACGCATTTGATTGCTGCATTTAAAATTTAAAAAATTCAAAACCTCTAATAATCCCCTGGGCATGACAGCACTACTACAAACAATTAACCTCCAAACAAGGCACTAGATTATTTAATATATAATATATATAATAATAATATCTCCCATGGGCCCACCACCTGTGGGAGAGGTAGTACTAGGGGTTCGGTGCATTGTGGTTTGGGCGGTGGCCGAAGGCGGGGGCCTTGGCGTACCGACCCTCGGTTACTGAAGCTGGCTCTTGGGACATGGAACGTAACCTCTCTGGGTGGGAAGGAGCCTGAGCTGGTGTGTGAGGCTGAGAGATACCAACTAGATATAGTTGGGCTCACCTCCACACACAGTTTGGGTTTTGGAACCAATCCTCTCGAGAGAGGCTGGACTTTATTCTTTTCTGGAGTTGCCCAGGGTGAAAGGCGGAGGGCT
This sequence comes from Brachyhypopomus occidentalis, assembly GCA_020368025.1. Taxonomy (NCBI): domain Eukaryota; kingdom Metazoa; phylum Chordata; class Actinopteri; order Gymnotiformes; family Hypopomidae; genus Brachyhypopomus; species Brachyhypopomus occidentalis. Next base: position 2,809,102 of record JAGXOD010000020.1, on the reverse strand, counting down.
GGAGTGGGCTTACTCATAGCTCCCCGGCTCGCTGCCTGTGTGTTGGGGTTTTTCCCAGTAGATAAGAGGGTTGCTTCCCTGCGCCTTAGGGTCGGGGAAAGGGCTCTGACTGTTGTTTGTGCTTATGCACCGAATGGCAGTTCGGAGTACCCGGCCTTCTTGGAGTCCTTGGAGGGGGTGCTGGAAGGTGCCCCTTCTGGGGATTCCATTGTTCTGCTGGGGGACTTCAATGCTCACGTGGGCAATGACAGTAGGACCTGGAAGGGCGTGATTGGGAGGAACGGCCTCTCCGATCTGAACCCGAGTGGTGTTCTGTTATTGGACTTCTGTGCTCGTCACGGTTTGTCCATAACAAACACCATGTTTGAGCACAGAGGTGTCCATAAGTGCACATGGCACCAGGACACCTTAGGTCGCAGTTCGATGATCGATTTTGTAATCGTATCGTCGAACTTGCGACCGTGTGTCTTGGACACTCGGGTAAAGAGAGGAGCTGAGCTGTCAACCGATCACCACCTAGTGGTGAGTTGGATCAGATGGCGGGCGAGGATGCCGGACAGACCTGGCAGACCCAAACGCACTGTGAGGGTTTGCTGGGAACGCCTGGCAGAGGAACCTGTCAGAAAGGTCTTTAACTCCCACATCCGACAAAGCTTTGACCGCATCCCGAGGGAGGCCGGAAACATTGAGTCTGAGTGGGCTTGGTTCCGTGCTTCTATTGTCAATGCGGCAGATCGGAGCTGTGGCCACAAGGTTGTCGGTGCCTGTCGTGGCGGCAATCCCAGAACCCGGTGGTGGACACCTCGGGTAAGGGAGGCCGTCAAGCTGAAGAAAGAGTCCTATCGGGCCTGGTTGGCCCGTGGGACTTTGGAGGCAGCAGACAGGTACAGGGGGCCAAGCGGATCGCGGCTTTGACTGTCGCAGAGGCAAAAACTCGGGTGTGGGAAGAGTTTGGTGAGACCATGGAAAGTGACTTTCGATCGGCTCCGAGGAGGTTCTGGCAAACCGTCAGGCAACTCAGGAGGGGAAAGCGGTTCCCGACCAACACTGTATACAGTGAGGCTGGGGATCTGCTGACCTCGACTGGGGATGTCATTAGGCGGTGGAAGGAATACTTCGAGGATCTTCTCAATCCCACCACCACGCCTTCCATAGAGTAAGCAGAACCAGAGGACTCGGACGGGGTTTGCCCATCACTAGGGCTGAGGTGACCAGGGTAGTTGTGAAACTCCTTGGTGCCAAGGCTCCGGGGTGGATGAGATCCGTCCTGAGTTCCTTAAGGCTCTGGATGTTGTGGGACTGTCTTGGTTGACACGCCTTTGCAACATCGCGTGTACATCGGGGGCAGTGCCTCTGGATTGGCAAACCGGGGTGGTGGTTCCCCTTTTAGAAAGGAGACCGGAGAGTGTGCTCCAACTATCGGGGATCACACTTCTCAGCCTCCCCGTAAGGTCTATGCAGGGGTTCTGGAGAAGAGAGTCCGTTCGATAGTCGAATCTCAGTTACAAGAGGAACAATGTGGGTTCCGTCCTGGTCGTGGAACACTGGACCAACTTTTCACCCTTGCGAGGGTCCTAGAGGGTGCATGGGAGTTTGCCCAACCAGTCCACATGTGCTTTGTGGATTTGGAAAAGGCATTCGACCGTGTCCCTCGGGGATTCCTCTGGGGGTGCTCTGGGAGTATAGGTACGGGGCCCGTTGCTACGGGCTATCCAGTCCCTGTACAAACGGAGCAGGAGTTTGGTTCGCATGGCCGGCAGTAAGTCAGACTGGTTTCCGGTGGGAGTTGGACTCCGCCAAGGCTGCCCTTTGTCACCGATTCTGTTCATAACTTTTATGGACAGAATTTCTCGGCGTAGCCAAGTGGTGGAGGGGTTCGGTTTGGTGGCCTCAGGATTCCACGCCTTCTCTTTGCAGATGATGTGGTCCTGTTGGCATCATCGGGCCGAGACCTACAGCTCTCGCTGGATCAGTTTGCAGCCGAGTGCGAGACGGCTGGGATGAGAATCAGCACCTCTAAAACTGAGACCATGGTACTCAGTCGGACAAGGGTGGAGTGCCCTCTCTGGGTCGGGAGTGAGTCCTTGCCTCAAGTGGAGGAGTTTAAGTATCTCGGGTTCTTGTTCACGAGTGAGGGAAGGATGGAACGAGAGATTGACAGGCGGATTGGTGCTGCGGCTGCAGTATTGCGGTCGCTGTACCGACCGTTGTGGTGAAGAGAGAGCTGAGCCGAAGGGGCAAAGCTCTCAATTTACTGGTCAATCTACGTTCCGACTCTTACCTATGGTCACGAGCTTTGGGTAGTGACCGAAAGAATGAGATCGCGAATACAAGCGGCCGAAATGAGTTTTCTTCGCAGGGTGTCTGGGCTCTCCCTTAGAGATAAGGTACGGAGCACAGTCATCCGGGAGGGGCTCGAGTAGAGTCACTGCTCCTCCACGTAGAGAGGAGCCAGCTGAGGTGGTTCGGGCATCTGGTTCGGATGCCACCTGGGCGCCTGCCTAGGGAGGCGCTCTGGGCATGTCCAACTGGGAGGAGACCCCGGGGAAGACCCAGGACACGCTGGAGAGATTATATCTCTCGGCTGTCCTGGGAACGCCTTGGTATCCCCCAGAAGAGCTGGAAGAGGTGGCTGGGGAGAGGGAAACCTGGGCCTCTTTGCTTAGGCTACTGCCCCCGCGACCCGGACCCGGATAAGCGGAAGAAAATGGATGGATGGATGGATATATAATAATATATTTCTTTTTCATTTGTGTGTGGGGGTTTGTGTGTCTTAACAGACAAGTTCTTGACAGTGAGTCCATAAGAGCTACCTGTAATTTATAGGTGTTTGTGTTCTTTAATGGTGGCGAATAGAAGCCATGTTGAGGTCATGTCTATGACATGCAGTTACTGTAGAATTATCTGTAGAAAAATGCCATAGGACCACTGGCCTGTTTACTGACAGCATTAGTATTGCAGTCATGTCTATTCTCTACCAGCAGATGGTGCCATTCTGCCAAATTCACATAAACCATATTACCCCCATAATCACAAGAAAAAAATAGATTGTCTTGCTCATCAGACAGGATTAGACTGAACCGCACTGACAGCAGTACGTGAATCACAGCACATAACCCGTTCTCTCTTTTTGTTCCTCTTCCCTCACTCCACCTCTCTTTCACACCCCTCACTCTCTTGCCTCACTGCAAAAGCAATGCCAGCACATACTGTTTGATGTCGAAGGGCTCAGATCCCGAGCTGAGTGCTTTGTTGGGCCAGCAGTGTAGAGTATTCTCTGCTGTAGTCAGCATGTAACACATATTAGCTCAAAATAGGTCCTAAATCCCTGCACCCCTCTCTTTGGAGGATGAGATTTGGCTGTCACTGGAGGGGACTGATATTCTCTCAACCACACGCTTCTATCTCCACTGGAGATGAATACTACCATTCGCCTATTAGCAGAGCACATCATCAGCAAGCCATTACAGGTGTGTGTGTGTGTGTGTGTGAGAGAGAGAGACTGGAATCAGAGGAAAATACACATAAAATCCAAACATTTGACACAATATGTAAGAGACTGAATCAACATACTACTGTAAAGCCAGTAGAAGATAAACATCATGCTTTGCTTTTTATGTAAAAAAAAAATACATACATGTACATACAGTGGCAACCAGTTAAACAGTTAAAATTTACAGCCTCGCCTTTGTGCCCCGTCTCGGAAATGTCCTTCCACTGAAGCAGACATGAGAGACAGCAAGAGAGAAAGCAAATGAAGACAGAAGAGAGAGTGAGGAAAAGAGAGAGAGTGTTTGAAAAAGACAGAAAGGGAGAGTTAAGAGAGCAAGAGAGAAGGAGAGAGATATGGAGAGACAGAGACAGTGAGAGAAAGAGTGAGTGAGAGAGACAGAAAGAAAGAAACAGGATGAGGGACGGAGCGAGAGGAAAGGAGAGAGAGAAAGTCAGAAAGAGAGAAACAGGGAGAGAGATATAGAGAGAGAAGGGGAGAGCAAGCTGTTTGTGACCTGGTAGATGTGGTTGAGCTTGAAGTGTTTGAGCAGCAGAAGCAGCAGAGCAGAGATGGCCTTGACTATAATCTCTTTATGTCTGTTCACGTCAATGCCCAGCTTCATGCTCTGGAGGACGGTGATGCTGTCAACACACACACACTCGTCAGAACAGAATCACAATATCACCAGTACCGTATCCACACGCTTCACGATATTCACACACTTACGGCATCTCCTCAGGAAGGACATCTGCCAGGATGTTGATGGAGTCGGTCTTGGCCTTAGAGGTCGGCGCTGCAGCCAGCAGGAGTTTGAGAAGGGCGATCTAAAAGCACATGGCAACGGAGACACACCGCCGCTCAGCGTCCACGCAGCCCCACGCTGCCCGTCGGCCCATCCAGCCGGCGGGGCTACAGCGGAAACGTACCCACCAAACCCCCCCCCCTTACATTCCCGCCGATAAGCAATCTAGTGGCGCCTACACTTTAATCCGTCATCAGTCCGGCGGGCCAGATGACAACACACTCATTCATTTGTGATCTGTGTGCGATACGCAGTAAAAAGGGAGGAAGATTGCAGCGAAACACTCACCACGTACTGAGAAAGACTGGGGAGCATGCCCACGTAGAGGACCTCCACAGGGGCTTCCTCCACCTGCTCCTCCCCCTAACCCAGGGACCAGCAACACAGACAGGAAGAGCCAATCGTCCGATTTCCACAAAAATCACACTACCGTGTGTTTTTGTTGTTGTTGAATTTAATTGTTGTGACATTTTAACATGGTTACATAAAGCATTTGCTTTCCTTAATATAATGTAATATAATGCAGTATAATATAACTGTCTTTAAAGCACTTGTCAACATCAGAGAAGCAATGCTTCTAGGCAGTACAAGAATAACGTTTTCGTTTATCAGTGAAAGGCTTCCTGTGTTTGACAGTCATCTGAGACAGTTGTATGTTTGGAGTAAGTCCACATATCTAATGCAGACTCACTCCGCCCCATTTTAAGCTTTATCTCAGATACAGACACTTTCCTCACTTCTGCAACAGGATACTTTTCCACAAAAGTCACATGGTTTCTTGTGAAAAATCTCCCAGTATTTGGTTTCCTGTTGTTTGACAGTTTCTTGTTGCATAATAAATGTGAGTGTGGGGTGTGTGTCAGCTAGAACGGGTCTGTCCACGAAGCTCAATTCTCCATAATCATTCAGAACCATCTACTTTTCATGCCATTTCATTTGCTGGCTTCTAGCCAATCAGAGCCAGATGCAAGTGTCCACTCCGAAGCAATGTTGGATTCAGGGACACTCACCATGGTCATGGGGCACTGCTGCAGTTCGTCCTCTCTCTTGATCTGCACCTCGGCGATGGAGACGTATTTGTGCTGAGTGGGAAAGGGCATGCGTGTGTTATCATGGCGGCTGACGAGCTCTCTTGCTCAGCACCGAGGGCGTCCCATGACCCAGGCAGGACGGCGTAGACACGGAGGGCTAAGATTTGTCACTCTGGTACTGACTAAAGAGTCAGTTACCTTTCACAATGAATGAAAGCGATGGATAAATGAAAGGTAACTTTCAGAAGCAGTGACGTGTCAAAGACACTGACGGCATTCAAAGGTGACATCACCAGTATGGACTATGGAGTTCTGGCTAAAAATGAGGTAGCATACTGGTTATCATTCATGGATCACTCCTGCACACATGTCTCACCTGTTTAAGAGTCTTCACACTTTCATGTATTGGTCGGGGCAACCCAACTAGGGTTTCAGTGTCACTATAAAAGAAAAGAAAAACCAGTATCAAATCAGCTATCGGACAGAATATCCCACTAGACTGCTGTACACAACAGTACTGGAGCACGTAATGAATATTCATCATCATCATCAACATCAATGCCCAAGCCTTATGAAGCTTAGCTTGGATGAGGCCATCATCCAAGACCATTAGATCTGACTCACTTTCCCAGGGTGAAGCCAATGAACTTATTTCTGCTGGTCTCCAGGAAGTGCTCGATGTCCTTCTCTCTGTGGAGCAAGAAAGGGGAGGCCAAATAAACCCTAAGAGCACAGAGATGCACAGAAGAACTCCACAAACATCTCACCAGGGAAGGGAGGCGAGGCCTGATCTCCAGCTCCCGCTGGGAAGAAGCTGCCTTATGAACCACCCCGCTGCCTTCTGCACGGAATCACAGGGACCCAGCCCACTCCTTGGGGATGCCCTTGCACAACTGTACGAAATCTCCTGTTGTTAATTGCTCAAGGCGTGTAGGAGCTGGGACAGTAAAAGAGAAGTGGACCATCTGGGAGTCCCTGCGGACCGGACTGGGAAACACTGGCCTGAATCACCGTTTGTAGTCCCCCGACAGCAGACAGCACACACTGACATACTGTATGCGAGAAGCCTATGATGGAGCAAAAAGCCAGTAAGAAGCACTGTGTGCTGACACCGTCCTGGACAAAGCTTGAGGTGTGTTCGCCGACAACATCTGTGTGAGGCTCATCAGTCACACTGCAGTGACCCCCCCCCCAGCACAGCACTGCACCGCACCACATTTCAGGCGTAAACACATGCTCGTAAGCTCAGGAAGGTGATGGTAAATAATACACGAGCTCACTGATAATCAGCAGGGTTTAATACGACTCATGTGCTTCAGATCCCTGGCCCTCTCATGGCCTCTCAGTGTACACCCCCCCCACCCATCCCCCTCCTCCTCCTCCCTGCCCCGCCCACTCTGTCATGCATTATTCATGACCTAGGTGCAGCACCCACTAAGGATGCTCTAAGGTCACCTGACTTTGGGGGCCCAGGGAAGTCCTTTAGGGAAGGACACCCTCTCACTGGGGGGGCGAAGAGGGGGTGGCGGGGGAGGGGGCTGGATGATGACGTCACGGTCGAGCGGGTCGACCTCGCCCTCGATGCCGCTGTCCACGTCGTCGCCGTCGTCGTCCTCGTCGCGGGCGTCGTCATTCTTGAAGGGGTCCCTCTCGTTGTACGTGTCTAGGCTGTCCTGCTTGACCAGGGGCTAAGACAGAGGAAGAGTCCATCTTAATCTTTACACAGCATCTTTCCAATAGCACATTACACCATGATGCTGAGTCTCTCTGATGACCAGGCCAGTTACTTAGAACTGCGATTCATCACTCGGGCTACTAATTCATATAATGTGGATCAAATTCATTTAGTGGCAACATGATCAATTCAAACTCCCTCAGCTAGTATCAGCCTCAAAACTCAATTCAGCTATATGATAATTGTTAGTTACATTTTCTAATAAAACGTTTATTTAAAAAAAACATTAGACTACACACAGATAGGGATAGACTGTAACGAAATTAAATAACAGTGGTATGTATTCAGAATAAAATTATTATTCATTCATGTTTTGTTCAAGGTGCAATACCTCAGTGTTATTTATAAAAATCTTCAAAAAGAAACATCAACGTGATGCCAAACAAACGGTTATAGTAATTGAAATACTGTTGTTATGCAACCAGGTAACATATACACATGAAAGACTAGACTTTAAGCTAATTAGCTAGATTGCAAGTAGCTAACAACTAAAGATTGTAATCACATGGCCATTAAGTCATATATGGACAGTGTTGCTAAAGGTATAGTGACACTTGAAATCACCAACAATGACAGTTGCTACAGTTGCTAGTGTCACTAGCTTTCAAACAAGTCTTACTGTGTCTGGCAAGCTGATTTCATGGTATTGATGGGTGTTCTAGCATTAGCATGACCATGAGCCAATAAATGAAGAACGACGACTGTTTCACACTGACATTTTCAAAATGTATTAAATGTATTTTAAATATTCTAAATAAGACACATCTATATTTTAGTTGAATATGCTACTGAATACATTTAAGTATTTAGTATTCAGCCATCAATACCTTCCAAATCTGATCATACAGGAAGCTGCAGAGCATAGAGAGGCTAACATCAGGGTGACATCCTAAGACGCTGTACCACCTTCGAGCACCTCTGTCCTTTCCTCATTGGACGTTCCTCCCACGCGATGGCGGCGAAAACCCATCTCTTCCTTCGAAGACATGATCTCCTCCTGAAGCCGCCGCCTTCGGCCTACTGCCCGTCGCACCGACTTACCGTTGCACCGTTGCAGGAGCAACCCGAGAGCCCCGCTGTGGCACGGCACCCCTCACAAACAACACCGCGCACGTCCTTTCGTGCAATCCGCGTATGCAGATCCCATTCGACAAATGGCACAAACAAGTCAGCAAGATCCTCACATCTCGAGTGCCGTTCACACAGATGAATAGCGGACTCCAGAGCAAAGCATCAGGCATGAGTTGCATTAGTGGATCGGGTGTGTCTTTTCTCGCCCCCCCAGGTGTGATGTATGAGTGTATGTGTGGGGGCCCAGTGGGTGTGGTGCTGTGGCTATGGGCAGAGATGACATGAGCCTATGAGAGAAGCCATTCTGAGAGCTAGTGAGAGGGAGAGTGTGTTTACTTGTGGTCTGAGGCCTAAAACAAGGTGCAGATGGAAAGAAATGAAAGGGAGGAAAAGAAGGAGAAGAGAGAAAAAGAGACAGGTGCAGAGAGAGAGAGAGCGAGAGAGAAGTAAACAAATATTTTTGATCCAATGTCTGGTGCATTTACTACATACTACAGCCATTATGACCACAGCCAGCCTTATTTCTAAGAGCTCCCAAACAAAACTCGACGGAGCAAACTGCAGTGAAGGGGAGTGTGACAGCCCACGGCAGAGCGAATGCACACAGAGGGGATCTAGGTAGAGACCTGCTTCCTGGCAAAGGGACTGTCTCCTTCCAAGCTATCAACAAAGGCACTCTGTAGGGACACAAGGAAGAGAGGGGGATGAGCCGTAAGGGAAAGACAGAAACTGAGAGAGAGAGAGAGAAGCAAAGAGAGAGTGAGGCAAAGGGAGAAGCAACAGGGTCTCTCTCTCTCTGTTGAGACGGAGAGATGTGATGTCCCTAATAGGACTACAGTCCGCTCATGTGTTTTGAATAAGACGCAGGGATATCAGCACGTTGCCAGACATCTCACATTCTGCCACTGGTACCGCAATGTTACTGCAGTGTTTGGGTGACAAGTACATTAGTGCTGCAGTGTGAAAAAAAAAAGCAGCCGTATTGCCCCCGGTGTGTGTGTGTGTGTGTGTGAGCGAATGCAGCAGACTGTGTGTGCTGTGTGGGTAGACTGAGCATACTGCAAAGTCTGCGACTGTTAGGTAACACAGACTACGGCGGACGACCCGCAAATGCGATCGGACCGATTTGCGGTCGGTCGTGCGTGTGCTCGGCGTGCGTGTGCTCGGCGTGCGTGTGCTCGGCGTGCGTGTGCTCGGCGTGCGTGTGCTCGGCGTGCGTGTGCTCGGTGTGCGTGTGCTCGGTGTGCGTGTGCTCACGGCGCGTGGCTACACGTGGCTGCGTGTGTGTGCGGCGTACCCTGCGACTCCTGCGGCCCCTCTTCTGCTGCTGCTGCTGCTCGATGAGCTCCATGGCGGAGGCGGGAGGCGAGGCGGCCCTCATGCTCCGCACCACCTTAATGCTGTCCTCCGGGAGGGGGGGCAGAGTCAGCCTCTGCCTCGCCCCAACCTTCATGTCCTGCAGCTCCTCAAAGCCCCCCAGGGTGAACTAGCAGGCATGCACACGTACACACACAGGTACACATACACACACACACACACACACACACACACACACACACACGTGTACACACACACACACACACACACAGATGCACACAGACCCACAAGCGCACACACCCACACGCACAGAGGAAAACAATTCGAATCAATACACATATCAGCACATTTGTATTCTACGACTACATGAAATATTCATATTACATGCAAATTACAGTGTAAAATTAAAAGTATGTAAAGCCTCATGCATTAATTGCAAAATAATAGAATAGAATAGAATGGAATAGAATAGAATAGAATAGAATGGAACAGACATAGAGAGCAGGTGCTGGACACTCACCAGTAAGGTCTTCCACAGCAGAAGCAGCACTTTTTTCATGGGAAAGTGGGGAGCACTCATGCTGCAGAACTTGGTTACCATGGTGAAGAGGAGAAGGGCAAAGGGCTCTCCATTGTAGAGGGGTGAACCTGTGAGGGGGAGGAGAGGTTAATCACAACAGAGGAGTTCAATTACCACCACACACACACATACACACACACACACACACACACACACACACACCCAGCTTCCATTTCCACACGGATCGTCTCCACCATCAGATACATGATGCTCAGCAGAACCCTGCCCAACACAGATTTTACTTTACTCAGTGACTGAATGAGTGTGTGTGTGTGTGTGTGTGTCTGATTAGGTCATCATATGCTCTTCATAACCTCTCATCAAAATGCACCCTTGTGATTTGATTTATCTGGTTAATCAACATGGTAAACTCTAATTCCACCCCATTTGGCTAGAGGGCTTCCACACCGAGTGCAACACCACACAGACGAAGGCACAGGAATCAGAGGACAGAGTCAGCACATAGTGATAGTGATTATATTCTCATAGCTAATACCCTCTAACCTCCCTCTGCAATATCCAGAGTCTTCACACTAATGGAAAAGCCGAGATGTGAATTCAGGGGTTAGAAGAGACGGTGATTCACGACTGTGTGTATATGCATACAAGTCTATATATGTTGTTTGTTTGTTTTTTAATTCTCATGTATGAAAACTAGAGAATATTCAAGGGAACCTAATTAAGGTCAATCATGTTTCATTAAGCTGTATAACTGTTTTGATGAGGTCAGGCTTATAAAATACTTATTACACATAGATGGTTACACACATACATAGATATAGAAAATACATATGTTGGTATACGTATAACCCCACAAACGTGTATATGTGGCTGCGCTCTGGGAGGAGAGGAAGAGTGAGGTTACGTCATGAGGGGAAGCAGCTTCTGAAGGCATCTCACCTCAGCTCGGTGCTGTCCGCCAGGGATATGGCTGGCTTCCTGACTGCACTGCTACACGCCTGGTTATTACTGGTGCGGAGTCACACAAGAAACACGACATGCTGTAAAGCCATGGCACATATGAAGATGTCATTAAACACATGTATGCACACACGCGCACGCGCGCGCACACGCACACGCGAACACACACACACGCACATATATATATAGCAATCAGTAAGACCAAAAGAAGCAAGCATTACTCTGAAGCCCTCAACAGCACTCAAGCATCCCTCTCAGCTCCAGCACACCTGACTCCACTTGACCACCCATCACCAAGGCCATGATTAGCCGCCTCAGGTGGGCGTGATGGAGGAGTCCGAACCAGCAGCTGGCCTCGGGAATGCGGGTCCAGGACTGAGCAGCGAGCGTGGATGGTGCGCCAAGAGCGTAATAAAGCTGAAACAGTGCGTGCAGGTCGCAGGACTCTTACTGAAGCCAGTCACAATACAACAGTGGCGCTAGAACTGATGGATTACACATTAAAACTGCACTGTTAAATGCTTGACAGCCCTTTAGGTATGGCTATAGATTGGGTATACCTAATAAAGTGCCTAATAAGGTAATCCCGCGCATCACATCACATCCCAAAAGGGTTTGGAAGCCACCAGCTTTAGATTTGACAGAACAGTTCCTTGGGTACGGGGTGGGGAGGTGTCTCATTAGGGCAGTCCTACAAACGGCACGGGCGGCAGCCAGGCCATGACAGAGCTGTTTCAGGCCTGCTCTCTGGGGAGACGGCGTAAAAATAGAATTCGCTCCTCTTCCACAGAGCCACAGAGCACAGAGGGGGGTGGTGTATGGAGGTTTTAAGGTGACCGCGCTCATGATCGACACTGCCGTCATGTCCTTGAGCAAATCGCTTCGTCTCAAGTTGCCCCAGGGCAGTACAACACCCCTTCCCCCCTACCCCTCCACCCTGCAGTCAGGGTGCTATTATAAAGGGTAGCAAGCCGAGCTATCCGAACAGAAAGGTAAACACCACAAATGGTGTCCCCCATCTTTCTCCTCTCTTCTCTCTGTCTCTCTTAGTACTGGACCCTGTCAACAGAGTCTACAGACAAAATAGGTTTTAATCCATTAGCCAAGGCATGTCTACAAAGCTCTGCACTTAGCGATTAGTGCCCAGATCAAGGATGGACACAGAGAGCCGGAAGGGAAAGAGAGACAGAAGACATAGGAGAGCAAGTAAGAACAAAATCTATCAGTAGTAATATTTGATCTACACACATACACACACACACACACACACACACTACATTTGTGAAGAGCACACTTACTCAATCTCCATGCTGAGGAGTTCCAGCAGGGCTGTGAAGATGCCCATATCATAGAGCATGAAGACATTGTGTCGTGACCAGTAGAGCACATCTGTTTCAGTGTCACACTCATCAAATACGCCTTTGCACACAAACACAAACACACACACACTTTTCAAAAGCAACATCAGATCATTCTTCACAATAGGAATGCTCTAGAGACCTAGAGGAAAAGTGAATAATGCGAGTTTGTGACTGTAGTGTGTGTGCATGTGTGTGTGTGCGGTGTGTGTGTGTGAGTGTGTACCTTGTGCCAGGTAGAGAATAGCACGAGCCACTTTGAGTCTCTTGTCTCTGTCAGTAACCTCCAGAGCATCTAGCAGCCTCATGATGTATGCTCTCTGCTCCTCTGTACTCAGCTCTGCCCATCTCCTGCCCTTCACTGAATCACACACACACACACACACACGTGCGCAAGCACACACACACACACAGATCTGTAAATACACATTCAAATAGCCCCTACTCTCATGGCGTTTTCATTAACTCTTCAGCTTTCTCTCCTTCCTCACACATGACAAGGGTCAGAAGGATTAGAGATACTCGTTTACCAGAACACACAAACACATACAGCGATAAACACTCAAGAGCATTGCCATGCTCATTAAACCATGTACAGCTCCACACACATGTGCATTGCAAACACTTCGCCATTTGCAATACGACACTCTTTAGAACACTGCTGCGCTGCCTCTTCTTTACAACGGCAAAATTCAGTCTCACTACATCCACAAAGCAAGGACCCCCGAAGACGAGGCATTCTACTGACATCCAACTGAAAGATTTCCTTTGGAGAATTTTGCAGGCTTTGAGCCTGATGGGAATGTATTTGAACAGATCCGCTTAAGAGGGAGGGACAGAGAGGGAAATCATGGTGAGAGAGGAGGAGACGGCAAGCTTGATGCATTTCCAAACATACAGGCAGTGTGTTCACACAAGGGCATGCGACTGGGAGAGGAAGGGAGACAGGGAGAGGAAAGGAGACAGGGAGACAGGGAGAGGAAGGGAGACAGGGAGAGGAAAGGAGACAGGGAGACAGGGAGAGGAAGGGAGACAGGGAGAGGAAAGGAGACAGGGAGAGGAAAGGAGACAGGGAGACAGGGAGAGGAAGGGAGACAGGAAAGGGAAGCTGAGGCCTGAGGTCGTCTCTCAGTTTTTTGCTTTAAAATGAAATACATGATACTGCGTACAGAGAATGCAGTGCTGTGGCACTGAGGGAACAGGGAGAGTGAGACCAACGGGGAGAGAGAAGAGAGAGAGAGACAGATAGAGACAGAGAGAGGGGGAGAGGAATTCCACTGCAGGTCTAACAAAGTGTGCACACAGTTAACAGCATCAACGGTTATGCATGTGTCAAAATATAAGACCACGTTAGATATGTCCACCCAACCGACACACACACACACACACACACACGCACCATGCACATGAATGCACACGTTAATACTGTAGTACGTTGTTGAGCATTTATTTCTGTACTCTCCCTTTCTGTTGCACTGACAGAGTAGTTTACGTCTGGGATCATCTGCTTCCATCTCAGCATGCACACACGCGTGCAGTATTCTAGCACAGGAATCAACCTCACTGCTACACACTGCCACACAACGAGTAGGAATATGAGGGCACTGGAGAAAATGTCTGGCCAGAACGTACAGGAGGGAGGAGCCTATAGAGCAGAATGTACAAAGGGAGGAGCCAATAGAATAGAAGCAGTAGAGATGAGGGAGGAGTTTATAAAGTATTACCAGTGACCAGGGCAACCAGGGGGAGGAGCATATAGAGCAGTAGTAGAACCCAGAACAGATAGAGCAGTAATAAATGTTCAGAGCATGCAGGTGCAAGACTAGGCCACTGGTGACAGTACCGTGGTTTCTAAAGTCTTCCTCAAAGTAGTCTCTGTTCAGACTGAACTCCGGCTCCTCTGTGTAACTGTACAATTCTGAAAGTGTAAAAAAACAAAGCGGACAGAAACAAACAATGAGGTTTAAAAGGTTCAATATTTTTATAATGTTTGCTTTGTGCAGAAAACAGAAAAGGAACATTATGAACATTATGAACTTGAACATTATGACTCTGTTCATTACGTTGTCACAAAATGTAGCAACTGAACAGCAACTTTAGCAACTAACAGTTTTAGCAAGAACATTTCACAATGAAATGAACAAAACTAAACATCTAAACAACTAATAATCTATTTACACATAAACTAATTTATCTATTTACATAAATGGTCATGCCACTGCTCAGAAATAACCTCAGTTTGTGAATATGACCATTCTCAAGTTCACTCAAGTGCAATTTCCATAATAACAGCCACATTACGTGTATGCGTGTATGTGTATGCACACCTGAGAGTTCTGCAGTCAAGCCGTCTGTGTCCCCATATTCAAACTCCAGGTTGGGGGATTCCATGGATCCCTGAGGAGAGCAAGCAAACGGCAATCCAAACCCTGCCCACCAGAAAACATGCTTTGGGTACTTCTGGGGTGTATCTCCCCCACGCAGAGCACACCGGCTATGGCCCTGTGCTTACTGCGACGCTATGCAAAGGAGGGCATGGGTGCAGCAGAATGTAGCGGAGACACAGGAGACACGAGTGAAAAATATGGGGAGACACGCAAGGATGCGAAGGACCACTTCCACCCAGCGCTCTTATATAGATGTGTAGGTCTGGTGTGGGGATTATGCTTTGGGAGTGTGACAATATTGTATATGTGCACACACACACAATTCAGATCCACCATCCCTGTGGTTCTTGATCCCTGTTCCAGATCCTCTGTCAATGCAATGCAGCTCAAAACACTCTGATTCTCACATTCACACACACAGCAGATACACACACTATAAAAGAGAGCAAAGGGTAGGATGATCAGTGCTGTTAAAAGGTTGGAATTTTGTAGTGTGTTGAGAGCTGACAGGATGTGGGTTAGATACATCTTTTCCTTCTCTCTCTCCCTCCAGCAAGCTGGCACTGACTTACACAGGCTACACACACACACACACACACACACACTTTGCAGCCGACTGCGTCTGGTTTCAAAACATCCAACGGCTCCTTAGATCAAGTATCTTTCAAACGCGACTCCAGTCGCAGTAAACGTGCGACTGTTGGCAAGCCGATGTGACACAGCCGGTCACACATTACCATCCTTCCTACACCAAAGCGCCATTACTGGACGATTCCTGCAGCTCGTAACTGAGGCTGATCTCTAATGAGCCATGTAGGAGCACCGTGGGTTTCCAGGGCCTCCCTCACAGCTGCTCCTGGGGGGACGTGCCAGGCCCTGGGTGGCGCTGGATGATGTCTGTGCGGTGTGAGCCGCGGTGGGGGTGGGGACTCTGGCTGACAGGTGCGAGGGAGAGCCGGGCTTTTTGCGAGGCGGCCTCTTCCAGACGGGGGACTCCCCGTGCGGCACGTACAGCACTCTCTCGGCGCCAGAACTCACGCTGCAGTGTTAATCGCGGGTGGGGGGGGGTTTGCGGCTGGATCAATAGCACAGTCTCCCAGGGAGACAAGGTGAGCCGCCACCCATGGTTCTGCGGGTCAGGGGGATTGGCCCTCGTGCCTTGTGCCGCACCGGCGTTTAGAAGTGTTTGGGACTGAACCCCATCTTCCACAGTCATACTGAGGACCACGTACACGTACTGTAAATCCCAACTCAGCACTGAAACACAGACGGAGCTGAGAGCAACACTAGGGCAAGATCACTGGCCTCCACATCAACAAGGGTCCAACCCCCCACCCCCAAACACTACACATGCCATATTCCAGAAATACCACACAATAAGAAAATACAGCAGGGAGACATACACTTTACAGCAACCTAAACAGGGTTCGCAGAGATCATATTCCATCAGCTAACTCATTTGACCTCTGATTGAGTCCTATTCATTCGAAACCAGACACCAGAAACCACATTTATTCTTTAAAAAAATAAATCCTACGCTCTGACACAGTGGAGAAATGTTACGAGGCTAACTTCGAGTGGCTGTAGCATACCCATTCAGAGCATAACAAGCACCACTTATACTGGAGAAAGATTCTTCCCGATCGCGCTAACCAGGCATACATCAAAAATGCATTTGGCTTTCATTTTTAATGCCAATGAATTATGTGTCCACATGTTTAGATTTTGCTGTGGATGCAGCTACGGGCCACTACGGAGATCCTCGTGCTGTCTGCAGTCCAGTCCCCACATATCTGCCTGGAGCAAATCGTTACATCTACCAAATATTCGGATTTCTAATGTGTTCCCTATATTATTCTGCATTATGAAATGGCTCGTTCATATTTTTCTATTATAAATAACAGTAACACGGTCTTGTTGAATCAACTTCAAAGTCACTGGGCTATGCATGACTGATAGTAGCCACCACAAGTATAAAGCCATTCTAGTAGTAGCACGACAACTGGATACATTTTACGCATTGGAATTTGGGCGCACGGAGAGTGGCGAATTTAGGCTTCATGACGGTGGGTCCCGTGCACGGTCATTTTCGCTGCATTTGCCGCTTTTAAATCGTAAGGTATTTATAGCGACGACTCGCCATGTTGCCAAAATAACAACTCGCACTACATGCGCTGAAGATCCGCTCTCTGGGCAAGGGCATGAAAAAGCTTCCCAGCAACAACCACGGAACCGACCCACACACACACACACACACACACACAAACCTGTCAGAGCGCCCCAAAAGCACACCGTTCGAAAGCTTCGGCTTTACCTCCGAATCCTTCTGCTGATTCTTGAACCCATCTCTCCCTTGCGCCAGGGACCTCTCTCTATTGCTGTTATTGTTTATATCATTAAGAATAGGTACCTCCATATCGTCGGTCTGCTGCATCTGTGGAATCGCGTCTGATGCACCCCTCCACAGCAGGAACGCGCGGCTTGAGAAGTGTCACCTTGACACAGACGCTGGTTTTCCAACTTCAGAATATTCCGTCCCTGGCTGCCTGATTGGCTGTTGAAATGACAGAGGGGGCGTGGCTTTACGTAGTTGGGCGTAGACGACGGTCACCAGTGATGACCGCGAGGTAACAGCTGCTGTTTAGAAAAACACCGATAGGTCTCGGTGTGCACTTCATTATGAAAGAAGGAACATGCCAGCAATGACCCGGCAAAACGATCGGTGCAAATGTCCAGGCAAGCGAAAGAAGAGGTCGCGGTCTGATAGTCGAAAAACAAGCATGCCACTGAATTGAATCGACAGTGGTCGACGTTTCCCGTTTTAAAGTTAGATCTCTAAGAAACACTTCGTCAGCAGCCTGTAAAACCATCTTTTTGGTTACAGTAATGGCTCGATTGGGGCAACAATAGTTGATTTAGACATATATTTACATATGCCACAATTACCATAAAGCTAAAGTGAATAAAATAACTTTAAAGAGCGTGAGACATTACACAACCAATGGAGTAGAAATTTTGCATTTATTGTCACGTCTCGAAGACGCAGACCTCGTATGCTTGACTTAAAGTGCAGTGTGCTATGCAAATAGAGGTGAAAATGAACTTCTTGGAAAAATCAATAGTTTCACATAACACACATCTTGCTTGATAAAATGTTTACACGGCAGTAGTGCTTGTATGCAGTGGGTAATTGTTTAAGCACCGACTCCCCCTTTTGAAACAGGCTGTAACTGACGACGCTGAAGTACTTATTCGCAGTTTCCGATTCGTTTGGTTACTTATTCGCAGCTCCTTATTCCGTGGGTGAAGCTGGTTCTTTATTCATAAAGCGTGTGTTGACGACGGGTGTTTGCTGCGCATTTTGTTTAACAGGGATAGATTAAACAAATGAGCATAGGATCTAACATTTAAGAGGTTACTGTTTCCCATACTGATTTTGTGAATGTAGAAAAATATTAAATTATAATGAAAGCATTCCTTTTGTAACATTATTTCTATTTCAAGTCATTCCAGTTGTATGCAATTTGTACATAATTGATTTAGTCTACATTTCTAATGTGAGGAAAGCATATTCTTAGAAAGACTCTTGATTTTAGATTTGAAAACTAAAAACTGAAATTACACATGCTGTTCTAGAACACAAATGAATCGGAATAACTACCAGCTCAGGTTTTAAGGTTTAATAACCACAGACTAGACATAGGATATTTTCAATAGGGAATAAGTCTCTTTGTGTGAGGAGCATGTGATTTTGGCAAGGGTCATGGTGGTGTCATACATCACAACTATGCGTATGTATGCCATCACAACATGGCATATTGAGCAGTGGGCCTATAGGTGAATGGATTTGAAGGTCAACTTCAGAGGCTTACTGAAGGCCTTATTAACGGTGGGCCAGAGAAATAACAAATGCATCATAAAGAAAAGGACCCTCCCTATGAGAGGAGCCTGATTTCAGTCTGGCCCAACATCATTTTATATGCAGTATTTATGCGGTTGGGCATATGGAATTATTGTGGTTTGGCCCGACTTGAGCGGACTGCTTTGATAGCACATTTGATCATATCAGGTATAAGTGCATGAAAAAGTCAGACCCCAAAGAAAAATCTTTTATCTGTTCTTAGGCTAAAAAGCACGTTTCCATCCATAATCGTTCTATGAATACTTGTGAGGAAAGCATAAACTACAGAATCACCAGTGACATTTCAGAAAAAAATAATTAATCTTTTACATCTCAAGTCTGGCTCACCAGAAGGCTGTAAGGTGCTAAGGTGGAGTGTGAATGTGCTTATCAGCTTGTCCAGACTGACTGGATCTTACCAGGAAAGCTTATTACTTGCTTCATCAGTAGACAGAGGCCCTCAGCCTGCGTACATGTGTGTAAAGGCAAAGGCTTTCAAAGAGGCAGATCAAGCTTGTGTGTGTGACGACAGCATCTGCTCCCACACAGTCATGTGGTCATACAGTGAGTTGTAGGCACATGCTCCAATTATAACTCTTAACTACTGACTCTGCAGCCAGCAGCACATGGTTGAACTAGGCATGGTTAAGGACCCTGGGCTTAGCAACACTAACCAGAGCTGGTAAAGTAGCTAATCCACTTGCCCCAACACACAGCATTGCAGCCCCGAGCTAGAAAACAGCATTTTAAAATTGAGCGCAAAACAAACCACACTCGGCCATACCTGAAACAACTTTCTTGAGTGTATTTTTATTAATTTTATTTTTATTCTTTAGGGTTACATATTGATTATTGCTCATCTACCATTACCACTTGCAATATTTAAACATGGTTCTGACAACTTAACGGTAAAAGATTTTTCTCATTTGTATTCAATATAATAAATACAGGAGTGAATCTGATTTAGTTCCTATTAAATTTGCTCTCCTTACGAGATGCTGGTGTGGACCTGGTGCACACGTTGCTGTGGGACCACAGATCATAGCAGCCCTACACACGGGCCTGGATCTGGAGTCGGCAGCAACACCGCAACAAAAGTTCTGGCCTTCCAGAAAACCCGTACACACACACACACACACACACACACACACACACGCACACAGATGGAGAAAGAAAACTCACGGGGTGGAGGTCAGGGTTAAAAAGACATTAAAACAATGGGTTTAGCACATCTAGGTATGTACTGACCCATGCAACAATCAGTGTGAGAGTTGTGTGCAAAGGCGGACAGCTGAAAAGACACAGTCTGTAAGGGCAGTTCAGACAGATGAGGTAAAAACTCGGGACTCGAACGGTGATGCAGCAGAGCACATCTGTACAGTTTTTACACCATGTATAGTTTGAGCACAGAAAATCAAGACGTCTAGGTGATGAAACTGATTTCATAAAACGAGCCGTGCGATTTATGGTTGTTTTGCACAGCTCGGAAATGTTGTGGCGATCCTACTGTGGACATGCTTAACACTGGTGTACCAGGACAACATAAAATACAACCCAACGGTATATGATGCATGAACATGTACGAAAAAAAGAGAAGGGTAAAGGCAGAGGCTTAAGCAAAGATGGTCTCCGAACACCACTCTGCCACCCGGGCAGTGCACCAAGGGAGCCGTGGTACCAAAAGGTTTCCCTCCCCGCATCAGGGCCCTGGGCAGCGTGTGCGGGACAGCGAGGAAATGGTAAGAGCAAGTCATTCCCTTTATGCCAAACTCGCAGGTGTGCGAAGGACGAGGCAGGCGTCTGCCATAAAGATCTTTCAGAAGTGTGGTAAAATAGAAGTCCCCATTTTATTAGATTTGAGTAAACCAGTCACAAAGGCAGCTTTCGCACGTCACAGTCCTGCAGGCAGTAAAGCTGAACTGGTTCATTCCCATCAACCCTCCAGACATGGAAACGTGCAGCTAGATCAATCCTGGCTTTACCCCCCCCCCCACCCCCCATTGTGGCTGCTCAAAGTCAGTGAAGGACCTGGTAAAGAAACATGGTACCGGTTTGACTGTACATTTGGTATCTCATTGAAATAGTCTCTACTTCACAGTATATAAAATGAAGGTTTGAGTACATTTAATTTTACACTAGAATACCATATGACATTTAATTGCTTATCTTTATAATGACAGAACGATTTCATGGGAACACAAACAAATGGGAGGCAGAAGATAGAAAAATCTTAATTTTCTGTATAAATATCTAAATATACACCCCTGCGATTGACTACACAGTCTGATACATGTCTGCAATAATGTTATTATTTGGAAATAAAATTCAGAGCTAAAGAATTTGTGACAAGCTCACAGAGGGACATTTTAAAACATCAAAACTGGCTTCATTTTAACACACAAACCGTGTGCTCCTATTTGAGAGACACACTGAGATGGTGAAGCTCTGGCCAGTGAAATAATTTGCTTCCAGTTTGAGTGACAATTGGGGAAAGAGGCCCTGCCCCACATTTATCAGTATCCAGTTAAATTTTAACTAGCCTACTTTTATTCAGAACCGAGATAGAACAACGTTCTAAAATTTGTAGTAAAAATCGAAGTTTAAAAAAAACAAACAAGCAAAGAAAGATCGATGCGTAATGTCATCTAGAGACAGGAATGACCGGGAGCCTGCAGCCCAACTACCATCTTGTCCCAGCTCATCATTTAACAGAAAGGAGGAAGAAGAAAAAAAATCATAAAAACAGAAGAAAAAAAACATTAAGACAAAACACATATCGGTCACAAAAAAAAAATTAATAAAATAATAAAATCCACATTTGTTTAGTTTTCTGTTTTTCATCATCAGCCTAGCCATAATTGAACAACAGAAGATCTCTAAATTAATTACAGACAAATAAACCATGAAGCTAATATAGGATGAAAATGAATTCCCCATGAAAATGGTGCTAGGATTGGCCACCAGCAGTAGCAGCTCATAAAAGGATTAGAGTTATTTTATTCTAGCAGAAAATAAATAAACACTGCTGTCGCCATTATTAGCCACACCCATGGCCAATGAACACACAGCTTCTCCCCCCCTCCCCCCCGAAAGTGAGGCTATAGCCCCGCCCCTCCTCTCAGTACGGACTGCCGAGTTGCGCCAACGTCTCTAGTCTTCTTTCTCCATGTGCAAGGTGGTTTAGTATCTGTGGCAGAAAACAATGAGTTGAGTAACAGGTAGGCATTAGTGAAGGCAGTACCTCACACAGACCCACATGGTGACATTTAAACAGACCAAAACTGAGACAACCAATCAGAAGCAGCATTCCCGTGACACAGCGGTGGCCAAAGATACCTGTAGTAATTTGGCTTGAAGGGTCCGTTCTTGTTGAGGCCCAGATATTTGGCCTGCTCATCAGTCAGCTCGGTCAGGTGGGCATCAAACGTGGGCAGGTGAAGGCTGGCCACATACTCATCTGGGTAAAACACGTGAGAACCGTGAGGCGGCGTTTAACCGTAAGCTGGGCGTAATCTGTGTCGGGGTCAGGCCACCTAGTGCCGAGGCTATTTTCAACAAGCAATGAAGATGAGAGAGAAAAAAAGAGGCCCTCATCTTCAGTCTGCGGGTGGGAGTGTGACGAAGCCCTAATTTACCAGCCTGTACCGACTCTAATTAGCTCCCCCATTTTTTTTTTTTGCAACTCCTGCTTCCGGAAATGAAGAGGCTTCATGCGCATGCCATCAGACACAGGTCCCTGAAGACCTCTGCCTCAGTCAACTGTTCATCATAGTAGCGATGCTGAACTACGGTGTGTGTGTGTGTGTGTGTGTGTGTGTGAAGGTGCCGTGAGCCGGGGCGACAGTCTCTGACAGGCTGACCTACATTACACGCTCCTGTTCCTGCCTCTCTGCGCAGGCCGCATGCTGGCTCACATATGGCTAAGCTCGGTGTCTTTCAGCGCACTGCAATCTGCTGACCAACTGCCCTCGGCAGCCCAACCCCCGCACCCTGACGGTGACCGTGAGCGTCTAACGCCCTGGCACAGATCGCCACTGATCCGCCTCTGTGTGTGAGAGAAGAGCGATTTGGACTCCAGAGGCACACGAGCTCACGCAAACCTGCGTGTGTGTGTGTGTGCGCGCGCGTGTGTGTGTGCGTCTTACCCATCTTCTTAGGCAGGAGGTAGACATCCTGTTTGTAGCGGCCCTCCGGAGCGTTGTACAGCTCTATCAGCGCCAAGGCCTGGAGGGGGGGAGGACATGGGACCAGAGCTGTTTCCACGGCAACCGTTGGGCTGAGTACGTGTGTGCGCGCTCACGCTCACACGCAGCTCGATGACAACACACCGCTACACCCAGGTAAAGCGGGCCGACCGCTCCGAGAGGCGGAAGCTAAGAGCCCGTCTGGCGCACACGGGTCTGTAACGGACACTGACAGGTCAGGGCGTCTAATACAAGTCATTATGTGCTGCGTCTCTCACCTGGGTTGTGGCAGTGATGGACAGGACGAAGGTGGGTACGGTGGAGCAGCTCAGGTTGAGGAGACGACCCTGATCAGGAGCACGCGCGCACACACACACACACACACACACACACACACACACACACACACACACGCATGCGCGCGCGCACACACACAGACACAAAAAAAAACACCATGAGCTTCATTACCTGTTTTCCATTACATCATTACCCGTTTCCAGACATCCAGACAGTAATTGTCACCTACACAACATGCGTCACAATTACATGCCATAATGGGTGTGGGTGGGTGATGTGTGTGTGTGTGGTGGGGGTGGGTGATGTGGGGGTTGCTCTTACCTCCGCCAGCAGCACTATTCTCTTCCCATCAGGCCAGATCACGTGGTCAACTTGTGACCTCACGCGCTCCCAGGTCAACTCGGGGGTTCGCAGACTGGCCTGAGAAACACGAGAGCAGGATCAGACAAGCATGCTCTGCTCGACCGTGCCACACACGCGCACACACATGCACACGCACGCACGCAGACATCTGCGGGCCGCGCACACGCCCCGGCAGCAGAGGTCGTCGGGGTCGCTCACCACATCGATCTCGGTGTTGGAGTGGCCCATGTTGCAGACGATGCAGCCGTTCTTCATGCGGTCCAAGTTCTCCCTCACCACCACGTTCTTGTTGCCTACGAGGAGCACACGTCATCAGTGAGCAGCACGCCGGAGCCCTCTCGGCGCGGCCGAGACACCGAGCTTACTGCAGCCGGCACAAACCTCTCCATGGCTGGCCCACTGAGGCCTACTTTACAGTTCTGTTACATTAGGAATATTTTACAGGGAATATTCCATGTTTCTCGAAAATTAGGCTCGCTGCAACATGCTAGGCTGCTGCAGGCTTGCACAGCAGGAACAGGTCGACGTAGGCCTCCGCTACAGGCCAAAGGTCACACTAAGGTTCTCCCGTAAGCACCGAGACAGCTCTGTGGCTTCACCTGAAACACTACACGCCCAGAACAGCAGCAGGACAACGGCCATTTCTCGTCCCTTTGAACCTTTAAAACGAGCAGCATTAACTAACGTACACTCACTCTATAGTGAACGGTAAAAGGACTCAATTATGCATGACCTGCAGCCTTCGGCTCACGCCAGCAAACAAACAACCTGCTCTGTTGCTTCACACCATACACAAGCTCTATGGGCAGTCTGTGATGTTAAACTTATTTTTCCTATTTTAGGAGATAACATACTACACATCACTCTGAAAAAGATATTAACGAGAGTGTATGTGAAAGCTACTGATGTAGTTTGACCTTATTACGGCAACAGAAGCTTCATAATAGAGTAATTAAACAGCCTCGGTGACCACGAGTGTACATGTTGAACTGAGCAACAGGATGAAACCATTAATCTACAGCAGAGCTGGTGTATAATTGTTGACATTTTCCGGTTTTTTGCTCTGATCATGGACCTAGTTTCTCAGTACATGTTCTAAATGAATGGGTTAAAAAAAACTGGCTGTGGGAGGAACTAGCAAAGCGCAAGAGTGACTCTGGGTGGCCAGAGGGCGACCTCCACTACAAGCACATCGCACAGGGCCCGGCAGGGGTCAGGGGTCGGCTGCAACGGTTCCGGGGGGCGACCGACCTGTGCAGGTGATGACGATGTCCACTTGTCTGATAACCTCGTTCAGCTTGACCAGTCTGAAGCCGTCCATGCTAAAAGGGGATGAGGTGACATGGCTGAAACCACGGCAACCAACCCCTGACCCTTGACCCCTGACACTACATCCCCAGCCTAGGATTTATAGTGCTGACTTACCAAGCCTGCAGGGCACAAATGGGGTCAATCTCTGTAACGTAGACAATGGAACCCATTGCCTTCAGAGCAGCACAGCAGCCCTTTCCAACCTAAAACACACACACACACACACACACACACACACACATTATGTGGTTCTAAACATTATAATATAGTAACTGAAAGCCAGAGAATAGCCATGATCAAGAATTCGATTAGCACCACCATTCCAGCAAGAATAATTGCAAATAAGTTTGAGAACTGGGGCCTCTAGAGGTTACATTTGGTATTTATTCTGAGCTTGGACCTAGGGCTAGCTTAGTGATGTGATAATGTCCGACTCACCTCTCCATATCCACACACCACCACCTGTTTCCCTCCAAACATCACATCAGTGGTCCTCTTCAAACTAGACACATATATACACACACATACAAAAAAACCCATAAAAGAACAAAAACATACTGAGTCCAAAAAGGATCTACAGCTACGGAAATTACAAGCAGACAGAGAAACATTTAAATTAATCAGAATTCTTCTTTTTCCTTTTTTTTAATGCCATAAACTGCAAAATTAATGCTCAACCTACCCATCCAAGATGGACTCCCGGCAACAGTAGAGGTTGTCAAACTTCTGTTTGGTGACAGAGTCATTGACGTTCATAGCAGGAACACACAGCTTGCCAGCCTTGGACAGCTGGTAAAGCCTGGGTTGGACAATAACAACAAACATGGAAATCCATGCAGTTACTGTTACTTAAGCCTGTTACTTAAGGCGGTTACTGCTACTGTAACTGAAATGTACTGATACTGGCCTCCCTGAAGTTGGAGAAAAGCAAATAGTGGAAAACGTATCAAAATGATGCACTTTTGCAGCGCATTGAAACAAAGGAGCCGTGAAAAGCGTCAAATCCCCTTGAAATAACCAAATTCATCCGGATTACAAATGAAACATTTGACATTCTGTGCTGTTTTATTTTATTTAAAAAGCCTTTAAAGTGATCCTGGTTTTGAAAGGAAAGGAATGAACTAAACAGTAACTAAACAGTTTTCAACACCTGTGCTGAAGCACCAGATTTAGACAGATGGAGTTTACTGAACAAGGACATGACTGCCTTACAATTCACATCTGACTATGAATCATTAAAAAGACCACTTCATTCAATAATCATCGGTCAGACTGTGAATCTGAATGAAAGCTCTGAAAATGAACAATATTTGAGGATGTGGGTGACATTCTAAACACTATGGCCCAGTCCCATTTCCCGCCCCCTTTCCCACTTGGCCCTTTGCCCTGTGTTTTGCGTCTTCACTCCTAGGGTTAGGGTGCAGGGGTAGATGGGTAGGGTGAACCTGTTAAAGCTACACAGCCCTCCAAACAGAGGCACTACACACATACAGTGTTACGACAGGCATCACATAATAACTCCCAAATCACCAGCAGTTTGGCTGTGCTAGTGCCCAGAACAACTCGCCAGCTTCTCGGTGTGTAAATTCTCCAATAACCCTTCTATTATCTTAATGTTGTCAATGTATTACGGTCCATTTCTTCATAATAAGCACAAAGAGGTTTGCTAGTAGTATGCCGACTTCTCGCTAGGTAGCTAGCTAACGCTAACAGCGTTTTTTATCGTACGTGGCCATCGTGACGATCCATTACGATTTTGGCATATTGTCATTCCCCCTTTGAAGGCACACGATGCCCCAAACGTCCTGCGGTGATGCTGCTGAACTTTACTGCTCTTCTAATATGAATGCAGACAGGCGCGGTGGCCAACAGAACGCCGCTAGCAGTCTGCTAATCAGATGATTTGGTGACCGATTGATGTGTGAAACTGAAGCTGTGAATGACGACTGCAGACAACCACAAAAGGATGTCTGCCGCCCAGCCGAGGGAGATCGCCACGGCCGAGACGGCATATTGGAAACGTCTCCGGGACAACCTGGAGCAAATCCGACCGGGCGAGTGTGTGGAAATCGATCTGAAAACCATGTGCACAGCTGGTAATTTAGCCAAAAGACTAAATGCAGTTCGAGCAGCACAAGGAGGTGATTCTACCAAATAATATTTTCCATTGTGTTGCGTCTGACTTGCGCTAAGCAAGCAGGCCCGAGTACCGTGAATTACTGAATGTTTACCCTGTTCCTGTTTAATCAGTAGTCTTTTTTTTAAACTTGTTTTTCCTTTGGCTATAGCCACACAGCTCTGAAATTAAATTGTTAAAAATGATAGTTTATACTTTTATAACTTTACTTTTGGTACTTAAGTGGATATGAAAGTGTCTGTTGCTTTACTTAAGTAATTATACATAAACAGACGTTTACTCCAGTAATATCTCCCAAGGGCACTTGTACTATAATTCAAGTAGAGGAACAGACTATTATCTACTATTATCTACTGCAGCAGCCTGGCCATAAGGAGAACAGAACACCGTGTTTATACATGCCAAGTACAGCACACCTCTGGGATTACAGACTAATTAACCTGTGGAAACTTTTACAGGAGCAACCTACTCCCATTACATTTCACATTTAACTTGATAAACCTCAGCAGTAATAATGCATTATTCAAGCCCTGTTATTCACATTCCCAGCCACTAGATGGTGCCACGCCCTTGCGGACGTGGAGCTCTACAGGCACTGAAAAGGTTCTTAGGAGCCTAAAGTGGAGAACTAAATACATTTTGAATAGAGTGAAGGTTGAAAATACACTTGACAAACTGATCAACAATACTAACTTGTCAAAACACTCGGACATTAACACAAAAACACGAAAACCGGACATTAACAGGTTAACATCAGCACCTGCAGACGGTGTGGTGTGAGGAGGCCCAGGGCTGGGTGTGGATTGGGAGGTGACGTGAGGTTCACCGCTCACCTGTGAACTCCAGTCACACTCTCCTCCACAATGCCTTTAATCTTCTTGAACATGCTGGGGTACTTCTTATAGATCCAGTGGGTGAGGTCTCCACCATCATCCAGAATCTGAGGGACAATGGGCAGATGAAGCAGACAGCTTCCCTCTATGGCCAGCGGAAGGATCTTAATGGCAGCGCAATGTAAAAAGGCTCGCTCACCATGTTGGGCTGCCAGCCCTCCACGTTGACACAGCGATCGATGCACCACCAGAAGTCGTCCTCAGACTCCCCCTTCCAGGCGAACACAGAGAAGCCTGCTAGGGGACAGGGCGGCATTATAGAGGCGGCAAAGAGAGGGAGGGAGGGAGAAGATGAAAGAGACTCACCTCCTTCTGCTAGGGCGGCTGCCACTTCATTCTGGGTAGAATAGATGTTACAGGCAGCCCACCTGCACTGAGCCCCTAGTGCAGACAGGGTCTCCATTAGCACCTACGAACACACACACACACACACGTAAAAGTGCGACAGGTGCATGGTTATCTGAATCAATACAAGGTGTTTGTACACATGAGTGAGGATGATAAAGTGAGGGAGAGAGAGGCAGTTTGTTTGTGTGTGTGCGCATGTGTGTGTGTGTGTGTGTGTGTAAGACATGGGCTACTCACAGCAGTTTGGGCTGTGATGTGAGTACAGCCCACCACTTTCGCTCCAGCCAGGGGCTTCTCCCCCTGAGCCCTCTTCCTCAGAGCCATGAGCGCTGGCATCTCTGCAGAGTGTGTGCACAAACACACACACACACACACATACACACACACTCATGACCTTCGCAGAGATGCTGATATATCTTGCTGACACATGCAGCTGCATTATAAATACAACCCTGTTCATCCCATCTTGAGGCAACAGCATGTCTTCAGAAACAAGATGTCTTCCACAGGCCGGACTTTAGAGGCGCCTTTATTCCCTGAGTATTCGGAGATAATGCTATATTTTCCCTACACAGGACCTATAGAGGACGACCAGCGCCAGACAGGACAGGCGCACACAGAGCAGCACAGTGAGCGGAGTGTCGTGTGCCCTCTGTGTTCGGCTGCGTGGTTCTTTAGGGGTGAAGTAGGCAGCACCATGTTGCCTCTCAGCACACCCTGAACATATGGGCCCCTCAGCAGCCCAGGAAGAGCACTACAGCTCAGCACACACACACACACACACACACACACACACACACACACAGTGCTTCTCTCATGCATGGACATACAAAATGCCTGGAGTGCAACAAGATGACAAATTCGGACATAATCCACAAGCAACACACGAACCCACCCACCCACACACACACACACACACACCCAAAAAAACCCTCGATATACAGCTCATTCACTTCTAAAACTAGCCTAGGCGGTTTAGGTAGGTTTAGGTAGGATTAGATCTAAACCAAACAAATGCCATCAGCAACTGCATATCAGCGCGCAATGCTACAAAAGCCACACAAGAAAGCAGCCTGAATCGCCCAAAGCGACCAGGAGGGGGCACTGTCCCACCTACCTTGCTCAGCGATCTCAATCTCGCGGCGACCAAAGTCCGCCTGCTTGATGTTCTTGATGCAGAAATCTCCATTGCCCTTGGAGTTCTTCTGCTGTTTGTCGCGAGGAGAGGTCTCGTCATCCGAGCTGTCAGTGTAGGAGGCAGCTGCAAAAGGGGTCATAGAGCTACATGTGAGAGTCACAATTACACACACACACACACACACACACACACACACACACACACACACCATTGACTGCATTTGTCTGCCATGCCCTCTCAGCTGGTACTGTGTGGATTGTGGCAGTACCTCTTGTCCCTGTATAAGGGTTCTGCTCTGTCAGTGTAAGCCTAATCCACTTAAAGAGGCCTACCACTGGTGTAACACAATTCTTTCCCTCTCACACACTCTCACACACACACACACACACACAAAGGAAACTTGGTGCTCTGTAAATATACTTGGCCACTCTTCCGGAGAGCCTGGACATACAGTGAAGTGTGTGAGTTTGTGTGTTTACAGGACGCTGAAGACACTGTTTATTTTCCTGCATTAGTCTATTGCGAATTCTCATCAAATTCACCAAGTGGAAACACTCCAGGACCATGGTGACTGAGAAGATGCCGTGTTTCTGACATCATGCTTTTGAATCTCCAAACTTGGACCGTATACATGTGGATCAGAGGGCGTCGGTGTTGCTACCTGAGCTGTAGCTGTCGGTGGAGGACTGGGAGATGGAGCGAGACAGAGAGCGGCGGCCTATCTTGGTGGGCCTCTTGTTGAACTCCTGCTTCTGGTCTGCAAACTGGATCTGCAGCGGAGAGGGGAGGGGAGGGGGAGGGGAGACGGGTTACTGGTGCCACGGGCCTTCGCTCTGAGCCATACACGCGTCATGCCCATGCGCTTGGCTTCAGAATGGTTGATTGCCTGATCAGAGTGTTTTACAGCCGGTCACCATTCTGCTCCAGGAAGGCGCTGCAGCAGTGGAGACCACAGAAGCACCAGGCCAGTGGCTGTAGCTCCCACAGAGAGAATGGTGCAGTGTAATGGTGCAGTGTAATGGTGCATTGTCGAGGCTCACCAAACCACTACAAGGAAACCGTGGCCGCCTCTGATCTATGAAGAGGTGGGAAAGCAGCACAAGGCCACACCCCTCACACAAGGCCCCACCCTCACACAAGGCCACACCCCTCACACAAGGCCCCGCCCAAGCCAGCGTAACACTGGGGTACAGGGACTGATCATGGCCATGGGACAATGAGAAATCAGTAAAGGGAATCAAAAAAGTAAACAATAAAATCAAACAAAAACGCAAAACATAACCCAACAACAGCTGACGCAAAAAAAGGCATTTAATCATCCCAGTTAATCGATGGTTACAAAATCTACTGTAGATCTGGTATCTGATCTCCATTTCAGTGCTGGCTGTTCTGTTCCCACAATGAAAAAGACTTATCACTCTTACAAGTTCACAATGTTCATCAAGTTCTTAGATTCTTAGAAGTTCATCACTGCTGAAGAACACGCATCCCTGAGAAAGTGCACAACGGAGGCAGGCAGGAAGTCCCTACTCCCTACCACCTTCTCCCATAAACAAAAACCCACTATTCATATCCACAAATGCAGTCGGGAAAAGCTCGATGCTGGCGGAGTAATCAGTGAAAATGACAGACGCGTCAGGTTCTTCCTTTTTGATAAAAATACGCTGTGAGCGGGAAGTGGTGGTTTTAAGATGAATAAGCACAGCAGAGGTTTAGCAAGAGAACAAAGGTACTAGTCTTGCTGAGGAGGCCCACACACAGAGCAGCAGTCTGAGGACACAGCCGTGACTCACGCACAGTGGCTTAATGGGACACACACACACACCGGAATCACGCAAGGTCTAAAGTGGTTTCGACTCACAAAGAGGAGGTGTTGTAACACAATAGCCCAGATTAAACAGCCTTGACTCTTATGGGAGGAGAAGGGCCCCAGAGGCCACATGCTTGTGTGTGAACTCTCCTTATCAATGTTTTACACAGCGCTAACTTTGACTGTACCACACGCTCACACTGTGTACAAAACAGCCTCAGAGGAACAAATTCAGGACGAGAAACTGATAAAGAAACTTAGCGACACGCTCCGATGAAGGTAGCGACACGCTGACGCGCACACACACACACGCAAATGTGCAGACACACAGAATAAACGCGATCGTGAAGGATTATACTGAAAAATGTAAACGTTTCCATACAGCAAGGCGATCGTGCACCCAGACATGACCCTGCCCAGACACCCAGACACACACACACACACACACACACACACACACACACCGAGCATGTTCAATTCCACTCCGCCACTTTCGGCATACGTTAAACGCACCTAACCCAGCACGCACGGCCACACAAAAGGCCTCACGCCACGATCCGTTCCCTGGCGATCGTGCGGCGCTATGCAGCCGCCCGGCGCGGGACACGAGGCGCGCGCGGACGGAGCAGGGGGGCAGGGGGGCCGGACCGAGGCGTGAGCGGTGAGAACGCTCTTACCTTCCGCGAGGAGGGCTCGCCGTTCCCCCCGTCCTCCTTCTTCAGCATGATGGGGAGAGAGTGGGCGTGCGGGCGCAGGGAGATGGTGCTGGGCTGGAGCTTCTCCGCCTGCTGCGCTCAAGGCCGGTCCAGACCGGTGCCGCCGTCCGCCCGCACAATGCCCAATTGTTCCAGCCCTCGGTCCTCTCCCGTTACTCCTTTGTTAATTGCTCGCAGGCTGGAACGAACGTGGATCTTCGTGCGGAGGGCCGGGCATTTTCCTGGCCTGACCCGCGGTTTTAAACCAGGGCACGGCGTGTCTGCCGTGTGTGTGTGTGTGTGAGTGTGTGTGAGAGAGAGAGAGAGAGAGAGAGAGACCAGCCTGTCGTTTCTTTACGTAGGGAGGGTCCGGGAGGAAACGGGAGCGTTTGGAGCCCGTGCCGGAGCCAAAGGTGTGACGGCGGACACAGACAGCGGGCTCTCGGCGTGCGTGAAAGCACAGGAGGGCGTGGACGGGGGTGGCACGCGATGGGTTACGCCACGCTGGCGACTGTGGGACATCAGCGACGACAGGTGTCACGCTGAAAGGACGGAGCATTGGTAGGAAGTGATCTTTGGAACAATAGCCCAGGCTGACGGCGGAGTGGCTGAAATGTCGGAGGTGTTAACCCCCCCCGAGTCGACCAAGCACTGAAGGCTGAGCGGTGGGGAAACACCTTGATGCTCAGGAAGAAGGAAAACCTGAAGAGTGAATCAACAAGGAGGCAAAAGGTCCGTTGAAGCTGACCAAATCTTTATTCCTGCCCGTACTTACCGGTGACTGCAGTCTCATGATGATTACGTCAGGGTCAGTGTGTTCTGATCCACTCTGTGCCGTACAGTACAAAGCACATGCAGGGGTGGGTGGTGGGGGGGGTTCAGAAAATGTAAGCAAGCGTTTGAACTCATGAGGCTTGCCACGCCCCTTTAAGCATCAGCCCATTTGAATGACTGATTGCTGCAGTGAGTTATTTTAATCTTGAGAGATAATACGGGTGGATTTGTGGATTACAGGAGAAAATCTGCCTTTCAAGGGATAACAGAGAGGCCATATGTTACACGGGAGTGTGCAGGCCAGCCTGAGCAGGAGCCCGGAGCCGTCTTGTGCTGTGGGAGACAGGAAGGCACAGGGGTGCAGGCGTGCGTGCGTACAAGCGCGGCATGATAATAGCACCGACTGCCGCAAATACAGAGGCGTCGTGACAACCGAGAGACAGAGCGAGAGAGAGAGAGAGAGAGAGAGAGAGAGAGAGAGAGAGAGAGAGAGAGAGGGAAAGCTCACGCACATTTCCTGTGAGCGGTAGAGCGAGGTCAGCACAGAGCCGTCACGTTTAAAGTAACGCTGACAGAGAGTGTGGCACACGAGCGAGCTGAAGCGTAAATGATTCATCCCTCATTTAGCGCTGAATCACTCGTCAATGTCGTTAAGGACGCTCGGCGGAGCCATGAGGCTGCTGAGGCGGACTCTGTGGCTACAGAAAGCACTGCATCGGAACTACGGCTTCGCGCAGTCACGGCCTTGCGACTGTAATTTTGTTCACATTAACTGCACAGCATTTACAGAAGCAACCACATTCTAAAAGCGCTGAAGCATAAACAATGGATGGCAGTATGGTGGAAGGTTTCGAAGAAAGCATTATCACCTTTAAAAAAAAAAACCCAAAGCATAAAAGGCCAAGCAGACCTCAAGCAGAGACCTGCCCAGAGCCAAGCAGTGCTGTTCAGACTAAATCCTTCAGCAATTTGGGCCATGTGCCAAAACAAGCCTTTATTCAGGAAGGGCCAGAGGAGAACATGGGTGGCACCATGGCCTTCTGCTGGCCTTCTGCTACCTCCAAACAGGAGGCTCCCTGTGAGGAACTGCCATCCATCCTGAACAAAACTGACAACGAGTGTCTATGCTACTAGCCACCGCTAATTCTTAAACATGGGCATATTCCTGTAATCCTGTAGGCTCATCAAAGTGAAGTGACAACTGGCTATATTGATGGATTCGCGTAGCCATTTCATTTGAACAGCACAGCAGGAGGCTCTCTAGGAGCAAAAAAAGACAGACGGGTTTAACGAGCAGGTGATCTTGGCAACAGTGATGTAAAGGTTGCGCAGTGTTTTCCAGACACATTCCTGCAGAGAGCGGAGTGGCTTCCCTGCCCTGAAACGGCACGGAGGAACTTATTACCCTCAAAGCCTGAGTGAGCTGAACCCTGGTGTATTGGAGCAAAGGAATCTGGGTAAACTGTACGCGGCGCTGGGATCAAGGCGACTGCTGATCTTTGGATGAGCTTTTTTAGGTGTAAACTGGTAGCTAAGCAAATTAATGATTGCTTATCCCTCTACCCACAATTCCTAGAGTAAAACCAACAACCTATTGAGCCTGAGTTAATCCTCCTCCTTACCCAGAGCCCTGAGGCAGATATGGGACAAATTCAATGCATTTAAAGCAGGATCAAGTCTTGGTATTCAGGTAATTAAAGCAACTGCGTTCTCTCACTGAATTTTAACAGATAGATTTAACAGAATTTTAACACACAACTAATATTTTGACTTGAAGGTGGTTTTCTTAAATATTAACACGTGGACTTCACAACATTATATTTATTATAGAAAAGAAGAATTATTTGAAGCTGGCCTATACTTAGAACTCTTCCAAGAGGCCACAAGAATGAGCCTGATCCACACTAACGCTAACCCTGCAAAGCCTTCAGATGTTTTCTACTGCCCTGAAGCACAAAGAAGAGGCCCATGCTGTGGTCTCCAGGCCCTACGTGAAGAATGTACGGTTGTTCTCCGTGCGCTGCAGACCTCGGCTGTGCAAGGTTAAGGGAACCGAACCCCCCGGCGGCCATACTGTGGCCAGAGATAACAAACACTACACGTGTTGTGGAAATTTGATGGTGACAAAAAAAAAATTAAAACACCAAGGAAATTGATGACAACGACAAATATGTGCATGCAAACATGGGACATCCATCTGTCTCTCCCCCCCCCCCATGTCCAACCCCCTGGAACCGTGAACTAAACGTGCCACGTGTCTAAATGTCTTCGGATCTGATGAACGAGTACGATGGAGGATATGAAAGCTTCTTCTGATGGTTTATGATTATTTAATATTGGAACCATGGGTGTCTGCATAAAGGACCATGGTGGAGGAAATGGATGGAAAGCAGGATATGAGAGTCGCCTTCTGATGGGTTTGGGGTTGGAATGAAGCTCTCAGCCTCATTCTTTGACCAACTGGAAGAGTATTACACGTTGTGGATGTCAAGAGTTCCAAGTATAAACCAGATTAAAGTAAAAGGAATCCTAAATAAGACACTAATAGGCACGAGCGTCTCCAAGAGAACTGCAGCAGTAACATTCAGCCACAGGTGCACTACGTAAGAAGAGACTGAATACGTTTTCTTCCACAGTAACGAATTACATCTCTAGAGGTAAATAAAGCAAACGGAGAAATATAGCAAGGAGAACATTCTCCTCATTTATTCAGTTCCATTCATTCTCAGAGGGACGTACTACGGAGTGACGTGCAAACTGTAAGGGGGAAAATAGCAGACAGAACTGGGCAGTTCTCTTGTCAATGTACTGAAGTGCATGATATTGCCATGCAGTCAGCAGCATGAAAACACTGCAGGTGGTTTCGCATGCTTTGAACAAAGGGCTTATGCTAGCATGCTCACTCTCACAATGGACAGTGGGAGTGGGACTCGGGATGAAGATATGAGCTACCAAAAATATTCAGAACAATTTGCATTCAGAACAATTTGAACAGAAATGTCTAGAGTTAACATACAGTCCATGTTCAACGGAAAACGTTACGGTAACGTTTCCTGGACTCAAAAGTCGCCTCAGCTTCCCTGCATCCTGCTGGAAGGCACCGTTGAAGACGCCCGTGGACCTTCTTCATGTCAGCAAGTCCCTTTCTGCTCCCGTGCAGACACACACAGACATTTGCACCAAGCGACTTTTACAGTAATTACGACATTTACAGGAGAGAGAGAGAACTTGGCAGGGGTGAGTGGGCAACATTTGTAACGTGATGCCAGGTGGAAGAAATATGTTGTGCCGCCATGACGAGAGAGATGAAGTGCAGTGAAAACCCTGGACAGGGTCCATCCTGTTAATCACCACAGGACATTTAACCAGAGGCAGGAGAGTAGACGGACGTTTTTGAATAATAGGGTTCACATAAAACGACAACCGAAGACCATAATGTTGACTGGAGGGCGTGGTACATTCAGCAGGGGACAGCGAGGAAGCTAGAAGCATTGCAAAAATATCCGGACAGATAATACGCATTCTTATTGTTATTAAGGGGACGTCGTTCATTTAAAGAGCTAATGAACTGGACTAGAAGGCATTTTTGTGGACAGACCATACAGGCTTCTAAACGCACATTCAATAAGATGCATTTCTGAAAAGAAAATGTCTTTTCAAGTTGTATGATATATGCGAAGGTGACATTTTCTTCCCTGAAGATCAGGAGACTTGGTTAAAACATTTGCCCTTTCCAACCTGAAGGCATTCAAGCAGTGAACCAGTACTGAACTTTGGTGCGGTTTTTTCCAGTCGAAAGACCGAGGTGAAGTCCTCAGATGAGCTCGTGCTAATGCAGTCATAAACAGAGGGCAGTCCAAAGATCCACAGTGGAAACTCAAGGAAGAACATGGAAGAGGACTCTGTGGTGGGGGGGGAAGGGGGATTACAATTTAATTAAAGTCCTGGTTTTCTGTGCATACATGTCCATGTCTATGTAGTGCATGCTCAGCTGCAAGGTAGATGGTGCACACAGGTCAATAATAAAAAAAAAACTAAACAAAAACATTTAAGTGGAGTCATCCGATACGATTCCCAGCCACTGTTAAAACAAACCCCCTGCTCCCTTCTGCCTTGAGGAGCCTCTGTATCCTGAGCTTCGGCTGCGCAAAAAAAGCCAGAAGTGCCAATAAGCGACGTCAGAATGTGCTGCTCCAGGCTCAGAAACAAGGTGACCAGAGAGAACATGCCTACATGGAAACACTTCGAAAACCTGCGGGAAACCAGGTCCCCAAAGTGACGTCGGATGTGTCTGAAAGGGAAGACGAGACTGCAGACTTCAAAGTGCAGATCACATGAAAGCGTCGGCCCACCGTTTCTCATACTGTGGCACAGGATAAAAGGGCGTCCTTTGAATATGGCGAAGTGGCCGCATGGGCTCCGACCGCAGGTTGCTCTTCAACAGCAGCAGCCCCGCTCCTGTGAGCGCCTCCTGGAAATTTCCTTCGCCGGCCGATACTGCACCGAGAGGCGCTCGTTGTCTCGAAGGCTGGCTGATAAAAGCTTCTATTTACGTGCCAGATGGCGTTCCTCTGAGGCTCTGCGTAAGCGCTGGAAAGTGAAAGTGTGATGTTCCCCGCCGCCTGGAACAGGGCCTGCACGGCAACCGAGCACGTCTCCAGGTGGCGTATGCTGCATGTGAAGAGGCGAGAAAAGAGGGGAGGAGACATCGCGCTGAAACGGCAGCGTCCCCCAAGATGAGGGCACACGTTTCCTCTGCCGAAAAAGCCACGGTGGGGCGCTGCGGTATCTGCGAGCCAGGGGGTGATGGTTCGTGAAGCTTCTGAGGCCCGTTTTCCCAACACTGTGACAAGGGTGAGCCAGAAACGGAATGGCCGGCGAGGAAAAATAAGAAGCTAGGCATTTAAAGAGGCTTTTACTCCCAACAAGTGAATTAGTTTCGGTTTTCCTTCCCACTGAGGCCCTATTTCGGGCAAACATCATAATGTAGAATGTGGGCCGAGCAGAAATGTACAGGGTGAACTCGGCACACAGCAGAAGCTGCCTTCCACATTCTGACCCCAGACCTGCTGTCAGGACTGAATTCCCAGCAAAGGGCTGTCAGCTCTGAGGTGCACAACAGACCTAGGAGCAGTGTTTTAGTGTCTTCTTTTTTTAATGTGTGAAGACAGTGGCGTTCATTTCACGCGTCAAATGAGGCCCTGAATACATTCAAATACGGATTAAATTTTAAGCATGTATGTGCAAAACTTAAGTGAGATCTTTAGAGTAAAAACCTAATAATCTCACAGTCCTGAAACAACGTGCTTCAGGAACATTGTAGCAGATACTGTTTTGGTAGCGACAGTGAATGTAGCATTTGACTGAAAAACAGTATATAATTATTTATTGTGCTACATTATGAGACAGACAAACAATGAGTGCTTTGTTGGTTTATACATTAAAATTATTCTTAGGCTATGTAGCAGTGGTCCTGCCTGTTTTCATCATTAACAATAAGATGAAATCTACATTTACTGAACACAGTAGATCAAACTAGTGGTGAGAACCATAAGTCTATATTCCACTACCAGTCCACCCTTAACTGACACTGTTGTTATCTCAGACCAGAGTATCTTAGGAAACAGATGCACCAGGCCTTTGATTCCTAGTCAATAATGAGCAATCATTTGATTCTCAGCCAAACTGCTGGTCTTCCTCTGGCATTCATGCTTATTGCTGTGACTGAACAAAGCTGCTTGTTGTGAACATTTTTTGAATAACAAGGTTAGTGTGAATTATCTAGCCTATCTAATGGGCTTTTTCCTATCCAGACATTCATGTTGTAAATACACAATGAGCCTAAATGGCTTGTCTTACAGAGAACAGATAATCAAATTATTCATTATCAGTAGAGTATGCAAGGTGCATTTCAAACCCCTTATTCCACACTTGTAGGGTCCAATGTTATACTTGCGCACTCTAAATATTAACATATTGGCCAAATCGGAACATTTTTGGCTTTTGAAACAATGCCGTTAAGACTTTTAGGAATCTCTGGTATGCCAAATAGCTACTTGACCAACCATGTTCATGTGCGAACAGGACGAACAGGCGAAGGACAGAGACGGAGAGGAGATCTTGTTACCCCAGTCTGGACCCAATTTCTTATTCATAAGAAAAGTCTCGTCCTTCTCTGCTCTGTAACCTTATGTAGAAGCAAAGCGTCATAAAACATGAACCCATATAACTGCAGCGAATTAGGTTCTAGAATGACAGCAAAACCACAAAAATAAAGATGTAAAACTGTGTTGGCTACACAGTGCATCTATCCTGGCAATAAATGTGATGGTGATCACTTCCGTCCACCTTTCTGGACTCCAGTGTTCATAAGAAACAAGCAGAATGCCTTTGAGAGCATACAAAAAGGGCCTAGTTTGGAAATGTTGTTGGGACTCCCATCCAGGAATTGGCACATCAAGCCAATGAGCTGACCTCCCCCGGAGAGTCTCGCAGAAGTTAAAAGGATATAATTAGCAGCGACAGAAAGAAAGAAAAACAAGGTGATATTCAGGCTCCATCTCTAATAGGCACCGAGACAACTACAGGGCATGAGAAGTTAGCCAAAATATACCCCTCCAACCGAGATACACGGGAAATGAAGCTCCTCTACTTGATCTACTCAGGCATGGGTTCTTGCAAAGAAAAGAACATTAGGAGGTTGGGAGTTTCAGAGGTCGGGGGCTCCAGTTAACAAATAACACTCCTCTTCAGATGAAACAGCAATTTGTCTGAGACTGAGAGAACACCAAATGCCAGGAGGCTTAACGTTTCCTGGGAGTAAAGCCCATACCTGTTCATCAGTGAGGGTAGACAGGTTGAGGCAAAATGCACGGTGAGCCTGTGACGTAGAGCAGTCTTATCCATTCTCTACAACAGGCACTTAGCACTGAAGGAACACACACTACCACACCACTCCACTCTCTTATCTGACCACAGGTGTTGACTGGCAAATGCATAGTAACATCTTCAAGGGAACTGATACAATCCTCAAGCGTCGTCAGAATGCCATGTTCCGATGCACCTCTGTAAACCATGAACCAAAGTAACATTAATCATGTTTGCTCTGTGAGGGATTCAGAAAAGAACCAGATGGTGCAGAAGTTGCGGTTAAAACAGATCAAATAAAAGTTGCTGCCCTTCCATCAGCTGCATTTTAGATTTACTGCCCCCACTCCAAAGATGGGAATGGAAAGTTTAGGCTATGGTTAAATTACATATTTGTGTGGGTACACTGTTGAAAATAACATCGTCTTTCACACAGAGCTATAATTAAGTTATACACACTGGGCTGTAAAAGTCATTTTAGATTTGTCTTGGTTCATGTGGGAATGGTCCGTCTGAAGCCCTCGTGTCTAAGCCACTTCAAAAAAATAAATTAAAAAATACAAGGTTGCCATAAAATATAAGAGGCACATAAAGCATATTGATGGTTCAGTCTTTGCACAATATGAATTCAGCGACTAGCTAGACTACAAAATGTTAAACAGCCCAGAACTGTGCAACAGAATTCACCTGCCATGGCCACATACTGGGACTGCTGGTGGTGACGGTGGTGGTGCTGGTGGTGGGGAAGACAGCACCCCGGCTGTGAGGTCTTTGTGATTAAGCACTCTCTGGATACAACGAGGGCTCTAGGTGTTTGGTAACGTTGGGGTACAGCCCACATTCTTAGAGCACTATCTGCAGCACTTAGTCTGTAGTGGCTTCAAGCTCCCACGAGCCAGCGTGCCAAACGGGATAGACGTTTCAGCAAGAGCAGGACAAAACGTAGGACAATTGCAACCTGTGTGTATGGAAAGCAGGTTGGAAAACATGGAACCCCGTTGAAATGTGACGGGGTGCTACGTGAACACAGCATCAGCGAACTAAATGCCTAGCAACATAAGTGAGTAGTTATTAAAAACAATGAAGGGATAAGCATAAACAAGTTTGCCCTCTTTCATGGTGCAGTGGTGATATGACGCACTGTTAAAAAATATTGTATTGTAGCCTAATTTAGAGTTCTCAAAAGTAAAACAAAAATTGGTACTCCATGTTTCCAGCCACAGCAAAGTGTAATTACTGGTTATTACAATGTAAAGTGAGGCGGTCTGGCTGGCAGACAGACAGGTCCATGCGACAGATGAGGGGGTAAGACACATGAACAGGTCATCTCTTCCATCTCACTTCCCATCACTTGTTACTCAGCTTCATCTGTGTCTCGTCTGAATACAAGACTTTGACCCTGAACACCACAAGAAAAATAGACTCTCTGGATGTTTAACAAAGTGTAACTAATTCGGGAGGGTAACATGTGATGTGAAGCTGTGGTACTGATGCATTGCGCATGTTTTTCTGATTATTGTAACTTCTGACACAAGTACACGTACATCTTGAAAAGTGTTACTGTTCAGTTTTCTTTTATCTGAAAAGGCAAATGCCACACAGAAATAACACACAGAAAGAACACTTTGCTATCGAGTACACGTACTATGAATAAAATTACACCACTCAGCAGCCAATTAAACAATTACTACTGGTGACAAACTAAAAAGCTTATTTACAAAAAAAACATGCTTGTTACACAGTCCATATGATATCAAGACGCACACTAGAAGCAAAGAAGCAAATGAAAGCTGACAGACTGCAGTATAAATGCAGAATTGCTGCTTCGTGTCAAATCCAAGGTGCCAGAGTACACTGCAGACACCAACAGCTGTTAACGTTTCATTTGACTTGAATATGCTAAGCATCATTTCAACACCATGGCCGGACAGCCAGAAGCAAGCGGACCTGTTAATGAATAAAGCAGAAACAGCTGTTCCAGGAGTGGGACTGAACACAATGCATGGCCGTGCTCTGAACCAAAGCTCTCCAGGAGCTCTCGATGAGAACCTCTCTGTGGCCTCCTGGTAATCTGTGCAGCTTCAGCATTCCATATTTTCTGGTCTCTTATTGCAAACTGGCATAAATGCTGACTGCAAGTACACCGTCATTGCCGTCATCACAACCCAACGTCACAGTAATGCCCCCAATCATTTGGACTCCAGACTCAGCTGAGGCGCACTTACAACATGAACTTCATTTGATTTTCATGCACCAATTTTTTATATATTTTATTAGTGATAAAAAAAACAAAAAGACAA
This sequence comes from Brachyhypopomus occidentalis, assembly GCA_020368025.1. NCBI lineage: Eukaryota > Metazoa > Chordata > Actinopteri > Gymnotiformes > Hypopomidae > Brachyhypopomus > Brachyhypopomus occidentalis. The sequence goes on along the minus strand of JAGXOD010000020.1, from coordinate 2,767,389 downwards.
ACAAAAGGGGGGAAAAAAAAACACACAAAACCAAACCACAAATGTCAGGCGTCACTTCATCACGTCCAAGTGTGAGGACAAAAACACTGGTCTGTTGGACATGGGACTACAATGAGACAACTGCTGAAAGCACAACGTTACGTAAGCTACCAAAGCACAAAATGCTTGTAGTGCAATTAAGTAATAATAAAAACGGAGAGAGAGAGCTGGCAGGCCCAAAGAGCACAATGAAACTTAATCAGCCCACAACAATGACACATTCATGTTTGCTTGCTTGTTTGGTTCACTTAAACATGACCTAGTCTACACAAAACGGAGGTAATTAGCCAATCACGAACATTAACGTGACCAGAGCCGATCACGGCCTTTTGAAATACAAGTATAAATGCCACGTTTTAAGCAAAATTTCAGATGGGTTGTCTGAAAAAAGTATAGCTGATAAGCTGTCTATGGTGTTTCTATAAAATGGCCTATGGACGATCAGAGCACACAGCCAAGGCTTTAAGTGTCAAGGAGCAAATGAATATGCATATGTAAATGGGAGCATGTTGGGAGGGGGGGCTGGATCCAGCAACCACTGGTAAGGTCAGTGGAGGGACTGGTGTACATGAAAATGCATAACCAGCCCATCCGCCTTGTGCAGTGGATAAACACGTCCAACATCATGCACACCCGTGACTAAAGAGCAAAAACGTAAAGAAATCGTTCACTAAAATGTTATTTCTGAAACTTGGCCATTGTGCTGGAACTACAGTTGATGACCAAAACTACACTTCTGTGTGTGTCCTAGCATAGAGTGAGAGGGCAGTGTAAAGCCAATATTGTGATAAGTTCCCAAGGATATAACACCCAGAAATATAATAAACTTTGTGCTTTACTGAGTCAGAAATGTAACAATTTGCCTAATAACAAAATATAATGTCCCAATGATTTTTGTAACAGCATTTTTACCAATACCGTACAATGTTATTGGGAATTTATTAGATTGGTAACACTGCGATAAAGAAAACATCAATGATGTAACAGTAATGAGGTATATTCAGTAGACTATCCAGAGACCTTTAACTGGGTAAATACAATTTGTCTAAAATGTACCGAGTTGTTTTTCATTTTAAGTGTCCAAGTTCATATCTGTAGATGTTAACCTAAATGTATCATTATGTAACTTGTATAATATATACTAAAACGGTCACTAAAGATGTATAACACATGCCATCACAAAACACTCACCAAGCTGTTATAGACAATATAAGGTCAGGGCCAGGGCCAGGGTTGGTTTCATGCTTTGGCAAGGACAGCTGGTATAAATGGGATCATGGAGCTAATGCCTCCTTGGCTTTCAAATAATAAAGGCATCAGAATAATTCATCACAAATTGCAATCCACATTTTTGCAGTCTTCTTGCTGTTAAGAACAACCTTGAAGCGGATTATTTTGGATTTCTGCGGACCCAAGAATATCACTACCTAAAGGTCATGAGAGAAATACAAATTGGCTAAGATGGGCTGACACCATCTATCCCCAAGCTACAGGTTAACACATCTGATTTGGCAAGTGTATTTAGATGTGTTCTACATGGTGAGCTGCCCCCTTGATATGTTCATTTGGGTTCATTTTTTAACCTATGACCTCAAACTCCACCTTCCTGCACACCTTTTGAATGCAGAATGGTACTGCATTCAGTACCACTTCAGGCACGCAGGCTATAGACAGTATAACGTTTTCAGTGAGCAGCTTTGTAACACAGCTACAGTTTATTTCATAAGTGTGTCCTACTCTGTTCACACCCAGGAGGAATCATAACCTATTAGCTTCCATTGCTTAATGACAAAGTGTTATTGAATGAAAACTCTGACAATGGTCACAATACATTGATTACTATGTTTTAATTGGAGAAAAACAAAGTCAAAAGGTACAAATTAAGAAGACCCTCTAATGGAGACAATGAGCCCAGCCAGGCCCCCATAATTAAAATGGCTTAGACCTGCCACTAGGTTTTAGGATGAGGTTAAATGTAGGCTTTGGATTATGGTCAGAGTTAGGAACTGGTTTTGGATTGAGATTACGGTTAGGATTAGAAATGTGGCCAGAGGTAGGGTTGTTGAGAATTGAGAGGAGTATGAACTCACACCTTAAGCCTGCTTAATTTTCTCCAATTACGTCCACTTAAATGCTTTTCCTATTTTTTTTTCCTATTACTTAAATGCTTTTCCTATTGTGCTTTTCCAGTTTCTCCCTTTGTTTTATTGTGTTATATAGCTTTCTCTGCAAGTAAACAGTCTGCAAAGTTAAAGCCCAAAGCACACACCAACGTAACGGTCCCAAAGCAACCCCCTTTCTTAGCCGCTTGAAATGCCTCATTGGAATTTCATCCATTTTCTTTGATATAATATGCAATCTCATAATACTTTCCAATACGAGCACTTAGCTAACCTGCTAGCTAAATTTCTAATGCGCTCTGTATTTGTACAAATGTATTATGTATTAAGTTCTGCCTGTCCATTCACAGGACCATAAAAAGCATGAAAACCACTGAACAATGTAATGATTGGTGTTTACAGCTGCTCAACTCCTCTCTGATTCAGTCATATGACACATAAAAGAGAGAACAAACCAAAAGGAAAATGGATGTTAACTCATTAACAAAGTACATTTCCAAATAACCTAATATAAGGTTTTACAGATGATCCACATGAAAATATAATAAATGACCAATAATGTATAAAGTATTACATTATTAGGCAAATTATTACATTATTAGGTTGTATTACATTTTTGACCAAGTAAATTGCACAAATATATTTCTGTATGCTACTGCATTATTGGGAAATGATTACAATATTGGGTTATACAGAGTAGAAAAGGTGTTGTCCTATACACACACTCAAATTACTCCAGGCATTGCATTTTTAGGAATTATTTTTTAAACATGAAGATGAAAATCAAATCTTGACCTTGTAAAACATAGTGACAAAAAACGTGTGTATAATTACATACCTAAATATAGCTCCCAACTATCCTTACATCCTAAAACTGAAGCTGCTAAATCTTCACCTTCAGTTTGATGCTTGAGTCATTAATGCATTTAAGACCTCTAGTTTCCAATGACTAATATGCAGCAGTTTTAGGACTAAATCAAGAGAAGTTTGAAATAACAGTCAACTTGCCATGCTGAAAGTGAAGGAGCCATGGATAATACAACAGCAGACGGCGCAACATCTCAATGGAACATCAAAATCCAGAATGATTCAAAATATATCAATTCCATACCCACATATTTTAACAAAGGGTTACACTCCAAGAAAGCAGACAGAAAATAAAATTTAGCAACACAGACCTACAACTGAAACTGGTCAGACAAGACAACACACTCCTGCAAATATGACATGCAGGCAGATTCCCTATACCCACATATATGGTGGTGGTGGTCGAGCACTGACGCTGTGTGACCTGTGTTCTCGTTAAATCTCCATGCAATAATTCTCCCAGCACGCCCCTGCATGAGCAAAGGAGCACTGGGGCCTAGCTGCTCTTCGCTGGGGGTGTTAAGTTGGACAGAGACTACATAGATTACACACTTGAGCTCTGGAATCACTCAAGGCAAGCGATCATGAACAGATGATCAGAGTGCAGCTTCAGAACGGTCCAATGACATCCATTAGTCGTTATTAAAACCATAGTCAGCCAAATAAAACAAAAAAAAGAAAAAGATTCATTTACCAAAAAGGGAAAACCTTAACCGTGGCCACATTGGTTTATACATATTTTATACATATATATTTACTTATTCATGAATGTTTTCTTTTAATGCTTTTACTGCATTTTACTGAGGCTATTTAACTTGTGCCCCAACATTAATTTTTCGGCCCCTCTTCACCTTATTTTCGTAATGCTACGATCAGCACTGTGGAGAAGCTAATTTAACCACTGAGCAGCTGGAACGTTAGTCATAACGAGGGGGCAGCAGTTTGGAGATCTCTCTCCTAACCTTGCTCTTCTCATACTTCCAGGCTCTGGCTGTATTAAAAGTCTAGTCAGTTAAGTGAATTTATGAGCGCATCACACCCCCTTCATAGCTGCCACCACTTTCTTTCCTTGACCATTTACCATATTAATAAATCCTGGGTCATGTGATCACCTCTCCAAGCTTCAGCCTAGCCTGTGTACAGGTTGTGCGTGTACTCCTGGTTATGAGGTTTCAAGTATTTACTCCCTGATGTGCGACATTAATGAAATAATACTAACGTAGATGGGAAACCGATCTACTGGACATAGGCTAAATATGAGAAAGAAGAGACAGGGGAGCTATGAAATACAGGTTTCTGTGTCTCTTTCTATTCCTTCTTTCCTCAGTCACCAACCTTCCCACCATGGTGACAAATATACTTCCTGTAGACGCAACCCTCCTTGAAAAGAGTGGAAGCATCTCAGGGAACATCAGGCTCGATCGAAAAAGAAAGAACTGTGAACAACTCTTCAGTAATGGATGACAGGATCTCTGGCTGTTGAAGGGGATGTTGGTGTCTGACTCATGGAAGGTTCCTGCACGGTAGCTTCTGCTGACCGGCACGATCACGGTGAGTCACAGGAACCCGCCACGTTTCACCACTGCAACAAGAGCAGGGGTCTCTTACGTCACTAAGCTAAGCCTGATCCACTTTCCTGAGTGAGTGGAAAGGCAGGAACACATCAAAACAAACAAACAAACAAAAACACTGACATGCTTTCTGCTATAAGGGACAACCTAAAGGGCCCCACACTGTTTTGATGCTTGCACTGACCACCACAGTATATGAGCCTATCACCACCCAGTTTTAATTAGCAAGCATACACACACACACACACAGATAAACCACAGCTGCAAGAAATGTGAATCATTATGAAATTTACCCAGCATCTCTCAACAACCATCGCTGTTGTTGCAAACTTGAACCATTACCTACGCAACTACAGTCAAGAGTGGAAGGGGATGGGCAGATTAAATGATGAGGAGATGACAAAGGTTGCGCTGGATTAGAGGCATTTGCATTTAGCTGTGTAAAACACAAGGGCCCTGGCCCTTGTCCCACTCCACAGCATGTCAAAACAGGCCCATGACATAGCGCACACAAACTGGCTATACTAGAAAAGACTGTCAGCAAGATTCCGTGGGCAACCAACTCAGACCAACTTTCAAAGGCCAGATTTTTGAGTGGAAAAAAAAAGAAGGTGGTCAGAGTTATGAAAGGAGAGTCTAGAGAAAGTCTAGAAAGTCTCGAGCAGAACACCCTGTGCTGGATGATGATAATGTTTTAAGGGGATTTCGCCAATGCCTTTTCATAAAATCCAGGAGATATCAGCATACCCTCACGCTGGCATGAAAGTCTAGCAGTGCCATGAAGGACAAGCGTGTTCAATTCTGGTATGTGATACGTCTGTGAAGAACACACCTGAGACCAGGCCTTAAAACCATCTGCCATGTTTCATGTAGTTTGCCAAATGGCAGTATGTTCTTGGCTTTTCAACCATATATCAAGTAATAAAGATAAGCAGATAGTTTTCTCTGGAGCTTGATCCTGTCCGTGGTATGATATTGAAGAAATTACTCTTGATTAATTACTAACTATAAAACTTTGAAACCTATTATGAGGGTTAACATTATTCAAACGTATCCTTGAATTTACAGCATATCAAACCTCTATGATCAAGAGGAAACACTCCTTAGCCAAAGATAATGAACTCCTCAAAAGTGTAGCAGATACCACGTTACTCCATTGAATATAGGCTGAATGTGAATCATTTCCATTTAATATGAATACTGCAGATGCTTATGAGTGGGAGCAATCAAAAATCCATCATTTCACTTATGCTTTGTAACCTTTTTGTCCCATGAATGGTTTCAGCACCACATACAACAGATTCACCAAGGCAGAACAAGTCTGAAAGCATAATACTACTGCTGGTGGGAATCCCAATACATTCTATTCCCCGCAGACAAGGGGAAGAGATGGAAAAATTATCTTGTTGGCTCCTTTAAACTCGTGAGCAAGAGAGAAAGAAGTGGCAAATGTGGTTGGGTTGAAAAAATACATTCTGTTGTGCTTTACTGAAGGGTGATGGTCACAGGCTAGAGATGACTCAGCTTCACTAGCACAAAATGGTGGGACAAATAACAGCACTGTTTTTATGAGCAAAAAATGTATGTTTAATACATTTTTAAAGCCAGCATATCTGCAATACTTTGTAAAACGCCATTTCCTTCAAGGAAAACCGGGACATGGATGCGTTAAAACATGGAGTGAAAAAAATCTCACGTTTTGATGTAAAGCTTAGGATTATTTAACTTTATCATGCGCAGTGATGGTGAAATTGAATGTACCTGCGGATCTTCGATAACGATCAGAATGACCTTGCTCTAAGAGTGTAAGCCGATGCTGAGGAGACCCCCACAGGAAACCACGAAATGGTCGCTAGGAATATAAGCGCAAATTCCACTAAACCACTAGAGCTAGCTGCTTTGATTGTGGCTCTCACAGGCATGAGCCGCAGGTGTTGGTTATGTGGGACCACAAGCAAATTTAGTATACATCAGAACCGAATGTATTTTATATAAAGTTATGCCTATAACATGTACTTTATATGTACATATAACGCACACGTAAAAAAACAACTAGTTAGCGAACCTATACGCATTTCCAACCTGCACTGATATTCATCGACGGAACGACGTAAACCAACGACACTCGTGTGAAAACTTGCTACAGTTATGCTATTATATTGATTTAGTAATATGTCAAAGGTAACCTAAACTATCTCACCTGCTTTGTGGTCTACCATAAGTAGTTAGCTAGAACAACCAACGTTAGCTATCGCGTCGTTTCCTTATTTCGCCGTTAATGTGAAAGTTACCCTAATTTCGATATCGCCAACTGTACGTTAGCGTTTGACAAATACCATAGTAGATTTCAGGTAAACGTCCACCAAGTGGCCATAACTCTGTTCATGCCAGTAACCATTTACAAACTAAAGAGTTACTCTCACGTCTAACTGTTCACTGTGCACTAATGCAGCGCCACCACAGCGCACTGCGGACCAGCTAAGTTAACCTCGCTACAAAGCCAACGCGCTTAATGGACGTCGGCTTAGCTATGTTCTGTGAAATTATAGATTATACGTCGTGTATAGACACACTGGGGAAAAAACTAGTGCAAATCGACAATGTCGTTTTTTAAGATCAGTTGATATGCTGCTAACGTTGGTTCGGTAGTTAGCTGTCGCTAGACTACAACACTTCAGCCCTGGTCACACAATGACATGCTAACTGGCTAAACTGGCTACCACCCCCCCACACACACACGACTGTTCAGAGTCGGAACATATTAAAAACCTCGGGATATAAAAAGTGACCGTACCTTTTTCATTCTTGGCGCCTCCGCGACAGTGCCATCGCGATTAACGAACGCGTCGCCGCCGTTTTGTTGCGGATCCGGTCGCTTCATCGCGGATGCTTGGGGCATCTTCATGGGGTTCGGCGTCGAGGTGACGGGACTCGGGTCCCCCTTCACAGTGGCCTCGGATGTCGGGGATGTTGCCGAAGCATTGCATTCAATGTTTAACAAGCCCTTCTCTTCTGCCTTGGGTGTCACTGGTGAAACAGTAGACAATTCTTTATTAGGGACGTCTTTTAAATCGGTCTCGGCCATTTTCGCTGCCACAAACTGAACTGACATCGCTGCAATCCAGTGGCTTTTTTTCCAATACAAGCGAGGATAGAGCGACACAGACGAATTCGTGTGGCTGACCGGGTAACTGCAAAGGATTGTGGTAGGTGTAGTCTTCGAAGCGCAAGATACTAGCACAAAGTCGTATGCAAGATCGGGTTTATGTTATGAGTTAGCTACACGAATGAATTCGCACAAACATTACTTAAAACATTTAATGAAAACAAAAGGTACATATATATACATACAAAACATTTTTTATAAATTATGTACAATGAAATCATTTCACATTACGCTGTCATTTGGTTTCTGAACTGGGTTATATCCAAAAAATATTCACAATGCGGAGATCCTGAAACTGTCCCTTAATTTTCACACACAATGGTCTAAAGTCTCAAATTGTGGTGGTTAATGCAGACTTGGTTCTCCTGTCTTTCACATGCCTTCTAAAAATCATTTTCCAAAAAAAGTTTTTGAACGACCTTAAAAGTGAATGTCATTTTCAAGTAGCCTACGTTTTCCATTTAAGTTACATCACCAAAGCAAATAAAGAAATGCTTGACAGTATACAAGGATCAAATATCTATGGAATACACGATTAAAAGTTACACAAGAATTGTAGAAATAATCTAATATATAACTAATTGCTATGGGGTGAAACACTTTTTAAATCCTTATGAAATGCGCAAAATACAGCAATACAATACACACCAATAACCCCCAGGGTTGAAGTATTCCTAGTTTAATTATCTTATTTGAATACAATACTGACACCATGTGGTAAAATACAAAATTGCAGTCCTTTATGAATACTCGTACAAAATAGAAAGATCAGGTAATTACTTTGACACTGAAAACGCATATTGTGTAAACATGTTTGTTTCATTTATTGCATTCCCATACAAAATCTACTTGTTTTCTTCAAAGAAGAACTCAAGATAATACAACAAGGACATCTTTTGGCAGGTGATATACCAGAAGCATTAGGAGCCCTGTAAGGTGTTGACATAAGCCCTTTGCTGAAGTGGATAGCATGTAGTGGCAAACAACTAGCCCTAATAAACAGTTTGACATTTATTAGAAAAACAAACAAAAAAGCATTTTTTACACATTTTTGAATCAGCTGTATCATACAATATGTACAAAGCCATTTTCTGCTGTTCTGACTCATTCTCGTATAAAGTTGCTAAGTTTTCTGTGAAGAGTGTCACAGCTTAAAATGGATTCTTTAAACAACTTAAAATAATTCAGTGCCTCATGCTAGACTACAGAAAAGCTTCCTGGAACTTATCTGTAGTCCAGGAACTGTGCACATTCCTCTGAATAACGTAATATCATTGTAAATTCTACAGGTAAAAACAGTCATCAAATTATCACATACAGACTTTACCCTATTCTGCTCTTTGCATGACCATTTCAGAGTGTGTAACATTTATGCAATTATAACATGGTGACAACATTAATCTCCAAATATCCAAAGAATGTTCACTCCCGATAGCCCCAAATTGACTCTCCTATAGGGAAAAATAAAAAAAATGTAAGGATTCATGGGTTTTCTTAGTATTTTGTCAACCAAAATGACCATTAAGTTTAGTATTTTGGTACAAAGACAACTATTAAGGTCTGATTACTGACAGAATAACATTTGGCAGCACTCACCCCAGCATGCCAGACTCCTTGGTTTTAATGATGAAAAGGAACATAAGGACTGTGTGGAACAGGTTATTTCTGCCCTGTGAACAGTGCCATGCCAAACATGAGTCATGGGAATGAAGAATCCATGGCTGTCATTCACATAGGGGGAACACACTGTACCTTAGGCAGGCTGTAGATATGACCCTGATAGACAAGTTGATAGTGAGGGGGGTTGGTACTGCTTTGGTAGATGCAAAAGAGGTTCTCATTGGAAAGATCTATTTAAACACACACACACACAAATACAGACACACGTGAGTTCTGGGCTGAAGGAAAACATTGTTTTGGAAATAATGTTGTACTCTACATAGCATGTTGAACTGCACTGTACTGTAATGTTGTACTGTTCATAGCATTACCTGGCTTGTGTGGTGTCTGGATAAAATGCTGAGATGTGAAGGTTTTCCCATCTGGGTACTTTGGGTGGGGAGGAAGCCTGGAGTCCAGGTAGGTACATAGAATATGCATGAGAATCTGCAATAACAAAAACAAAGTCATGTTCTGCTCTGCTGCACTAAGAAGCACAATCATATGAGTGAGCTTTTGCACAGTAACCTACTGCAAAACACCACAGACCAACATGAAACATCCTCATGATTTTACAACCCAACTCCTTGCGTCCAATAAGACAAAAGTAAAGAACGTTCTGCATCCTTAACAGGAGCGTGACACTCACAGCTGCGTCAGTCGGCAGGTCTGTGTCCCACTTTCTGTTCTTCAGGTTCCCTCCCCCGTTCCAGCGGAAGGAGCTCATGCACCCGCTGTGGGCCAGCTCTGGAGAGGAGCGGCGTGAACAGAACACTGATGTCACTGTATGCAAACCGCCATTCAAATGCCAAAACCTCATACACAATCTTACAAAAGCACAAAGTCTTCGGACGAGCATTTAAATGAACGGAGACTGGGAACAAGCAAGCCGCAAAAAAGAGGTTGCTGAGAGATAATCACCCCTGATTCTCTCTACCAGGTACTCCTGGTTGGTGGTGATGTCCAGGTACTGCACTATGGCACTGAGGGAGGGGGTGACGGAGGCCTTGACTATGGAAGCCTGTTTAAGACTGGTGATGCTAGCCTCTGGAAACACAGGGAGAGATGAGCAGCGCTGCATGGTTCTCAGCAAAGACAAATCACAAAGTAAATATATTTAAAATCTGAGCGTGTTGTTGAAAGCGTTACCTCCTATCTGGAGCTCCGAGCAGCCCATTCTCCTGAGCTGGCTGTTGATGGAATCCATCTCTTTGACCAGATGAACCAGAATGGTGTCATTTATCCACTGCATGTGAGAGAAGAGTTCCAATTATTTAATTTGCATCAAAAGGTTCTCCGTTCGGAAGGAAAAGCAGAAGTTGTTTGTTAATAAGCCCAAGGAACCCATACCAATAAAATAATGTGATGAGTTAACACACTTCCTGCCTTAATTCAGCTTTTTAAAGTTATACTTATATGGAGAAACATACTGAAATGAAATGTAGACATTTTTTCTAGTTTTAAGCAACTTTCCATGCATTCTAAAATATACAGTATGTATATGCATGATTTCACTAAGAGTTGGCGGATATTTGGTAGGCAAACTCACATTTCTTAGTTTGGCAGTCCAGCTGTCAATGCTGTCAGTCACAACACGACTAGTTGTAACACGTGCCCAGACCTGAGAAACCAGACCACAACTGTAGCACAAATACTGCTGTAAACCAGTAAAGTCACCCTGACTGCCTTGAAAGACTACACGAACGGTCGTAGGCTATGCTGACTTTAAGGTAGGTGGGTACACCAGGCTTTTGTGTTTTTAAGGTCCAGTGGATGTGTGGTTGCAAAACGCTCGCCGTGCCTCCTCAGCCGCTTGCTTGGAGCCCAGTTCGGTCTCGTCTTTGTGGGCAGAGGGAGCCTGGGAACGGCAGGCCGGCTGGTACTGGAACTTGCGCAGGCTCTGGGCGTAGTCCCCCACAGAACGGTTATAGTTCCAGAACGTTGGACTGTGAGACGGAGATGCCGACTCGGGACTCCCTGATGAGTCGAACACAACACCCTCAAGAATGACGTCAGACTGTTGAGAAAGCTATTAGTTAAAGACAGTAAGCTGGACTTTACCCAGCTGACTATGGTGACTCTTCTCCTCCTCGGAGCGCAGGAACTTCTCCAGGGACTTGAGGTCATCCATGTAATCGTCCTTCCCTCCTGGAGAACTGAAGACGGAAGGAGAGGTGCGGTAGCGTGCACGCAGGCTGGTGCCCTCCACCGGGCCCAGACTGCTGGGGTAGGGCGAGGAGCTGGTAGACGGACTGTAGTTCAACACCTGAAGACAACCGCATCAACTATGTCGCACCAGCAGTATTTCTGAAGGGCAATTACAGGAGTCGACACGAGCCGAGCACACGCACCTTGCCAAAGGCCACGGGTGGGGAAAAAGCTGCCCCGCTCCCTGGTGAGGGTGGGCCGCTCAGAGGTGGGCTGAAGCAGCTGGGGGAGAACTTGGGGCTGGTGCTGGGGGGCCGTGCAGGACTGAAGCTGAGCACATTCTGGCCCTGCAGGGGTGAGGACTGGGGAGGCACAGGAGTCTCCTTCTTTTCAGGTTTCAAAGGTGGTGAGGCCTGAATTCCTGTAGATGTGACATGGTTCAAGTATCTGCAGCTGAGAGGGCACTCTTAAAATGCTATATCAGTACAAAGGTCAGTTGTAATCACCAGAGTTGCGAAGTCCGAGAAGACGATGTTGTTCTGGAGTGATGGCCATGGTTGAAGGGGCCATGGTGTATTTGAAGTATTTCCAAAAATCAAAGACTGCATTGAGGCTGAACAAAGAGGCCAGTGCCAGTTCTGTTCCCATAAAAAATAACAAAATCCCAAAACAAACCACATATAAGAAAACCACAGGTCACTTGTCAAGTCCTCTTGGTTTTGTTTTCATTTTTGTTTTCATTTTTAAAATGTAATATATTTTAACGTTAGGAATGGAAGAGAATACCCCAAAGGCACTATATACTTCAGAGATCGCTTAAAAACAGCTTTTATGAAGAACAAAGATGTCACCGACCCTGAGAAGATCAGAAAGCTTGTTGATCGAGGGGAGTTTGTAATTAAGGAGCTCGAGGCCATGTATTTCCTTAGAAAATACAGAGCCATGAAGAAACGATATTATGACCCAGAACACTAATGCTTTTGCTTCTCATCCATCAAATGGGATGAAGTCCAATAATAAAAACAAACTCTAATTAATATACTTTATTTAGACATCAGGAGCATTTGAAGAGCGGCTACTGAATGATGTTTGTTTATGCTGATATCAAAAAAACACTGTTGTTCTACCCAAGTGAAGACTTTTAAATTTCTTGTAAATAACTATCCTATGTTTATAATTTATAATGGTCTAGAGCAGGAATTACAGAAATAAAGGTGTTTTTAAGAATATATCTTTCCTGGTTGCAAGTGTATTTTAAGATACTTTGCCCTCACTATCAGTTAAAATGCTAAAAGGCTAAAAGATGATTGTTTATTATACAAATATAAGATGTATTCACTGTAAAAACAAAACTGAGCATTCTACGTAAGGGTTCTTTGCGAATGATATTTTGTGATGTCTAGCTCGACATCACAAAATGCAAGGTTGGTGTTCCCAGAGTTCTTCTGTTTCTTCCCAGCCAGGTCAATTTGATCTGTGTTTCTCGTTGCCTGGAAGCAAAGCTAAATTAATATGCAAACAATGTGACACAGATAAAGATAAAATGTAAACCTTGCACCCACCTTCTGCTTCAGTGTTTTGTAGACCTTGTAGCAGGTTAAATCCTCCTTCACTACCATCAGTCCTGGTTGCAGTTTTTGAGGACTGCCCCCTGTGAAGGTACAATACATGGTGGAAAACATGATCTATGTGTATTATATGTATTTTTCACTGATGTGGTAAATGTTGTTCGTGTCTTACCAGAAAACAAACTCACTGCCAGCCCCACAACTATAACAACTAAAGTCCCCACAGGGCAGACATACATGTAGGAGAGGGAGTACCAATTATCAGCCAGCCAAGGTCTGTAAACAGCAGATAAACATGAATTCATTCTGACACAATTGACTCGTATCAAAACTTTTGTAATCCTTTCTACCTGTCCTGGGATACGTCCTGCTGGGCTGAGGTGATGTGGCTTGCCTGAGTAGAGTATATGGTCCAGTTCATCAATACAGTCTCAGCCATGGAGAAGTTACATCCATGTGTTTCCAATGCAAGAGGTCTTGTGCTTGAAGGCAGGGGGCGGTAAACCTGGGCCCCAATACATACCCAGAGTGACATGGCTAGTCCACTGACCAGCCCAGCCAATCCTCCCTGCAATACATATCAATGTTAGACTCTTAACAATAATAAATGCTGCAACTCTACCAGCTGATTTTATATGCTACTGCTTCTCTACAAAGCATCTAGAACTATTCAAGATTTCTTCCCATACTCAGATCAGTCTGTAATCATAAAAGACAAACCCTGGTTTCTGAACTTCAAAGGGCCCAGTCCTACAATACCTCTAACTGTGGTTCAGAAATACCTCCTGGTGGTGCAGAACCTTGACCTGCCATATCCTTGCTTAATAAGATCTAAATGTAGCCACAAGAAAACTTCTTGTTTGCCTTAGTGTTCTTTTCATCAATGTGTAAATGAGCTTCAATGACTTCACTGAACTTCTGGCATTGCTTCTGCCCTTGTACTTTTGTTCTTTGAAATGTTTCTTTTGGACTTGTATGTGCACTTGCAAGTTAAAATAAACTGTGGGTTATATGTATCTTCAGATTATCTGTGCCTACTACCATTTGCACCATTTTGAAAGTTCTAAAGCTCTTGATAAAATTGTGCCAAAATTACAGACTATAATCACTGACTTTACACTGACTTTTGAATTCGCAGAGGGGAACATGATGCCTAAGAAGAAAAGGCCGAGTAGGGGTCCACCAATGGTCCCAGTGATGCTGATGGCTGCCTATAAAAGAAGGCAGAGACCAGAAGAAGAAAAGGCCAACGTGCCAAAGCACTACTCAGAATGTGTTTCTAATGAATAAAGGTTTACCTGTAGTAATCCTCCCATCAAAGACGCAAGGCCAGCCATTGCAATGCACACTGCCCCATAGAAAATGCCTGTAACATCAGACATGGAGCCATTGCACAAATAATGCTCTATCTGCAACACTGGCCATGTCAGGTTGATCAAAATTTTTTATTCTCACTCACTCAGTCCTTTTGATGCCCAGGACAGTTGTTGCTCAGAAAAGTTAAAGTATGGACTTATAAGATCCGTAACCGTCACTGCTGCTAATGCATTCACACTGGACGATACTGTGCTGTAGCAGGCAACAGAACCAGACATAGCACATGAATACGCTGCTTGTGCTTTTATGGATACAACTCAGTGACCACAGTGTGGTCTGATTGGGTTCACTATATGTGTGCTATAAGGACTCAGACCTTAACGTGCCACTGTATGCTGCTGCCACAAACAGTCCAGGAACACCTGGATAGGTTCTCAAGATATCCAGCACAAGGTAAGGCATGAGCTACAAATAACACAAATAGTGTTAGGCAATGGTTCATTGTGTGTTATATCGTCTTTGGCCATATCAAATCACATTTGACTGATTCATATTTATTTTTATTATTAGACTGTTTGTGTTTCTTTTTTGGATTTCTTACCTGGTCTTGTGCAGTCACACCTTTTGCTGTCCATGGATCACAGTTCTTATAAACAGAGTACAAACACAGTCCGCAAAATACCGAACACAGATTGATGATCCATAGAGACACCAAGTTCATATACAGGGACCTAGAAAGAACCACAAGACCAGTTCATTCTTAGAGTACATTATATATTGGGATGGAAAAATACAGAAGTTGCTTGATGCATAATGAGTGCACTGTGGGGTTTGCTGCTCACATTTTTGCATGAAACAGGGACTTGCAGGATACATATCTCTGCACCTGAGCTTGGTTAATACCGTAAGTACTGGTCCAAAGGAATGTACCTCCAATTATGACAGTCCAGAATGTGTGCCTCCTCAGAGGGTCAGGGTCAAAGCTGAGGGGGAGAGGTAAAAAAAAAAAAAAGGACAAAGGCTAAAATATCTTTGGAATGTTCTAGAGTGTTCCAGGACCTGTCCACCATATCGAAACTCACTCCCATAGGTTGAGCCGGCCTCCCTGGGCAGAATCGCTAATGATTACGGAGAACCCGCCCTGCAGCAGCACAGACTGGATGATGACAGCCAGGAACCCAGCCACCATGATGACCACCTGGAATACGTCAGTCCAGACTACTGCTTTTAGGCCCCCCTGCCATATAATGGAAGCAGTTTGACATAACTAAGTGCTGTATTGTAGGGATGCTTTAATTAGGGTTTCATCATAGACACGGAAAACAGGAAATATGGACTGTATTTTTTTTCTTCATTTGTTTTAGCTGGTAGATTTTGTGCATTGCTTTAGAAATGTAATCACAAAGTAGCTCAGACCTAGAGAATGTCGACTGCCTTCGGTACTCTTGTGAAACATATGTCTTAGGTGAACTTACCAAGGTGCAATAGAATGTACAGACCACTCCAGTTGAGATTACAGCTCCCCACAGATGTATGCCAGTGACTAGTGCATGGAGGTGGAGGAGACGTTTATTTGACCTTTGTTAACCGTAGTTTTTTGAGTACACTAGGTGCACACTTTAAACACAATGTCATGTTCAGCACTGGTAAGTTTAATAACAAAATCTTTTTTTATTCTATCAGCATTAACCAACTGCCAGATGCGACCAACATAAAAACAATGCAACCCCTCCTGCTGACACATTGCATAACCAGACAACTTTTCTTAATTTTGTTTTAGTCACTGAAGAGTAGCTCTCATTGATTTTCAAGGACATTCAACCATTCAACTGGTGAACAAAGGCAGCAGTCATGTGAAGCACGTTTGAACCTGACCCCATGCAAAGTTTCAAAGCTCTTGTGCCATACAGTACCCCATTTCTGGAGCTACTGCAGTTTGTATACCTATTATATTTATTATTATATTATATTATTATTATTATATATATTACTGCACGCCACTTTATTGCCTTGAATGTGAATATTAGGGATCTTTTTATATTTTACATTTAATGATATGTTTAGTGGTTCTTTAATGTTTATTATGGCACCATGGGTCTGAGAGAGTAACGCAATTTCAGACCTCTGTATGTCCTGTACATTTTGGAGTATTGACAATAAAGCTGGCTTTGACTTAAAGCAGGGATCAATATTACATACAGGACATTTAATGTCAGACACATACACAGGTATACACATAGGTGTGTGATGTCATGTTAAGAAACCTTACCTTGGTTTAAAGCCAAAGCTGGTGCGTAGATAACCAGACCAGTGTATAAGAGCTACAGGATGAGGGGGAAAAATACTCAGCCAAAGATCATTTCCCAGTTTGGTCAGAATATTTGCAGTGAAACAGACACTGTTGTCACTGTCAGCACTCACTGTCTGAATTATGAACAGCGCCGCCCCAAACAGTCTAATTGCTTTGTCAAACCGCATCTCCAGGTACTACAGGGAGACACAATCCAGAACACAACATGACAACATTTTGCAGCCAATTAACCAGCGAGTAATAAATCTACAGGTTGAACACAAGTACCTAAGGAATTATATATTTAGTTCGCTGTGGTGTATGCCTTTGTGAGAGAAGCAAGCAGTAGGCTTACAAAAAGATATGTGAGAAGTGCTTATATTTTTAAAGGAATACACATACAATGTGACAGCCAGTCCCAGTTTACAGTAAAAGGCTTTGAAAAGGTATACTTTAAATTTCAAGTTTAACATTTAAAGGAACCTAAGATAAGCATGATGAAGCAATTTAACAAGTCAGCTTAATAGATTTTTAAAGTTTTCAGTGTTTATGGTATCAAAATCTCAGAACATTCTATACATTCTGCCTTTAAATTAAAACTAAAGATTTTAATTCCAGTCTTTGCTGTGGAACTGTCCTGAATCACTGTACATCAACAGAAGGACCAATATATTGAGCACATGCTTTATGTAAATGTATTAAACTGCTTAATGTGTATTCAGCCAGCACTGAAGTACTTCACCTGATAGGTGCTGGTTAAGCCCAGTCTGTAGAAGATGGGGAGGAAGAGTTCAGAGCTGATTCCCACCATCAGGATGTATGACAGGCAGGTGAGGATTAAGATGGCCCCATAGAAGTACACCTCCACTGGGGTGCCCAGCACCGTGATGGCTGACATGAAGCTGGCAGTCAGAGACAGAGCCACCGGCACTGTCGTCATGCTCCGACCACCCACCAGAAAGTCCGTGGAGCTGTGTTGACCCCCCTGGGCAAAGGCGTAATACACCCCAATACCTGCTGAAACTACCAGCATAAAAGCAAAAACCACATAGTCCCACAGAGTAAAGGAGGCTGCAGCTGCCGGGTTCTCCATTGCCTTTTATCAATAAACGTGTTTAAAGGTGGTTTAAATAAACGTGTTTAAAGGTGGTTTAAAATTTTCTAACCATGAGCCAGTCAGTATGTAAAGCTGATAACATTTAGGAAGTTGAAATCATAAGTAAGAGTTCGTCTCCTCCAGGAGAGGGACCTCTGAGGACCTCTTTGTGTTACTGAGAGTCAGAAATGCCCCCAGCAGGTAAGATAGCTCTTCACCAGCTCAAGAGCTGTAATTGTTCTCTGGGCTGTGGAGTAAGCTCACCCTCAACCCTCCCTCAAACCAGTGCTTGACATTCCAATCATATCTCATGGTTTTGAACAACAAATAATTACGTGGGTTTCTAGTAAATGTGTCAGGTTAAACACTGCTTAAAATGAGCATATGCTTATATTAAATAACCAATATAATGAATCATAATTTCCAAGAAGTAGAAATGCTTTAAATACACTGTTTTTAGATTTAATTATTGTGAATTTTAATTATTTTAATATTCAATGTGATCAGGGTATTTATTTATTTAGGAAACCACCGTCTGCTGGGCAATACGGTGAACACTTCAGTTCTGCGCAATTCGAACCTTTACTTTGAAAAAATATACAGTATCCCAATAGCAGTGCTTCACTCAAAATGGCGGCCTCCTGAAACGGCATGGGTATCAACAATTCTACTGAAAATTAACAGTGTTCTGTTCTAACATTGCTACGATTCATTGATCGTCAACCTGGGTGAACATAGTAGAAAATAAAATGAAATTAAAAGTGAAGCCTCTGTCTCATAAATCGGAAAATACTTTCCGGGTAAGTTACCAGTTAGTGCGATAACTAGCGACGTGAGTGCCCAATAGAATGGCATAGCTAACTCAAACAAGGCGAATCATTTGTAAAATAAGTAGTATTATAACTTAGATATTTTAACATCAGAGTTATTACATGTTACCAGATTTCTCATCATTTACGATGCACAATATAGCCAAAGATCTATAAATGTGTTAGTTTGCGAGATGCAGCTAGATAACTATATTGCTTTTATGAACGTGGTCTAACCTTATTTGCTGTGTGTTGCAGTTTCTTACATTTTCCGAGAGACTTGCAAACGTTAACATTGATGTGATCCATCGTATTGATCGGACGGGAAGTTATTCTGAGGTAGGTTTAAACAACAACAGTAACACTCGTGACAATTTAGAGCACGAATTAAATGCTTAGTGAAGTAACTTTGCTTAAGTTAAAGTGTTGCTAGAATTAGCAATGTTATAAGGTTTTAAACTGATCTATCAGCAATCTGGCTAATGACGAATCTTGCTTTTTGAAATTCCTCCTTGATATATACTCTCGGGTGCTTATTCATGCTTCTGTTTCGTTTGATGTCCATGTTCCCCTGTTAGGAGGTAGACACATACTTTTTTGAAGGGTTAACAAAATGGAGAGACCTGAATTTGACAGACCACTTCAGTAAGTGTCTCATTTTTGTCTCTCTGATGTATTTCAATGGTCAGTCCTCATTGCTGACACTGAAAGGTGTTCAATAAGAAGTTCCTTATGGACAGTTTCTGACTGCTTGCCTTTCTCCCACAGCTGCCTTTCTGAAGGACGTGACACACAAGAGTCAGTCTTTCAACATGCTAGTATTCCACCAAAACTCTATAGTGGAGAGTTTGAAGACTCATCTGTCAGTCAAAAACAGCATGGCTTACCAGCCTCTCTTAGAGTAAGATATATATATATATCATTTTTTAAATTCTCTTTAATGATAGTGGTGTCGTATGAGAAGATAAAGTTATTCATTGCCCTCCCAAAGATATCGGGGGACTTTCAGAACAGAGGCAAAGGAAACACTATTGGCTGTAACAGTTACCAGAGAACTAACAAACATCTCTTTGCATCTTGAAGTCTTGTAGTACAGCTTGCGCGGGACCTCCAGACGGACTTTTACCCCCACTTCGCCGACTTTTTTATCATTATCACCTCGGTGCTCGAGACACAGGATACCGAGGTGCTGGAGTGGACCTTCACCTGCCTGTCCTACCTGTATAAGTACCTTTGGAGGTTGATGGTCAAGGACATGGACAAGATATATAGGTGAGGGTCAGAAAACAAAGAAAGTAAGAACGGTGAAACATCTGTGTGCCAGTATTACTGACAGGCTTGTATGCTTCAAAATATTATTGTTCTGCCATTGTGACTTGTGCCATCTCTGAAGCTCTGCCTTTGGCCAGGAAATATGGTAGCATTACATGTCCCATGTCCTACCCCAGGCTTTACAGTAAACTTCTGGCACACAAGAAAGAACACATCCGCAACTTTGCAGCAGAGAGCTTCTCCTTTCTAATGAGGAAGGTAAGAACTGTCTGGCCTGTGCACCTTGGGGTCACTGTGAGTACTTTATTATCTGTGTCCACCAATGGTTATGAAGGTGGTCGATAATGGTGTGTCTCTCTGTTGGTGTTCAGGTTCCAGATTTCGATGCTCTGTTCACCCTGATGTTCATGGACCTGGCTGAGCACGCTCAGAAGGCCCAGGGTGTGGGGCAGCTCATCTTCGAGATGTGCAGAGGAGTCTGCAACATGTTCCATTCCTGTGCCAACACGGTGAGCTCATAGTTGATTAAGTCTTTCAGATTGGTTTCCTGGTTAACCCAGCTCAGCATGGAAGGACTTAATACAATAATTATTATTATTATTTTTGATTAAATGAACATGTCCTTGTCAGAATTTTGTTAGGAGTTAGCTATTTCTTCACCTAGTGTGGTCCTCTCCCAGCATGGAGGTCAAAGGAATTTTTAGATTAGAGTGTTTGAGCTTTTAATTGTTGTTTTGTTCCAGGCTTTGCCAGTGGTTCTGAGAAAACTTGGGCCAAGTGCTGACGGGGGCGATTCCCTCCCCTGGGATGCCGTTAAAGAAGCTCTGGATCAGATGGCGGAGTCCTCAGCCAATTACGTTGAGAAGGAGCACTTACTGGTCCTTTGGGATTCATTGCAGGTAGAGAATGTTGAAAGAAGTTCAAAGAAGTATAAATACGAAAGAAAAAATTTATTTAGTCCTGTCAGGTTGACCTTCTGCAGTCCTGTCATTGGAATTGACAATTTAACTCTTTTTCTCAGGGACGTGTGATGGAACTGCTGCCGAGGCTGGAAGCAGACGACTCTGACGAGGCTAGTGAGCACATGGAGAGGATCCTGGTCCTCTACCACACCCTCATAGAGCACCGTAAAGGCGCTAAGGTCACCAAGCCTGAATCTGTGTGCGAGGTATGTGTGCGCCTGCGTCATCTTGTGCGTTTGGTCCCGCGTCCTTTTCCCCGGTCACTCATCACGGCGTCCTGCCTCTGGTTTCTGCGCTTGCAGACGCTGGTCCTTCTGGTCCAGGCCGCAGGCCTGTCGTACTCCTGCCGTGGTCTGTTACTGCAAGTGGTCTCTTCCTTCCTGCTGGGAGAGAGCATGACTCTGCCCGCCAGCATGGCCCAAGAACTGGTGAAACAGGTACGTTTGTGTAAGGCTATGTGTGTGTTCTATGTGCATGTATATTTTGTGTGTTTTGGCGCCATGCTGTGTATGTGCTCTGATGGCGTTCTTCTCTTAGGTCTTTGCCAGTGGGGCAGACCAGGATCTAATCATATCATTTGCCAAGGAGATGTTTGATATGAAGCAATTTGAGCAGGTCAGAGAGATTTAACCCTTCCTTTATGCTTGCTCTCGTCGCACATTTGCGTTCAGCTGTGCTCTGTTCAGTGGGAAGCTGCCAGGTTAACGTGTGTGCTGTCTCTCCAGTTGTTCTTGCCCAGTCTGCTCCAGTTCGTGGAGCTCCTGTTCTGTGGTGAAGACTCTAGGAGCAGGCTGCTGGCCGTGGAGCTGCTCGTGCGGCTTATCCTGGCCAAAGCCCGCCCTCCAACTGACGGCTCCATGGCCTTCGAGAAGTACCCTCTGCTCTTCACTGGACAGCCTGTGGGGTGAGGGTGGGGCCTTCTGCTTCGGGGGGGGGCGGAGCCATGCAAATGATATTCAGCTCTGTTCTTGCTAATTAGGCCACAGAGCACATTTAATGCGAGATTTGCTGTGAATGCCACTTGGTGATTTTTGCGCAGGGGCCGTGGCGCGGAGAAGGCCCGGTCGGTGCGCGTTCCCGAGCTGATCCTCTCGCTCGTGGACATCCCGGAGGAGGAGCCCCTGTCGGATCTCTCACAGCCTTGGGCTGCCCTGGTGCTGCTACCCCACCTCAGGTAGGCGCTCCTATCTGGTCCAAGGGGCCTAGACGTGACTTTGCTGCCTCCCCACGTGTTTGGCTGTGGTGGTGAGAAAGCGAGTGTTGTTTTGCAGGCCCATCGACGCAGGTGCGGCGGTTCCTTCCGTCACTGCCCTTTTGAATAGACTGCTGCATGAGGTGCACAGTGAAACACTTGGGAAAGGTCGGTTGATCGTGAGCGCGTGTATGAGCAGTGTTGCATTGGGAGCCTTATTTAACGCCCTCCAGAGGTTGTAGAGGGTTCTTCATGTGTTCGTTTCGTTCCCGCAGGAGGGCTGTTCGTGGCGAGGCAAGCCCTAACCACTCTGCTGAGCTTCAAGGAAACAGCACAGGTTCTCTCCCTGCTCCCAGATGAGCTGGTCAGGCGCGTTGTGGAGTAAGAGCTAATGGTTTCTGTTAAAAGAAGTAAAACTCTCCTGCCACTGGACACTCTGCTTGTGCAGGCCTTCAGAGTTTAAGAAAATGATCCTTTTGTGTTGTCCACACAGGAAGTTCCCCACTGATCTCTCTGCACTGCTGTTAGCTGACCTATACTACACCAGACTTTCTCTCAATGGCTGCTCCACCCAGCTATCCTACAATTCCTTATTGGGACTGTATCGGATTTTGCATTCCAATTTCTCATCCAATTTATCCAAGGTAGAGTTTTTGTTGATCAATACCAAATGTTTAGAAACGCCACTGCCTTTATTTTTTTTTACATTAGATTGTTTTACCTACTATAGTGTATTTACTTAAAATGATATAAATTGCTTTTTAAATTTTTTCTTTAGATTCGCCTTTTGACCCTGAGAATCATGTCGCACTTTGAGGCCGAGCTTCCCAGACCAGCAGAGGTGTGTTTTCGTTTGGCCCTGCTGCGGACCATCTTCGCTGGAGCAGTAGTCGCATAGCTCCGAGCCTCTGACGGACGACGATCTCTTTCCTCCGCAGGGCGACGAAGGCACGGGCGCGCAGAGCGTGTTCGCCATCTGCCTGCAGGCGGAGCAGGTGCCCGCCACGGTGCAGGACTACCGCGAGAAGCTCCTGCACCTCCGCAAACTGCGGCACGACCTGGTGCGACCCTGCCTTCCCCGAGGGCCCTTCCACCAGGTACGCGCTCCCGTGCCCGACGCCATGCTGGTGCGAGCGCCAAACCGCTCGCCGTGCTGTCCGGGGAGGGAAATCCGCGATGACCGCCTTTCTGTGTCTTCCCAGGTTCCTTTGCGGTACCTCATCTCGATGCTGTTCGTTAATTTCAGACCATTGTGGGATGCCGTCATTGATCTGCTCGCGTGAGTCTGTTGTCATGGGAGGACTGAACCCGTGTAAATGCACACGTTAATGCTTCTTTTGTGGTTTGGAGTTGAGGAGTTCTTATTGGTCTTTTTAGGAGCCATGCCAGAGACATGGACAACAGGGAGTTCTGGAAGGTTTACTCTGAACATCTAGAAATGGTTGCTGGTCTAGCTGGTGAGTTCTCATTAATCAAAGAAGCTAGCTAATCAAGCCAAAATGCAGAGGTACTTAATCCACCGGCCTACAGTTTAATATAATCTGAACATGCGCTTACTGGATTGATGCAGGAGCTAAAGCTCTTGACTGTTGCCACAGCATGACCATTAGACTTCAAGAGTTTGAAACTGATACATTTTCACTTTGTCTTTGAGTGATTTAAGTGCAGCTTGAATCCACTGTAAATATTTAGGGTATGCTTCTGTATTATATTCATCATGTAATACAGTAATAAAGATATGTGCAGTACTTGTGGTCACAACCCAAATAAAAGCTGCCTGTTTCTCAGAGAACGAGCTCCTTGAGGAAGAGGGGGTTAATGAGGAAGAAGGGCAGAGGAAGAGCTCGGGGGCGGATGTGATCGGCAGTGGCGACGTTGGAGTCCTGTTTTTGGAGCAGCTGGAGCAGGCCGACAGCACCAGCGACCGCACCGACTTCTCCAACTTCCGCATCCTGCTGTGGAGAGCCATGGCCCAGTTCCCTGAGCGGGTGGAACCACGCAGCCGAGAGCTCAGCCCACTGCTGCTGCGCTTCATCAGGTGGGTATGTGGGTGGGTGTGGCTGTGTGGGTATGTGGGTGGGTGTGGCTGTGTGTGTGGGTGGGAGGGTGGGGCTGGGGCTGTGTGGGTATGTGGGTGTGGCTGAGTGGGTGGCTATGTGGGTGTGGCTGAGTGTGTGGGTATGTGGGTGTGGCTATGTGGGTAGGTGGGTGTGGCTGAGTGGGTGGGTATGTGGGTGTGGGTATGTGGGTGTGGCTGAGTGGGTGGGTATGTGGGAGGGTGTGGCTGGATTGATATGAGGGTGGGTATATGGGTGTACATGTATGTGTTTGTCTCCACAAGGATAAGAACATTGACATTTTTGACCTTGTGGGGACCATCTTGTAACCATGAGTTTTATTTATTTATTTCTACATTTATTTTTTTTTTGAAAAACTATGAAAGCAAAACGGTTTATTTTTTGGTTGCTATGGTTAGGTCTAGTATTAGTTATAGTAGTAGGAGTGTTTGTTGGTATTCATGTGGGGTGTGTTTTTATAAACATGTATAGTGGTTGCAGCACAAGTTAACCAGTGAGTTTGCTCAGCCAGTTTCCTCCTGTCTTGGGGCTGATTGGCAGAAATGAGTTCTACCCAGCTGACCTGCTGGTGGCCCCCACACAAAACCTGAGGAAGAGGAGCTGCTCTTCATCACGGCAAAACATGCCCACGACTGACGAGGAGGACATCAACATGAGAGATAAAGATGAGGAGGAGGAGGAGGAGGAGGAGGAAGAGGCCAAACAAACGGAGAGAAAAATACCAAGAAGAGCTGCAGCCAAGTAAGATCTGTCCTGATGCTTGAGCACTCGCCACGTCCCACGTCCCACGTCCCACGTCCTTGTGATCGTTTCCCTAAAGCGCCGCTCAAGAACTCAGTGAGACTCTCTGATCTTGCTGTTTGTGCAGGCAGCTGATGGCTCACCTGAAGGTCTTCTCTAAATTCACCAACCCCAAGGCTTTGTATCTGGAGCCTGAGCTCCAGGACCTGTACACGCAGGTGAGTGTGGTGGAGGTTCTCCACCCTCCAGAGGGCCTCACTCATCCAGGCTCGCCGGCGTCATCCTCAGCCCTCTGCCTCCTTCCTCCCCTACAGCTCCTGTGCCACAAGGACCAGCAGATCCAGAAAGTGGCTCTGGACTGCACGATGACGTACAGAGACCCCAGCATCCTGCCTTACAAGTATGTCCTTCAGGCTTTTATCCACCTCTGTCACACCTTCTCCGCTGACACCGTAATGGCTGTAATAGGGTAAGATGTTGAAGTCGGGCGAATGAAGAAGGGCCTTTATACCCCGGGCGCATGCTGATGATATCGGCCGGCGCGTGTCTGGTTTCCGTGACGCCGCGAGTTAGCAGCGAATGCGCTCACCGCTCCAGGAGTCTGAAAGCTGAAAGCCCTACTCTTAGCCTCCATTATTCCGTTAGAGGATCCATTTCCTGTCCCCTTGCTGTTGTAAACTGCTGTAGTCATCAGCCTTGGGGAGTAATGACAAGTGAGTCACCCCCGTCCAACCTACTTTCAAAGACTTGAATCAGGGATTTGATTTCAGACGGGGTTTATTAGTTTTGTTTTATGTGTGCGACCCTTTGTTTGATGGAGAAATGGTCACTTAATTCCCCGATGTGCTGCCCAGTCTTATCCCGAAAGTGCTGACTGCTTTCAGGGAGAATCTGGAGAGGCTGCTGGACGACAAGCACTTCAAAGACGAGATCGTCCACTTCAACATCTCCGAGGAAGGAGCCGTGGTGGTGGCCTCGCACCGGCCCAAACTCATCCCTGTCCTAATGAGGTCTGTCCGTGCGTGTCTGCCTGCGTGACATGTTGGAGTTCATGTGTGTGTGTGTGTGTGTGTGTGTGTGTGTGTGTGTGTGATAATCATGGAGACTCGTGTGTACCATCTCCACGCAGGATCCTGTACGGGCGCATGCGCACCAAGGCCGGCAGCAGGTTCCAGGGCAAAGCGGCTACCGCCTCACGCTCCTCCATCGTCCTGCGCTTCCTGGCAGGCTGCCAGCCTGAGGAGCTGGCCATGTTCATGGACCTGTTGATGGAGCCTGTCAGCCATCACAGCCAAGGTACACACACACACACACACACACACACACACCTCCAATACCGCCATGTTAATAAAGACCACGTCCAGAGACTCTTTGGTCTGGTGGTTGATGCTTGCATTCGCTGCCTGGAAGACCTGGGGGTCATGACCCTCTGCCTTGGCTCCAGTCCGTTGACCCCGTGTGACCCCGTCCCTCCCCCTTGCAGGGACGTGCCTGGCTGCGGTGGACAGGGCCATGGCAGGGACGGACGCCGCGGCCGTCCTCCCGCTGGGGCGCCAACATGGCCTGCTCAACGTGGTGGAGACGGTGTTCCACAAGCTGGGTCACCTGGTCCACACCTACCTGCCCAAGCTGCTGCAGATCGTGCTGGCTGCCACAGCATCCGTCACCTCGCTGCTAGAGTGCAGGGACCAGGTAAGACTCCGCCCCCCTACCCCGAGACACGCCCATAATTACCATTGTGACACTTTGGACACTATAGATGAAGAATGCCAAAGGGGCGGTCCAGGAAGGGCCAGAGTTAAGAGTTAGTCGCTCTGCTCAGACACACCTACTAAACCTGACGATTGATTGAATAATTGAATCAGGTGTGTTTAATATTAGTCAATGGTAGCGCTAAGCTTTGAACTAATGTAGCGCTGAACTCCAACCTTTCATGACTGGACTCTGTTATACAAAAAAAGAGGCTTTCTTGAGCAAATACTTTCTCTCAAAGCCTAACACCTTCGGGGGTGTGCGTGTGTGTGTGTGTGCGCTGTGTTTTGTGGGGGGTGTGTGTGTAGCTTAAGGCTGGCTGTATCAACCCTCTGAAGAACCTGAGACGACTGGGTGTGCAGCGTATCCAGGACTTCTTCGACAACTTTGATACATACAGCTTCACTGAGGACGAACTTAACGCCGCGTTCCATGCTGTGGTCTGGCCTCAGGTACGAAGGCTGTCTGTGTGTGTGTGTGTGGGGAGGGGGGGGGGAGTGCGTTGCTGTGAGTTCTGTCTGAGCTGCTGTGTGTGGGATGTCTTACACTGTGTGCTGGATCTGTGCGGCATATGGATTTTCTCTCAGATATGCCGTTTGCCCTCGGAGAGCCCCTACGCTCCCACTCCTCTGCTGAAGCTCATCCACGTCTGGAGCAAGAATGCCAGGTCTTTAAAACACACACACACACACACACACACAACAAAAGACAATTGATAATATTGCTTTTTAAAAGTAACGTATTCTTTAAGGATTGTTTCCTTGTTTCCTGCCTGGTAACGGTGAACCCATTCATGACCCCCCCCCCTCTCTCAGGTACTTCCCTCTACTGGCTAAGCAGAGACCTGGCAACCCCGAGTGCGACGTCCTGCTCAATGTCTTCGCCCTACTGTCCTCCAAGAATGTCTCTGCCAGCACGGTGGCCATGGTGATGGACATCTGTGAGAGCTTGCTTAACACGCCCGACTTCGCGCCCTCCGAGAGCGAGACGGAGCTGAGCGTCAGTGACTCTGCCATCCCGGAGCCCCTCCTCCGCTCAGATGACATCACAGGTAGGGGGCGGGCCGAGGGGAGTGGTCCGGCGGGGTCAAGTGCTTCCTCACCCAGAGTTCTGGGCCTCTTCCTGGTGTCTCCTGTAGTAATGGCTGTCCCCGTGTTTGCCCTCAGACTCCTTGACTGTAGGTTCCAGGCTGCTCTTGCCTCATATCCCCGCCCTGCTGAAATACCTTGGCGGTGTCGTGCTCAACTCTGATCGCATCAAGAAGAAGAAGTTCCGAGCTCAAGTCAGCAAGGAGCTTAACATCCTCTCCAAGTAGGCCCCTCCCCCAAACACACACGCACACACACCCACTTCACATCCTCTCCAAGTAGGCCCCTCCCCCAAACACACACGGACACACACCCACTTCACATCCTCTCCAAGTAGGCCCCTCCCCCAAACACACACGGACACACACCCACTTCACATCCTCTCCAAGTAGGCCCCTCCCACACAAACACACGCACACACACCCACTTCACATCCTCTCCAAGTAGGCCCCTCCCCCAAACACACACGCACACACACCCACTTCACATCCTCTCCAAGTAGGCCCCTCCCACAAACACACACGCACACACTTCACTCATACAACTGGTGCTTGGTCACCTGATGTCAAAGCACAAGTCATACAGTGCTGTTTTTTTTTTTTGTTGTTTGTTTTTCATCTTCCAGGGTCAGCAGGTTTGTCACCGACAAGGAACAGAGCTCAACTCTCATCAGTCTTCTGCTGCCGTACCTACACAAGCCAAAGATTTCTCAGGTACCATCTCTATCCCTGTCAACAGAGCTAGTACCAGTGGTACAGCTTTATAGCACAAAAAACAAACAAAATTGTGTGTGCGTGTGTTCTAGGAGACAGAGCTGGATATCCTGAGCACGGTGCAGAACCTGTTGAGGCAGTGTGCAGGTCCCGCCGTTTTCCTGAAGCCCCTCAGCAAGCTCTTCTCCAGCACGCAGGGCAAGCAGTCGCGCCAGGCCCTGTGCCACGTCTTCCAGGTCAGCGGGATTCGCTCCGAGACGTCCTGCTGCTCGCGCTGCTCGCGCCCGGCCCCGCTCACCGCCTCTCGCTCTCTCTCCGCAGACCCTGTCCGACCTGGATGGTGAACTGAAGTACATCTCTGATGTTGTGCTCAAGGTGAGGAGTTCTTGGAAAGCACAGGAAGCAGTGTGTGCCAGTCAGTGTGATTTGTGTTCTACCTCTAAGCATCCCTGTTCCTCTCCTGTCTCTCCCCTCCTCTCCTGTCTCTCCCCTCCTCTCCTGTCTCTCCCCTCCCCTCTTCCAGCTGAACGCCTTTGACAGCCGCCATCTGGATGAGATCCACTTTGACGTGCGTCTGATAGCCTTTCAGGAGATCATAAAACGCATCAAAGAGATGAGCGTGCTGGACATGAGATACCTCACTGCTGTCATGCACAACTGCTTCTACTCCTTTGAAGTGAGTAAAGGAGGTGTGTGTGTGTGTGTTTGAAATGTACAGCAAATGGAAGCTTGGTCTACATAAACTGTGAGTGTATCAAACAGAATTAACTTGGCTCTATTATATGTGTGAGATACTTTATTGTTCTTCATGCTTCTTGAACTGTCCTTTGTGTGTGTGTATCTTAGATTGGGGACATGTCTTTGGCGGACAGTGCCACCCTGTGTCTGTCAGCTGTAATTACACAGCTGGATGCAGTGGGCTGCCCTGAGCAGGAGTACAAAGAGATTGTGCAGTACACTGTGCTAGAAGCAGTCAGGCGGGGGCTGAAGAGCAAAACAGAGGTACGCACACGGACGTGCACACACCTTCTAGGGAACTATGGGAGAAAATGACCCACAGTGATGAACCTGTTGTCGCGTGTGCAGAGCGTGAGGAACGACTACACTTCCATCCTGGCCTGTCTGGTCAAAACCTTCCCCAGCCGCGCCGAGTTCCGGGACCTGGTGCAGCTCACCAACTACACCGATCCTGAGTCCGACTTCTTTGAGCACATGAAGCACATTCAGGTAGAGTCCTGGATTACAAACACCTGTGGAATCTTTACGCTTTTATGTAGACTGCTGGTGTTTTCACAGGCAACAAAAACATACTGGGAGAAAGTGATGGTGATGATGGGGAAGAGTATTTTCGTA
This sequence comes from Brachyhypopomus occidentalis, assembly GCA_020368025.1. NCBI lineage: Eukaryota > Metazoa > Chordata > Actinopteri > Gymnotiformes > Hypopomidae > Brachyhypopomus > Brachyhypopomus occidentalis. The sequence goes on along the minus strand of JAGXOD010000020.1, from coordinate 2,737,588 downwards.
TTTCGATTTTTTGTGATGCAGTATTGCATGTTTTCTCTGTCTGTCTCTCTCTCTCTCTCTGTCTCTCTCTCTCTCTATGTCTGTCTCTCTGTCTGTCTGTGCAGATCCATCGTAGGGGACGAGCACTCAGGAAGTTGGCCAGGCAGCTGACGGAGGGCACCGTGACCATGTCCTCACGTTCCCTGCAGAACTACATCATGCCCTACGCCACAGTCGCTTTGTTCGATGACAAACTGCTGAAGGTAGCTACGGCAACTGCCCCCGTGCGCGCACACCATCGCGTTTAGTGCGACGAGCGTTCTCTGTCTGGGGCCTTGCGCGCGTTAATGGCGAAGCGCCGTCTCGTTCTCGCAGTACGAAGCCATGACGTCTGCGGCGGTGGACGTGATCGGAGCCATGTGTGGGCGCCTGACCTGGTCCAAGTACCTCTACTACCTCAAGTACTTCATCCACGTGCTGCAGATGGGACTCGCCGAGCAGAAGCTGGCCGTGAGGTGCGTGCACGTGTGTGGCCTGTGCACGTGGGGCGTGCACGTGTGTGCATAATGGAAATGTCTGCTTGACTAACTTTTTCCCATGATCGCAGCTTGCTGGTCACCGTCCTGGAGGCGTTCCACTTCGACCACAAAACGCTGAGCAAAGAAATCGAGGCGGCCGAGAGCAAAAAGGCGGACGGTGAGTTCCGGATGTCGCGGGTCCGGCTGCGGAGGTGATGGAGGCTCCGGTGGCTCCAGGCTGGACAGTGATGATCTTCGGTTCTGGCCCACAGAGGCGAGAGCGGCGGTGGGCGAGGAGGACGAGGAGGAAGAGCGAGCGGAAGCCACGGACTCAGATGACGGCGATGCCATGGAAGTTGCTGACGTCGCGGAGACGCCCGCTGGCGTGGAGGGTGGGGTGAAAGGAGCGCCCTCCACCATCAACAGCGGCCTTCCGCGGAGCAGAGAGCAGCTGGAGGCTCTCCTCTCCTCCATCCACAGCACCGTCACGCAGAGCGTCCTGCCCCGGCTTCACAAGTGCCTGACTGCCAAGGTGAGCATCACACATTCCCTCTAGTGCCAGGGACTGTGGGGACACCCGCTTCGGAGAGCTGACCCTGGATCCGCACGTCCGCTGGCCTGCAAGGCGTCGGGGGTGGAGCTGTGAACGCGTCCCCAAACTTTGTTGCTCGCGTGTGTGTGCAGGTGAAGAGGGACGACGAGCACAAGACGGTGAAGTCGAAAGACGTGAAGGAGGAAGAGGTGGCGAGAGTTCCCATCGCCTTCGCCATGGTCCGAGTCATGCAGTCCCTCCCGCAGGAAGTTATGGAAGACAACTTGCCTGGGTGTGTGTGTGTGTGTGTGTGTGTGTGTGTGTGTTCTCCACTGGTGGTGTGTTCTGCTTAGAGTGATGTATCCCTTTTTATACTTACCAGTTCAGTTGAAGCGCACTGCTAAGTAGGGTGGCGTGTTGAATTCGCAGGGTACTCCTCAAAATATGTGTGCACCTGAAGAGCCGGTTCCAGGAAATCCGAGACGTAGCGCGGGGTACTTTGATCAAGATCATCGAGGCCTTGGGAAGTCGCTACCTACAGTATCTTCTACGAGAGATGCAGGGCGTACTTGTGAAGGGATACCAGGTAAAAATCACAACCGAATCAAGTTGCAATGAAAGCTGGGAAATGTAGTCATTCATGGTGTTTTTCAGATTCATGTGCTGACCTTCACTACGTACCACCTACTCTTGAGCCTGAGGCCATCGTTGAAAGCGGGAGACCTTGACCCTTGCTTGGACATCCTGGTTGAGGTAAGTGATACTGCATGTGCTGTCTTATGATATTGGCTTTGTATGAGTATCCTGAGCTCGTTGATGCTGAGAACCTTCTCTAGATCTTCAACAACGAGCTGTTTGGAGCTGTCGCTGAGGAGAAGGAGATCAAAGGCATCGTTTCCAAGGTGATGGAGGCGCGTCACAGCAAGAGCTCGGACTCGTACGAGCTGCTGGCCCAGTTCTGCAGTCAGGAGCGCGTCACCCAGCTGATCGTACCACTCAAAGAGGTAACCGTCCAATCAGACGCAAGACACGAGTCTGAAACGCCGTCCACCCAAACGCTTATCAGTCAGTATGACAAGGCACACGTCTCCGTCTCCGTCTCCTCCAGGTGCTGGAGAACACAGCCAGCCTGAAGGTGTCCAGGCGAGTTCATAGTGTCTTGAGGAGAGTGGTGGCAGGACTCCTACTGAACCCGGGCATGACCCCGCAGACCGTCCTGTTACTGAGCCACGGCCTGGTCAGCCAAAGTCTGCCTCTCATCACCAGCAAGAGCAAGTATGTGCCTCAGTCTCTCTCTCACACACACACAAACAGTCCTCTGTTGCGTCTGATAACGTTTGCGTCAGTAACTCCGCGTCCTCTTTGGCTCAGAGAGAAGCCCGCTGTTCCTCGGGACCCCCGCCGGCCTCCGCCCAGCTGCCTCCTGCTGCCCCCCACCCCAAAACGAGGAGGCCGACCAGCTGTCGTCAGCACCAAGACCAACATGCACATCCTGGTGGACGCAGGGCTAAGCGTGAGTGGAAAAAACACAACCCGACCCCTTTAATATCATTCCTATATACATATATTGTGCTCGGTGACTTACGTTGTGCGTGGTTCTATGTGCTCCAGCTCTTCCACTGCAGTTTGAGAAGCTCCAAGGTCAACTCCTCCGTGGCGTCCGTGCGGGAGATGCTGGACCCGTTCGTCCCCCTGCTGCTCGACTGCCTCGGCTCCATGCACGTCAAGGTCCGTCCGCCCGTTCCCCGCTGCAGGGAGCGGCCCGGCCCTCCTCTGCTCCTCCCCTCCCCGCGTAGCGTGCAAGCGGCCCTTTCCTGCTGGACACTGCGCTCGCGGGCACTGTGGTCGCACCGGTCGTGATCGCGTGACGCGAGCGGTGTGCGCACTTTTGTCTGCAGGTGATCACGGAGGCTCTGCAGGCCTTCGTCTGGGTGCTGAAGTTCCCGCTGCCTGCTGTAGATGGCAGTGCTGAGCAGCTCACCAAGCAGCTGTTCGTGCTGCTGAAAGACTACGCTAAAGCAGGGGCCGGGCGCGGAGAGAACTTCCAGCTCGTCCAGAACTGCTTCAAGGTGACGGGAGCCTACGCCGCGTATTTCTCTCTGATTCCACCTCGCTTGGAGCTGACTTCTAGATTAAAGCCCAAAATTGTGGTCTAAATTGTAATGTCTCTAGCGACTATTCATGTCACTAGTTTTAGTTTAGTGACCAAGCACAGGGACTTAGTTTAGTTTAAGCATTGTGAATTGTTTAACATTGCGAAAATGTTTCATGAAAATTTAAAAAATGGTCTTTGTCTTGTAGGCCATTACCATCCTAGTGAAGAGTGTGACGATCCACCGCATCTCTGATACACAGCTGCAAGTGCTGCTGGGATATGCCGAGGAGGACATCTATGACAATTCCCGTCAAGCCACCGCATTTGGCCTGCTTAGGGTAGCTTTAACCTCCACGTCAAAATCATACTTGTTCCCTAATAACTGATTGTGCCTTAAAACTGTAAACATATTAGAAAGGTGCCAGCTTGTGTTTAGTTTCCAGTTATCATGAAGCTAAGTGACGTCTGCTTTCTAAGAGTTGGACTTCTCGGTTCCTGTCTCTGGGTTCTCGGGAGACTCGAGGAACATTTTCGCACTTTCACACGCGTCTGGGTTATGCCTGCATTCAACAACCACGGCTTGCTTAACGACCATGGTGTGTGTGTTTTTTTTTTTTTTTTAGGCAATCCTCTCCAGGAAGCTGGTGGTGCCCGAGATGGAGGAAGTGATGAAGAAAGTAGCCAAGCTGTCCATAAATGGGGCGAACGAGCAGCTCCGCGTTCGCTGCAGACAGGTCAGTCAAGAAGATAAAACTTCATTGCCTTTGTCATCATCCCCATTCTCATTTATGAACTGCTTTATAATGCCATTATGCACTGTTCATTTTTGTAATGAATGCCCCCCCCCCCCCTTCTCTCAGATTTACTTGAAGTACCTCATGGATTATCCTCTGGGGAAGAAGCTCAGGGGCCATTTTGACTTTATTGTTGCCCAGCTCAGGTAGGTTTCCTCCTGCGTATTACAGGCACGAGTGTGTTGGAGCTCCGTAGGCCGTCCGTTAATAGAGCCGTAAATGTGCTCTCCCTGCGGAGATGAGAGATTCTGTCGTTTCTCATTCATGCAGTTATGAGTATGACACTGGAAGACAGTCTGCCCTTGAGATGATGGCCTTCATTTTCCAAACATTCCCTCAGGTACCTTCCAACTTTGCTACCAATATTTAGGCTTCGAGTTTAAGGCATTAAGACGAGTCAGACGCGTCTTGTACAGGTTAACACTGAAGCGTGTGACTCGGGAGTACTGGACAAGTTTGGTTTGAAGTGGGAGATGTGGGTTGATTTTGTTCCTGTGTCTTCCACAGCCGCTTTTGCTGGAGCACTGTGGTCTGTTCTTTGTGCCTCTGTCTCTGGCAATGGTCAACGATGACTCGGCACGCAGTAAGAAAATGGCCTCTCTCGCCATTAAATCACTGCTGGGGCAGTTGGATGTGAAGCACCAGAACTCCATGTTCACATTGGTTAACAGCTGGCTAACTGGAGAGAAGGTAAACCAAAAGGTCTTACAGTCAGAAAAATTAAGAAAAAAAAACCCCAGCTTGCCTCTGTTGAGGGTAAAAACTGATCCTACTTTGCAACCTCTCTCTCCCTCTCTCTGTATATATATATATAGATGGCATTGCGTAGGCTGGGGGCTCAGGTATGTGGACTCTTTGTAGAAGTGGAAGGGAAAAGATTTAATCGCAGGATGGATTCTCTTCTGCTTCTTATAGAGAAAGAAATCCACATTTCCAATTTTGAGGATGTAAGTACTGTTTGAATTTCTGTGTGCATAAGACGCAAGCATGTGATATTCATTTGATCTTATTTTAGAGAAGCAGGTCATGTGGTACATTGGGACTCTTTGTACAGTGGTTTTTAGTCAGAGACCCATAGTTGTGTGCTTTCGGTTTAGATTGAGGAAGAGGAGGAGGAGAAAGGGGCCGACCGGCTCCTCTTCTGTTTCCTCACCCTCATCACCAAGGTCGTCAAAGACTGTGGCTTCTTGGAGCTCCACAAACCTGCTGACACACTCCAAAACATTTGGGGTAAAAGTCCCTCCCCACACAAATGCTCACAAACACACACAAATACCTCTGGGGTAAATCTTCATCTGCACCCTGTGTTTTCCCCCCCAGGTCACATTGAAGCCCACCTCCGCTACCCCCACTCCTGGGTGTGGTTGACCGCCTCTCAGATCTTTGGTCTGCTGTTTGCTGGCCAGAAAGCAGAGGAGCTGGTGTCTGCATGGCAATCCCAGGGGAACGACCGCAAGACCAGCAGATCTGCGGCCTCTTCCTTCCTCTCAACCAACCTCGACAAGAAGGTGAGGGTCCCTCGGTGTTACCAGCACTGGACAAGGTTGTCCTCAACTCTCGCAGGTCCTAGAACTTATCTTCTGAAATGTTGTTCTCCTCTTTAATTTGGCTGGTTGCCATTTTCCTCAGATGAGGGAGCTGGTCTTGTCGTTCTGCCACCAGCTACAGTCCAAGTTCCTGGACATGACTGCAGGAGAGCAGGTGCGTTTGGCCAATCCAGACTGAGCACAGACATAAAACCCATCAACTGTAACGTCGTGGGCCTTCAATAATCCGATCCTGTCCACAGGTGATCAAGAACCTACTCTTTGTGGCCAAGGTGATCTACCTTATCTCACCTGAGTCTGAATCAGTAGAGAAGGAGGAAGAGGAAGGGGGAGTAGATGATGAAGGGACAGAGGACAGAATGGAAGAGGAGAAAGAAGGGGGCCAGAAGCAGGAGGGTGAGGAGGAGAATCGGCCACCTTCTCTGCTCTGGGTGATCAAGAAGCTCTCACTGCTTGCTAAGAGAGAGGCAGCTGACACACCCAAAGTGCCACTGAAGGTGTGTAATTACATCTCAATACTTGGACTTCTCCCTATAACCTTTGATGTGGTCAAAATTCCTTTTGCTTCAGGCAATTGTATGTCAGTCTGGTAACTGACCCAGCCTTATGGGTGGTGCCTTTGGGGGGGGATGGGTAAGGAGTGACTAATTTGAGCATATTTTTTTCTCTCCCTTAGAGAACGTGTGTGTTTAAGTTCTTAGGAGCCATATCAGTTGACTTGGGCAAAGAGTGCCTGGCTCCATACCTGACAACTATCATTGCTCCACTGTACAGAGAACTGGACAGCACATATGCAGACCAAGGTAACTCCTGCTACCTGTGAGAGACGGGCAGGAACAGTGTCTCATATTTCAGAAACTTCACATCTATTATGGAGGGGCAGATGGCGGTAACAAGTACGAGTTCTGGATATAGAACGTAGATTTGTATTGTATAACCTGTTTTTTTTTTTTGTTTTAATCTGGTCCAACTCAGACCCCACACTGAAGGACTTGGCCCAGGAGCTCATCGAGCTGCTAAAAAAGCTGGTAGGCTTGGAGAAGTTCTCTCTCGCCTTTGCTGCTGTGCAGAAAGAGGCCACGCTAAGACGAACCTCGCGCAAGAAAGACAAGGCTCTGCAGGTGAGTTTCTCTGGGATTATACAGCTCGCTTCCGTTTCTTAATAGCGGTGTTGAGATTATCTGGTGGTAAATCTCATGTCATTGCCTTTATTCTCAGGCTGTTGCTAATCCTGACATCACAGCTAGGAAAAAGATCAAAAAGCACCAGAAGAAAAGAGAAGCAAAGAAGAGAAAAATTGAATTTTTGAGGCCAGGACACAAAGCAAAGAAACACAAAGGCAATTCACTGAGGGACTTGGCAATGGTACAGTGATATCTCTACTGTGCCAGAGACTGGCCTCATGACATGGTGGTCAGTCTAAGAAAACAGATGGAGATGGGAATTATGGACTGATTATGTAGGTGGTAACTGGTTTTACAAGATCAGATGTTGACAGATCACACATTTTGCTATATGGATCTGCAGTTTGATTGTACAATGTTTTTATGAAAAGAAAGGATACAAAAAAAGTCTTCATGGGTAACATTACTATGACACACGACTTGTGGTGTTGGTGCAGAGGGCAAGGCCAGTGGTACCGTTAGGTTACTTGAGGGTAGAATGAATTAACTGGGGATAGGAATTTCTCATCACCTTATTGGGGGGGGGGAAGAAGAACTATATGATGAGACATGAGGATTTGTCTAATTCTAAATAAAAAGTGAGTCATCCCATCTGCAAGCCTGTGATACGGCAGCATGGTGAGCTCAGCCCTAACCCAGGTGTAAAACAATATGCAAGAAAATTCAACACTATAGATTTATTTCAGAGTTAATGCATCCCAGTCTCAACAGTATTGTCCACTGGCCATGCTTGGATATAAATATGTAAATGACAAGTCACAGTTAGTCTTAAATAACATCCGTTGTAATATCAAAGTAAAGTTAGATACCAAAGTTGCAAGACTGATCGAAAGTATTCAAGGGAGAAGAGGCAACTGGGTGGTAGGAGTGAAGTGTCCTGACCATTGTCTGGTACCAGGTTTCAAAAAAGTAATTACAAGAAACAACTCTGAAATTACAAGACACAGATGTAGTGGATGCATTTTACAGGAAGAACAGGTCTACCCTCAGTTTGGACAAAGGGAAAAAAAAAAAAAAGCAAACATTTTCTACAGCTCATGTGCAGAGTGTCCATTTACACCAGGAAACCCAACATTGTTTCCTTATTAGCCATACCGGCCACCAACTGTTCTGGTACTTCTCCTCATAACTGGAAGGGCCAGAAAGGAATAGATATAGCCTTCACAAAATAGAAAGGAATGCAGTCACTGGTTCAGAGGGAACCCATTAAAGGGCTCAGAAGACAGGAGTATTTACAGGGACGTGTATGTGCAACTACTGCCTGCTCTTCAGGGACTCCACCAGCCTGCAAAGAAAGAGTCAACTTAGTAAACAGGTATGTAAAGTGTATGGAAACATGTTTATTTTATAAGATTCAAGAGTTTTATTGCCATGTGCATGAAAACAAATCCTTACCATTCCATGGCCTCATCTAGGCCTGTTCCTTTGGTAGCAGATGTTTTGAAGATCTGCCATTTCCTGTCTTTGAGTGCAGGTAAGCCCAGCGAGTTGGCCACCTCTGTGGGTGTCATCGCTTGCTCCATGTCCTGCTTGTTGGCAAACACCACTAGGATAGCCTTTTTTAATTCTTCCTCCTGTGGGAAGAGAGAAAATTATCAATATCAAAGCATCAACGTATGCTTTTTTGTAAATTAACACAAGCCACTTGACTCACCTCCAACATGGCCACCAGCTCAGACTTTGAGATGCCCATCCTGTCACGGTCACTGCTGTCCACAACATAGATAACTGCATCGGTGTTGGAGTAGTAGCAACGCCAGTATGGCCTGAAGAACATTACATAGGGAGCTTGTTAGCAGAAAAGCTTAAAGGTAACGCACAATGGGGCAACTGTGTCAAAACTAATGGGACTAAATGCGTTCTACCTGATGCTTGTTTGCCCACCAAGATCCCATACTTGGAACTTCAGGTTCTTGTAAGTCACAGTCTCAACGTTAAAACCAATGGCTGTGTTGAAAGAACAATTTAAATTAATTAAATGATGAGCATGTTCCCTGACCGGTTTAAACATTTTTGGTTGATGAGAAAGAAAGTGATGTAAAAAAAAAAAAAAAAAAAACATACTGGGGATTGTAGTGACAACTTCTCCCACTTGCAGCCTGTAGAGTATTGTAGTCTTCCCGGCACCGTCCAGACCCAAGATGAGAATTCTCATCTCCCTTGTACCGAAAAGTCCCGAAAACAAGCTGGAGAAGAAGCCCCCTATTGGGAAACGCACGTTAAGACAGCAAGCTAGTCGTTTGGCAAGTTGCAGGTTAACACACTTGGGGTTCACACGAGTCTATCATGTACTAAGTAGCCACAATTTTACAGCCTTTGGGGTTTCCAACCACACACTAATGGACCCCGTCACTAAAGCTATATGTGTTCGTAACGACCTGCTGGTCGGCTGGCTACCTAATCAGCTTGCTGGTTAACAGTGTGTCAAAGGTACGAATGGTAACGTTAGCTATCTAATCCTTCGCGCACACTTAGCTAAATGGCAACATCGCTAATCCATTTTAAGCGTTTTACTAAACATGTCTGATGAATTAGCGAGGTGAACGTGTACATGTCCTGAGTTTCTCGAAACCTCCGATAAAAGCATCGCGCTTAAGAACTAGCTAGGTTGGCTAATATGCTAACCTAGCTGGCTCACAATAAGTTCGCAATCATAAAATGGCAAGTTAGCTTGAAAACAGCAGCAGCTTACAAAATATAACGAAATTGCAAAATATTTGTCACTTCACTTTAATATTTTAAAACAGCGTGGAAAACATACCCATTTTAGACAAAATCCCACGCTTTTCTGTAAGGAAAGTGTCAGTAGCTAACAGCCTTGGTGACGAGTGCTTCCGTGTTCGAAGTTCTAAATGACGTGTCGAAGTTGAACACGTTTGAGTATCTCATAATTGCCACATATCTGCGCAGTCCCCCTTTTGCCACGTTATTAATTCTCAGATAATCAAGCTCAAACGTTAAAAAAAATTAATATCGTGGAGTTTCCCCACAATACTTTTATTAAGACGTGTATCTTTATTTCCATGGTCGATGGCTTCAATTAAAAGGTCATTAAAATGTTTTGTTGTGTTCAGTGACCAAAGAAAACATTTATCGTGAGCACAATTCTGAATAAATCTGACTGACATATGTGAAACCATATTCACAAATTCTGAAATTTGCTGCTTTGTGCAACTGTACACATACATGAAACAAAATCCACACATGAATTGGAACATGCAAATGTGAAACAACAATAAATAAATAAATAAATATGTATAAATGTGTAAAAATAGGCTCCAACCTCAATGGCTTGATTGACAGCACTGTGAAAGAAGAAGCAATTGAGAGCAACAATCCCGTGACTGAAGCTGTACATAAAGTGCTAAGAGACATTTGGCATGAAAGAAACTACGGCCTCATGTATACCAGCAGGTCCTAGATGGGAACAACAAATAGCTGAGCTGCAAAAAGAGCAGTGAGCCCCAAAGGAGAAGTGGTGCCAATCAAACAGGGGTGAAAAAGGCACATTGAGTGAGATCAATGGCACAACTGCACGAGAGATAAACTCATCTCTATCCGGATAAAGGAAAGGGAGAAACAGTAGTGAAGGAAGGCTTTCTTTGAGAATCCCTTTAATATCACTTTGTTCCTCCTGGGGAAGCCAGAGAATGGAAAACTGGCATGTTCAAAAGAAAAAGTGGAATAGTGAGCTGAGTCAGGGTGGAGATCCCCACAGAAAGCCTCCTTAAGGACAATGCCCACTCTCACTTCCAACAAAAAAAACCTTCAACGCCTTCTGACATTTCAGACTTCACCTAAGAGGAAGTGGGGGCTGTAGTCCAAAAATTGCAGGCAGGATGGGCTGCTGGCCCATCTGTCACAATAAATATCTGATTTATAAGAAATTTCCATTACTCCAGAGAAGGCAAAACACTTGAAGGTAATATAGAAGAAAAACAGGAACCTCAAGTCTAGGCAATGGAAGACTGCTGCTTTATCTCGAAACAGATTGCTCCATTCGTCAATCAGGTCAGCAAAATCTGTCTTGGTTGTGGAAGGAAAATTGGGCTATCACTGCCAGAATATTAACATCTTGCCTGCTTTCCGATAAGTTCACTGACCCTAACGTTCAAAAAGGCAGGATTCCTTGATATCTGGTTGCCTAAAAATACACGGTGATAAGCAGATTTAGGACGCCAGAATGAACAAAAACTCACTATCAATAGTCTGGCTTGACTTCACAAAGGCTTATCTCATTGTTGTCTATCAGCTTATACGAAAGGGACATAGAGTTCTGTCTAGTGCCATATGATGTAATGAATCTGGCAACGTGCCACGTATGGATGCTGAAGAAATATTTTACTGTAGGACATTTTCACCACAAGATGGCAGAGGCATCATAGTTAGATGCGCAATATCTGTTTTCATTCTCCCAGATGCTATCTGTTCCTGAAGGACGGTGAATGGCAAGCAGGGGTCCAAAGGCTGAGAATAGCACAAGACAGCCATTATAAGGCCGTCATAGATGATGTGACAGTGATGCCCACATTCATTGCAAAGACTCAATGGGTTTTGAGTGCACTGGACAGCAAGGTCAACTGGGTATGAATGCAATTCAGCTCTGGAAAACAAAGACATTTCTGCATCCAAAAAGGGAAACAGCCGAACATCTTCAGTGTCCAGAAAAAAAAAAAACATATCCCTTTTATTCCTGTTCTTACACCTATCCCACTCCAGATCGGAGCTAGCAGTCCCTAAAGCTGAAATCTACCACAGACGATGCTGCCCGAGTTCAGGAGAAGAGTCCCGGTTAAGGAGCGAGACTCTAGTGACCCTGTCATAGCTGCTGAGGATGCAGATGGGTTCCCCTCCAAAATGTATGGATGCATAATACACAGTCTCAGCTGTGTGTGCTCGGGGCAAAGCATCTTCTGATGTGGAATTGATCAGGTTTTATTAAATGTACTGACCTTTCATTTTGATGCTGAACACTATTATATATATATATAGTGTGTGGAACATGTCCTCTGTATTGATAAAATGCTTATATATTTTCCCAACAGGTTCTCATGAGGACCAACATCATCATCAGCATCAGTTTTTTTTGTAAATTAGAACTCATAATCATGTCTCTTATGGGAAACAATGTCAAATTTCCCCATTGGAAATCTCATGTATATGCTTAGATTAAAAGATTAAACATTAAGCATTTGTTGTAATATTTAAGGTTATATTTGTTGAACTGGTTTTAATCCAAAACCGTCTGGTGTTTGAAAACTGATCAGCCTTTCTGAAGGCTAATTCATTGTTGTAACCATAGCAACAGGTATTTCCCAAACCTGTTTCTTGTCTGTGTTTGTGGCTTGGTGGCTTTGGCTTTCAGGTCACATGATCAGTGCTTCCATTCCATAGTGAAAAGGAGTGTCTGCTTTGTGTCACTGATCAGGTTCTTTTCACATAGGTACAGGAATCACAAACAAACAAACAAAATATTTTCCTTCAAATACAGGTTGATTAAGAATTTTGTTGCATTATTATTATAGAATCGGGCTTTCTGATAATTTAGTCCCATCCAGATATTCATCTGTGATTTTCAGTGCAAATATCATCTAAAAAAGACTGCCGTATTACTATATTAAGTCTCATAGTGTGCTTTTCAGCAACCAGTCAGTCAGGAAAATTCAGTCCTACTCTGGCAGTTTTATTCCTTTCCAAATGTATCACTGAAGAGACGTATAAAAGTTATAGATGTCTCCCCAATAAAGTAATCCAGTCTGAGTAGGGCTTAACCCACACATACACACAGCTTTTCTCTGTCAATTTATGTGTATGAACATTGTTGATACTCAATCATATTAATGACTTAAGGATTAACAAGTCAACAAATGTGTTGTTCTCTAGGCAGTATTTCAAAAGGCAGGTGAAGAGGTGTGTTCTGTGTCTTAGCAGGTCTACTGTATGAGTGGTGTAAATAGGGAGTGTTTACTATGCAGACTCTTCTGATGTGGAATTCATTAGATCTTATTAAATATACCGACCTTTCATTTTCATGCTGATGACAGCCACATTTTTATCAGTTGGTATCACTTGGTACTAAGAGCAACTTGGCATCTTCTTTAGTTCTAATCTCAGTCTGTTTGTGATTTCCACCAGATCTATCTATCCGTCCGTCCGTCCGTCAGTCAGTCAGTAGTGTGAAGCATCTCCTCTGTCTTGATAAAATGCTTATGTATTTCCCATCAGGTTCTCATGAGGACCAACCAGATGTATTATATGATTATATATAGTGTATATATATGAAGATTAAGATTTGAGCAAATGAGGAATTTTTATTTCATTGGCTTAGTGTCATTAAAATGATTGAATGAAAATCTAGAGTCGAACCCTAAAATGACATATTTTATACTAAGACATGAAAGTGTGACAGCACATATGAATAATGAAGAGAAAAATATACAATGAGATGCACATTACAACACAGATTCTCTTTACTGTATCTATATGTGCTACATGAACAGTCAAACAGTACAGCGGATTGGAGTGACTGCTGAATGTCTTCTGATGACACAAACACTTCCGGGGTTATAGAATAAGTCAGGCTGCTGCACGTTTACCTCAGCCTGCCGCCCATCTTGCCCTTGCCACGACCTTTGGCACTGCAAGACATGAAAAGAGAAAACACATTACTCCATATTGGTTATTATAATGTCACAAGGGTAGTGTAATTCATAATGCAAAAAATGTGTATGATCTTAAAGGGTGAAGAAGTTAAATGGATAAATTGTTACCTTTTACCAGCAAGATCATTTTGACTGCAAATCGGACTATAAAGCAACTACCTACACCGTGACATCTTAAGCAAAGGTTCTTTGTAATAACTTTAAAATACTAAGTTTTGATAACTATATTCAGAACAAAATCAAAAGCAGAATTAAAACAGGAGATACATGTGTTAAGATTGGAAGACACCCACACCACAGTTATGTATTCATATATATACATGCACTACCATGCAAAGCACACCTCTGTGCCCAAGAAGGGTCACGTTTACAAGATGATCATATATTTTCACAGCCAGTTCTAACTTTTTCATTACTCGTTTTTGATTGTTAAGTTTCCAAGGGCAGATTAGTAATTTACTTTAAACTTACCATTCCATCTGAAGTGTCCTCACCTCTCTCCAAATAATAAATCCATCGGCTAGACATCTCCTAATGACTATTCTCTCCATAGAGGATAAGTTCATTAAAAGTATCTAAAACTTCCTAGACACACATTATGTCTAGTCATAGACTACACCATTTGAAGTCTTTTTGAAATCTAGGACAAGATTTAATAAGTGCTGTGATGACCTTGTCTAAATCTTTTCAAAAAGATTTAAGGCAGGGAAAGAAGGAATCACAGGAACTGGTCATATTAGGATCACGCTTACAGATCCTAAAGATTTTTGCCCCTTGATGCCAGCTAGCTTTAGGGATCGAGCTAGCCCACATGCTCCGAGCTTGCTCCTGTAGGCATCTAATGGTCTCAAAGGGTCTGGGTCAATAAACATTCAGCTCAGGACAACTGCTCACTTCTCATGTTCTCTATTCAAGCAGAGTCAAATCAGACTAAATGATTGGCAATGATTCTTCTTTGATCAGCAAATAATAGGAACATAAATAGCTGCGAGGGTGTTACTGACTAGGATGTCGGTAACACTGTTTTTTGTCTCCCAGCCCAGCATCCTTTAACACCAGGGCAAAGTGACCAGTGTGACTCAGAGTACTTACCTCTGGTGATCCCTGACCCGAGCCAGAAGCTGAGTGATCTGCAAGGGACACATACGGAAGCCTCGCTAAGCACAAAACGACAAAGACGCATTGGCCTACAAAGGGGTAACCTGGGGATCCATGGACGTCCGCAGGAGAACCATCCCCTGACCGAACCCTGTGAGTCACCTGTTTTTCGCCTGTAGCAGCAACCAAGCGAGACTCCAGACCCAAGATAAGTCTGACAACAGTTACTGACAGCAGGCTACACAACAGTGAGGTCACCATCCTCACTGGCAGCTACTTACAACTTCTGCTGTTCATTCACTCGGGATTGGAGAAGAGTGATCTGCAAGCAAGTCACAAATTTAGACAGGCAATTTGTGGATGCCTGTGTGCATGGCTGCAAAATTGAGTCTGCCCTTCGCCTATATTACTGGTGGGAGGAAAACAATGAACATTTAAGTGTCTGTTTAGCCAGCGCTTATTTTCACACCTTTGTTCAAAGACATTTCAATGTAATGGATCAAATGCATATGACACCAATATAATCAGTTCCAGAGTTCAAACATTCATTTCAAGTGCACTTTGCAACACGCGAACTCGGCAAAGTACTTACGTCATATTTCTGTCTCTTAAGTTTCTCGCCGAGGTCAAACTTCTCAGCCTCCAGCTGCATCATCCACTGCCAGAGCTCGTTGGCCTTCTCCCTGCAGAGGGAAGTCAGAAACTCAGCCACCAGCCAACAGCCATTTCCAAAACCCTCTGATGGGGGGAGGGGAAGCCAAGGTTTGGGTGGGGATGAGTCCTGGGACAGGCTGCGTATGAGGGCAGTGGCTCACTTCAGTTTGTCCTCGGACAGATGGTCGACGTTGAGTGGCTTTCTCCTCTCAGCAAGGATCTTCTTCTTCTTCTCCCTCTCGGTCTGTTTCTTCGCCCCTTTACGGCCCTCCATCTGTCAGGGGTTGATTTCAGAGAGAGATAAAAGATAAAAGATGTCCCACACAGAATGAGCTTTAATGTAGGCTGTTAGCCAGGGGTGTAGTAGAAATGCCAGCAGAGGAACACTACCGAGAGCTAAGTAGCTGTTCAATACTAGACAAGAGAGTTGTGCCCTTATAAACTTGCTTCATACAGTCACTGTATAATCTCTGCAGTCCTGACCTTCTGCTGTAGTCCACCATACTGCTGTGTCATGTTGGTGAGAACTTTCTTCTTCTTGGCATCCTCATCCAGCTTCTTCCTCTGTTCTTCTTGCTCTCTCCTCTCCTTCTCCTCCTGTGGAGAGTCATAAGAGACCAACACTTTCCTCACACAGCGCTCCACCAAGGTCGCTCGGACAGAGATGCGCCGGGAGACCTGCCACTCACCGCCAGACGTGCTTGTCTCTCTCTTTCTTTCTCTGCACGGATCCTCTGCTGCTCCGCCCTCTCTGCACGCCGCTTCTCCTGCACGTGGGCCCAGTTGAAAGGAGCAGGACCGTTGCTGTTTATCCCCAATCAGCTGGGACAGGCTTCATCTGGGACTTATGGGCACACAGCACTTACGATCCTGTTGACGAGTGCAATGAGTTCCTCCTCGTCCTTTTTTCTCTGGATGAAGTGAGCCTCGATTAGGGACTGCAGCTCAGACAAATCCTTCTCCTGACGCTTCCTGTGGATATCCTGATGTGTATGCAATTTACACATGCGCACACATAAACACAAACACAGACACACATATTATTTGTAACGTTACATCGAGTTTGGTACTATACAAATCCAGCGCTCTAACTCTAAATATACCTCTAACCTTAAAACATTTAGAAGAAACTGATAAAAAATACTTCAGCACTATACACATATAACAGTATTAGGGATCTAGTAGACCTAGTAGGTCAGAGACAACTCACATCAAAGTCCACTTTATCTCCTTCTGGAATCTTTGGAGCTGCAATATTTTGCATGAATGACCTGCAATTTTCCATGAAAATGAGATTAGCACAGTTCATAACAGTTTATATGTGAAAGGTAGTTGAATTAGTTCAAGGAAGTGCTTACTTTGGCTTTGGCTTCATCTCATCTGAATCAGGAAATATAAGTATTTATGTTATTATTATTAGCATATCCATTGCACAATCTAAACATAACAAGCATGTATGTCTGACAGATACTGAATCTTAAAGTTCCAAGAAACTGTTTGGCTGCTGTCCAATTTCTTTCCCATATTCCCTTCTTAACAGAGTGTTAAGAGATTGTTTATATTGTTTGAAGTATATTAGTGAATCTACTGCAACCTGAAAAGAGGTAAGGTTATGCTAAGAAGACGAAACAATTTTTACAGGAGTTTCAATTAACTTAAAACTTACACTTTAAGAAATGTTTTAAGTGGCTTACCTTTTAGGTGAAAATGTCAAATGTTTACAGTGTGTGGAAAAATCTACTTTCCTTACTTTGTCATTTCAGAATCATGTTTCTACTGTTCTGTGATTATAGCACATTTTGAGTTACCTTCAGTTGGTTCTGGAAAAATGATAAAAATGTTATAGATATAATAGAGGCAGAGTCTGTATAGACTGTAAGATACATATATCATGTTACACCATACATGCAATATCACAATAGAAAATAAAACCAATATGAAAATAAAAATTACCTGCAGCCTCCTCTTCTGCAGGAGCTGATGTTTAGAAAAATAAGAAAAATTACTTAAATGCATCAAAACAATATGGATTTACAAGTAACATAACAACAAACATAAAATTACACATTACAACTACACAGTAGATTTTATTCAACCAGTGACAACCCAATGTTCTGACTGGCGATAACAGTAACTGATTCTTCATCAGCCCATTTGCAAATAATACTGTGCATTACGAGATGCAAGACGTATGGGCACACGTGTTGGTCTTCCTTCACCTGCATGCAATAGTTGAGCATGCTCCACGCAAAGAGTCAGGAAAGAACATTACAGCAAAGAGCAATGCGTCATAACTCCATTCACAATGTCAAGTGCCGGGTGCATGAGTTCAGTTTTTGGAACACATGGTGAAAACTAGAATGTGCGTGATTTGTAGTATTCTGCACAGTGGGTGTTGTGGTGATTGATAGCAGTAAGTTGTATTATAAAAAAGAAAAAAAAAATGATAGAAAAGATGATGATTCTTCAAAGGGAAAACAGAAGGTAAATACTGTATGCGGTTACCTTCTGTTTCAGGTCCTGCTTCTGACATGGGGATATGAAAAAGCGTGAAACATTGTCTATGGTATGGGAAATTGACGCAACAAACTGCCTATGAAGTCCTGAAAATGTGAAATGTAGTTGTAAAGTATAAAAGCGAACTATGAAAAAGTTTTATTTCAAGGCGAGGCAGTGGCAGTGGTACAATTTACCAGAACAAACATGTCACGAGCACTACTGACACAGAATGTAAATGAGAAAAGTAGACAAAAATGCAGAACTGTGATGTTACCTTCTACTTCAGGTTCTGGCTCTGATACGAAAAAAGAAAAGAGTTGAACATTTTGAAATACCCTTTTTGTAGAATAAACGTGAAAATGCAAACAAATGCGCCATGAACTTCTACTGATGATGTAGAATAGAAATTAGACGTGAATGTGAGTGCATAATTGTGTTACCTTCTACGTCAGGTTCTGGTTCTGATATAAAAATATGAAAAAATATTTGATGATGGAAGATGAATTTCCAATGGGTAAAAATAAAAAATAATAAATACAGAGAAATAGTAATAGTAATGCATTACATACTAATACTGAGTAGTCATAGCAGTATAGCAGTTATAGCCTGTAGGAATTACTGTTATACTGTCATGACCTGTAGCAATTGCTGTTATACTGTTATACCCTGTAGGAATTTTCTGTTATAATGTTATAATGAATGACTGTTATACTGTTATAGCTTGTAGGAATGACTGTTATACTGTTATAGCCTGTTGGAATTACTCAAAAAAAATGTCCCAGTGTCAAATTACTAATAATAAAATGCTAATATTAAAATACTAATATTTGAAGTGTTAGACTTTACTACTACAAGCATATTTTAATGATGCCATGGAGATTTTAAACATTATCTTTGAAGTTATCGTAGTTATACCTCTAAAATATTACATGCAGCCGCACACTCCATTCTACGTCTTTTTGTTAATCTCAAATATACGGAAATATTATAATAATTTCAGAGCCAAGCATAGTTACTTTGAACTGCTATTGGTACAGTATATAATTGTAATCAGAAGGAATATGGAAACATAAGTAGGGGCTGACATGTCAAAAATGGATGAATGAATGAATGAGCTGATACTTTAAAGATATCATTCACAAATGAGATGGTGAATGCAAAATACATGCATATCAAAAGTTGCAAGATTCAAGATTTACCTTCCACTTCAGGAGGAGGCACTACCATGAGAAAATATGATTGGTTGGATGATTAATACAAAAGATGCATCCAACATAATTAGTTTGAAACAACAGTAAAAGATTTAGAACATGGATCAGCTCGGGATTAGTTCCTGGATGAAGTAGGTCCACCGAAGAAACAGTTTTATGAAAACAATTCAATTTTAATCTTCCTTAAATTGTCAAACCTGAGAAATGTATACCACCCTGAAGAGTCTAATAAAATGTATATTCTTAAAAAGGTTAATTGTTACATTAAAAACAAACAAACAAAAAACAATTAAAGAGGAAGTTCGTCGAAGACTATCTGAGACCTGTTGAATGAATGTGAACTGGACATTTTCAATGTGTGTTGGGAAACTGAACTAGAATCGTATAAACAAATCCTCCTACTTATGCTAACTGATTTGTGAAATCAATTATGTAAATTTTTTTGACACTTTTTTTCTTGAAAAAAATCTATTCCTATTTTTCATTGGATCAGTAGTCCGTGGATTCCTGCTGTGATTAGGTCTCTTATTGTCTTCATGGTAGTTTTTGATTGGAAATGTGTTAGTACAACACACTTAATTGCAGGATTGTTTTAATTAATAATGCTAGTTAGAGGTAAATAATTTATATAAAAACCATCTGAAGTGCCTAGAAATGATTCAATCAAGTCTTACAATCAGTCAAATGTGAAATAAGGTGAACTTTCCCTTTAAGACTATGTTTTTGTTGCGTTATTAGCTTCTGCAGAATGGTATCAGGAATGGCCTGAATATGCTAGTCATAGAAAATTCCATTATATGCTAATCGAGGCAGTTGCTGATATTATAAATAGACAGAGTTGGATGTATATGTGTCAAAACTTTCTAACAAAAAATATATTTTTATTAACTAATGATATATTACTAATCATTTCATATAGAAATGACATGTGCCATACTACACATCATGTTTGTCACAATGCACACCATGCATTATGTGCAACTCACAACCATGATGTCCTTTTAATGCAGCTCTCCTCAAAACCCAGTGTGGTATCAGTTAATAGATGGCCATTAGTAATCTGCACAGCAGTCCTCTAATGCTGTCCCAGTTTAAAACGGTGAGTCTGGGTGAGGACTGGGTTGTTACAGGGTTGTTACAGACTTGGTAGGTCCTCAGTGAACCACAAAGAAATGGAGGTACTGATCAGCATCGCCCTGCTGGTCAAAGGTCAACCAAGCGTTCTCTAAGGTAGGTAGAAGACATGGGTGGAGTGAAAGCATGCAGGTCACAGCAAATCAACGCCAAGGCTGAGCTTTACCTTCTTCTGCAACTTCCTCCTCGACTGAGTGGATGGATTTGGGATTAGTAGATGGATACAGCCAAAAGCAAAAAAGGCAAATGTTCATTCTGTGAAAGTACAGCTGTAACTTTGTGCAAATGAGGTTTCTCAGGTCAGTTTTCACATGCTCACTTGCATTGTTATGGTGATGTGCTGTGAGAATCAAACGTATTGGATTACATGATTATTGTATATTTTAACCAAAAAGCACGTATCACCTTTGTCAGAACATTGAGATACACACAACAGAAGATTTATTTCCTATCAATATATATATATCAATATATAATCTGATACAGCATCTTTATACATCATTTGAATATAATTTCCTTTGTAACAATTAACATTACCATGAATAAATCACACTTATAAAAGGCCAACATTTGAATGTGAACTGACACTAGACTGACATAAAACACACTCCAGATAACACAATAAGATCATTACATACTTCATGGGTGCTCAGCAATTCTATGTATAGATAAGAAATCATCTATACAATGAATGGTCTGTTTTTTGATACAAAGATCTTATGATTATGGCTATTAAGTGAATCAAAAGTCACATTAAGTTTTCCTTCAGGTACTTTCTCTCCATTTCCATATAATGAAAGATGGGTTACCCAACCCTGGTTTAAGACATCTTTTTTATTGATTTATTAATGTTTACTGTTCATGGTCCCTGACAAAATGACCTAAACAATAAACTAAATAAACACAAATTAATTACTGTAACAACAGTTTATTAATAGTCCCAGACGATAACCTCTTCTTCCCAGAGAGCTTACCTTCTTCCCTATATGTACAGCATAGCCGCGGGTGAAGACACACAGCAAAACAAGACAAAGGGCATTACAGTCAGAACAACAGCTTGTTGAGTACACAAGAGGGAAAAGGTGATGGTGTGGATATCAGACTATGTACAAAGACATAAAATGGTGTCCTGCTGAAGGGTGCTCTAGTCATACTTACTGCACCTCTTCCTCCATCACTTCCTCTGTTTCAGACATGTCTCACACTTCCTGAAGGCAATACCACCTGGATTAGTTACAGCAACATTCTCGAAATTTGATTGGTTCACTAACGTTCTGTGAAAGTTGATGATTGTGTCTTGACTGACTTCATTTTAATGGCCATTATTTTATGCCCATTATGCTCATTGGGGCACTGTTATGCTAAACATTTGGTCACACAAATTCATTTGGGTGTTTCGCATGCAATGAGATCCAGACAAGCCCTATTTTTGATTTACATCCTGTGAACATGATCCTGGATTCTATATACATATTATTTGAGTAGCTTTCACAGTTGGAGGTGGGAATTAAAATAATTTTAACAAGTGTCCAAACATCAATCTGTTTGGTCTGAAGACGATGAAAGTTCCGGATGATGGTGCATTATCAGTAAATTAAGAGGCCTTAAAAGAGTTGGAGCAGGTGACAGAGGTGGACTAGTGGTTATTTATAAAGAGAATAAACTATAGCTTGGAACAGGTGCCACGTGTTATTGCAGACAATGAACTTGGCTGATCTCATCCAAGCCTCCCACTTATTTGCAGAGTAAACTGAGTACGTGTCCTTGCTGTCTATTTTTGAGACTGGCACCGATCGGTTGGGTCATTGTTCCATGCAGTACTCCATTGTCTGTTCAGTGTGCGGCTGCATTTGCTACCGCCGCTGTAGTGTGACACATTACACACTACTGCACTTTCATCGCTTGTTCTCTACGGTTACACAAAAAAAGGGAAAAAAATAAAATAAAATCATTATACCACCGCTCACTAATACTCGACTAATTAGGTATTCAGGCAAAAGGTCTCCTGCTGACACATGCAGGAATAATGCTTAATGGCCAAGATGACCTACACAGGTAAAAACGTTATCATAAAGTGCTGTGGGGATTAAGGAGAGATTAACAAGACTGTGAGCGCGCTAACGATCGTGAGGATGATGAGGCGATGTGCTGATGATGCCCAAGCGCACCGCCTCCGAGAGTCACTCAGGACGGATCCGGCCGTACTTTGCAGCATCTTAATCCGAACTCTCGGCGGCATTACCCACGTTTTACTTTAATCGGCGCAGGTCGCGTCCGCTCGGGCTGGAGCGCTGGCATAATGCAGTGCTGTCAGTAGCATGCTGTCAGAATGCGGCCCGCCGCTGCCCCTGCATTAAGTAGCATTAAGTGAAAAGCCCAGAGCATGCGAGTTGCCAGGCCCTGCTGGGGAGCGGGGAGCTGTGGCACTGAAGGCTCGGCCTCTGCCCGCTGGAAGAGAGTGGGCGAAGCCGCAAGGCCTCGTCCACGATGCTTTTTGGGTGGCTTCGTCGAATGGTTACATCACAACCTTTGAACGTAAGCCAACGTGCATGCGCTTGAGGTGGTGTTTGGGGGTCAGTATGGGTTACTGGAAGATAAACATGCTTTTAGACCAGCGTGGGATTCCATAAAAGAGATGAAAAGAAGGCTATCCGTTGGCCTCTCTTACCTCGGACCTGGACAAGGTGAGATGGAGTCTTATTCTCGAGGGTCCAGGATGCAGACAGTTTCCAGCTAACTCTAACACAGCTCACCTAATACAGACCTGGGTGTCCGTGTGTCCTTAGTGCTGCTCTGTGATTGGCCAGTGTCACTGAGTCTATTGTTAGTGTTTGGAGGAGGGGTACATACATTATGACAATGAAACCTGTTATACCTCTTGCAGTCATTTTTGCAGACACAAAGAGTCTGGTCTAAAAAAAGATAAACATGGAGAAGATTCAGTAACATTTTAAGATAGTTACAGGTGATAAGACTGAACCTGTATCTGGGAAAACAACTTTTAATCTTTGACAAATATTAAAAGATGCATAACATCGATTGTGAGGTTTTTAAAAGGATCACTTTATTGCTGTTGCTGAGTCAATGTTACAACATTTAAAAAGTTTTTCTTTATAAAAAAAATCAGCTACAATAAACATGGTCAATGTTTTAACAAGGAAATTAACAAATGAAAGTTGGTGCGATTTGCATGGAGTTACCCTGGTTCAACACAGACATGTTTATAAGACTCAAGAATCAACCTGGAAAAAGTAGAGATTACTTCGTGTCATGAATGATTGTCAAATATAAGACCAGAATACAAAATACCTTTCACATTTTTAAAAACGTAAATTACGATGTTAATGAACTGGGGAGAGAACTGGATATTTGTCAAACAAACCAACCCCCCCCACCACCACATACGATCAGTCACATAACCCATGAAAACGCCTGACTGAACAAGCAACTGTCTGTCTGCCCACTAGAGTTCCATTCCATGGAACACACTTGAGTTCCATTCCATAGTTACCAACGTGTCAGTGTTTTGCTCTAAACAAACTGATGGAAAGTAAACAAAAACAAACAAAAAACCACATGAATGGCGTTAATTGGTCCTTTGTAAGGGCACTAAACCCTTCCCACCCGTCCTTCAACACACTAAACCCAGTCGCTCATCGGGATGATAATGACAACCTGAGCCTCACTTGTAATAGAGCAAACACTATATGCAAAGAAATGTCTGTGAAAGTCATGTCCTTCTTTTTTCAGATTTTTCTAGAAGCATATATTCCCTTTATTCAGTGCAAAGCCAAGCCTTTACGCCCATTAGAAATCAGCGTTATCACCGTGTCTATAGTGACTGACGAAGCACCTGAAACAGTGAACAAACGAAAAAAAAAACCCCAATAATAATGGAATGTCTATAATTAGCAGACATATCGTGATACTGAGAGCAAAGCAAGGACATCTTGTATAAAGCGGCAACATATAAAATATATAATTACAAAACATACACGATGTGCTAACATATATTATTAAGACCATAGTTTTCCTATTAAAAAATGTGTCATTATGACAAAAGTAAAAAAAAAATTAAGAAATACACTACACTGTGGGTGCTCATATTCTGTCCTGGACTGGTGAACATTAATAAAATACCAATATGTGAAGCTTTGCTTTAATTATAAATTAAAAAGGTGTGAAGGGTGACTAGCAGAGAGGAGTTCAGAAGGGAATAAAACTGCCACACTTCTTTAATGTGGAATTACGCAAGGTCATTACATAATGAGAAAGTTATGTGATATTTGGTTTCTCTGTATGCAGGGTAGTCTAAATGTCTGTATTTCAGAACAGTTTCTAGTATAAAACATGTTTTATGCTAAGCGTGACACTATAATTATGCCTTTTACGCAAGGCTACGCAAGATTAAGGCCTTTGAGTCGGAACACATGTATCTTCTCTCTCTCTTTGGGATATGTCTAGGCAGTGGGAATGTTTTTTAAAATCATTTTTGGTATGAGTAAATGCATATAAAAAGGAAGATGGTGCTTTCATTTGGTCCCTGGTGCTCTGCGTCTTCAAAAACTTAGTGCCCCATTCCTGTTCAGACGGAAGATAAAGCCGTTAACAAATGATGTCAGCAGACATCACATAACACGCTCACAGCTCTTATAGCAGATGCAACAAATATAAACCGGAGATGAACCAGATCAAGCATAATCTTGAATTATTGTTAAATTCTAGATTTATAAATCTCACAGAAGAGCGATGCTAAGCGCGTATGTGATTTTTACAGTACAGGCTGCAGTCCCCCAGCCACACTACAGGGCGGGGAATACTCCGGACATTTCTGCCTTGGCACACTTTTAACTGACTAATGCTCGCCAGGTTGGCATTTGACCTACTTTGTTGAAAAAATCCCAAGATGACAGCTGGCCAGGTGTGCACGTGCACGTGTGCGTGCGACGCACGGGCGTTTTCTGTCTTGCCGTGAAGGCCCAGCGGAGCCCTGGGGCGGAACGCTGTGGCGAGTGCAGCGCCCACATTCGGGCCCCTGCTGCCATTGCTGCATGTGCATCCAGGAGTAGGACACAGCTGTTCCCCTCTACCTGCCTATGTGAGGGGCCAGGCGTGCTAATCTTTTGCCACCTCACACAGTAATGTGACAAAACTGGCAGCTGCCCGCCCAGTGTGAGGCCAAAATGCCTACAGGAATAGTTGAGGGGGTGGAGGGAGGGTTGGGTGTATTGGCGTGTGCTCGGGGGGGGGGGATTTTAGAGTGAGCTGCTGCCTATTGTTCAACCATGTCTGGCATGCCTGAAGGCCACAGCGTCCTCTTCTAGTGGAACAAAAGGTGTGCTTTCAAAATAGAACCCTGTGCCACAGAGGCATGTTCAAAGGCCACGACTGATGAACGAACTGTCAGAACTGGTGATTTATGGTTGTCAAGGGCCCAGTGGCCAAGGAGCAAGCATGGAATTGTGGGATGTGGGTGACATGGTCCTTTGTCTACTCAGCGCTGAAACATGGCCTGCCTTAAAGAGCATAAACTTCATTTAAGTGTCTCTGACCCAATGCTAGTGCACAAACACTTATTGTAATCATTTGGAGGAAACGCACACACACACACACACACACACACACACACGCATGCAGTTTGTACCTTGAAATCTGAGTCTACAGACAATATCGAGCTATTCTGAAAGCAATATTTACCGTTAGCAACAGATTTACTCTCTCCTCTGCTTGTCACCTGGATGAGGGTGAGACAGAGAGAGAGAAAGAAAGAGAGAGAGAAAGAGAGAGAGAGACAGACAAAGAGAGAGAGAGGTCAGTGAGGAGAACTGAATGAAAGGAGAAGGGTTATCAACAAACATGTCATGCTGACAGAATGATAGTGCCATACGTTAAAACATTATGCAGTGAATCTTTAGATTTGGGAGCTATAGTGGCTCTATGTGCTGTGTGCTACATTCTGTTTACATTCCATTTCCTCTCTTATCAATATTCTCTTTCCTTCTTTGTAGTGCTGGATGGGGAATCGGAAGGTTCTCTGCCATGCACGAGCAAGGTGAAACCAGCGGTTTCGTGGAAAAACCACCCCAGGCGGGAGAGAAGAGCAGCGTTCACATAGCACTCCTACCTTCTGTTCTCACTCTTTCCCCTGGCCACCTCCCCCCCCCCCCGAACTTTACCACCCTTAACCACGCCCTTTCCTTCCCCCAGCAGGCCTGCTTGGACCATGCACGTGGCCCGCGCCTCCACCGTGGCCACGGCCTTCACATGCCCGGCATGTGCCGGTTGGCGACGTGTCCCTCCCGGGGTCCCGGCCAAAGATAGAGCAGACGCCGCCTGCCCTCTCGTTTCGGCGCCACAAAATCAAAACCCGAGCGAAGGCGCGGAGGGGCCAAGGGCTCGAGGGGCCAGGGGACCCGGGGTGCCTCCTCAGCCTCGGAGGCAGCCCGCCACTCAGGGTACGTGTGAGGGGGTGCCATGACATGTGGGCCAAATGTGGCTTTAAGGGGCTGTGTTAAAATAGATGATTGTGGAATGATCAGCTTGGTTTGTTTGTGTGTGTGTGTGTGTGTGCTCAAAAGAAGGAGATTGGAAAATAGAAAGGGGATAGAAGCCCAAGCGTTCGTGGTGATCATACGCAACAGGAAACCAAGTCTTGCACGGTACATTCAACAAGCAGAAGGCTTTGGAAAATGTTTGCAGGCCCTTTCGGTGGCTATCAAACATCTAGCATTCCACCCCCACCCCTTCTCCATGGCAGTGAGACAGAGAGAGAGAGCAGGGTAAAAGTCACAGGCATACCATCACGCAAAGAGTGAAGCTGTCTCATGTTAAATGCATTAAGTGGACATTATCAGTCACTGTGCATCCCTTTGTGATAAAGTAACATTTACCTCCTCACGGAGCCCAACTCAGAAGACAACTAGCAGGGAGAGGGCTTTAAACAGAAACACACTGTTACTGGTTGGCTCATGGACACTGATCACTCCTTATCTTATCTTGCAATACTGCAGATGTATCGACTGTCATCGGGACACAAATGGACATGGTCCCTTAACGGTATACCGAAAAGGTTACGAAATACAGCGACCATTTTAGGTTAAAGAAACTTTAGAATCCATCTCTTGGGTGAAGTGAAAAGATAAGTTTGCATATAAAAAAAAAATCTGTGACAGTGATATATCCTGTTACCTTGGTAGCAGGGGAGCCTTTGTTTTCCCATAGACTGCGTTTGCCAGTCACATCCCCACGCTTCAGGTCCTGGAGAAGAGAAAGAAAGTGTAATATCATACTTACACACACACAACACACACACACACACACACTCATAGACCCATGCATACCAATCAGGAGGATACAGAAAGGCATGCTGGGTCACGCAGATGTTGCTCGTACCTGGTGCTCAGCACAGACAGGGCAGAGGAGCAGACAGAGGAGAGCAGCCCGCAGGAAAGCAAAGCTGGGCCACTGAACAGCAGGAGCTCAGCTAGCGCAGGAAAGAGGACACAAGGTGAGGCCGCTCACCAAGGCACGTTCACACTCCACTCTGTGAAGGACGGCAGCTCTCAGACGCTCTGGTCAGGTCATAGGCTGGTTTTTGAAGATGTATATATATATATATATATATATATATATACACATATACACATATACATATATGCATAAGCTGATAAAAGACTCTTGATCTCTAAGAACTTGAAATGCAAGTGTCATTGCCATTGTTGACCACCAGAGGGCAGGCGAATAAAAGCAGCTTATTTACTAAAGCAGGGTTACTGCAGGACAGAGATCTGCCCGTTTTTCAAAAGCTCTGCATGTAAATGTAAGAAAGGGCTAAGGATCCTGACCCGACATTCAGATGTAGAGGTTCTAAAGCTACGGCCGCCCCTACTCACACATGGTTTATATTCTTCATGTTTTACTTACACATCACTGAAAACAGTACCTTTCTCTGTTAAGCAGCATCTCTGTGTTATCTGTGTCCTCTGTAAATTCAGCGACCACTAGAGGTTGCCAACGTATCATTTTTGTGGTGTGTCTATGATCTGGGGGTTGACGTTTAATTATACACTACCATGTGGGCATACTAAAATCTTTAATTAAAAGGGTATGCTAATCTACAGTACAGCAATATGACATTTACTTGTCAAGCAATTTATTGCTGGCTTTGAATGAATGATGTATTTGTTCCTTAGCCACACAAGCAAGCTTCGACATCTGCACAGATAAGATCAGCAAGTTTCCTGTCCGTGCCTCTCCGTTAGTCTCTATAGAGGTTGTCTTCTGATGGTCAACTACTAAATCACAGGCTTGCCATGATATATTACTGCCCCTCCCCCTCCCCTCCCCCACCACCCCCAGGAGCCAGAGGGTTAAAATAATCAGCCACGGTGAAGTGACCCACAGGGTGGAGATGGGTGGAGAGAGTATAAGCAGAGAAGGAAGCAAAGCTAGGAAAGCTAGCCTTGAGCTGAGCTACACAACACACGGACAAAGCGTGAGTGACATCCGCATGATGATATCTCGCTCTCCCTCTCAGAGACACATAGTCTCGCTCTCGTACACACACAATCTCACGCGCGGACGCGTGCGCGTGCACACACACACACACAGATGCGGACACACACACTTTAACGCGCAGATAAACATCTTTGCCATGAAGACCATTAGCCTAGGCTAACGTAGACAACCCAGTGCCACCAGGTGGCCCCAGCTAGACAACCTATCATAGATGGGGTGTCTTCTAACGCGAGCACAAAGGTCAGGAAGTGCTGAGTCATGTTGGGGGTGGGGTGGGGAGAGGCGGAAGGTGTGTGATAGACAGTGCTCGGAGCCTACCGCTGGCATTCCTCCCGGCGTTTTGCTCGCCTCCGGAGTTTTATTCAGCCAATCGTTGATGCGGCCAGCCACGCCCACCTTGATTCCAGCTGCATCCTGTGCAGAGGAGAGGAGAAAGCGCCATGTCGGTCAAAGGTCAAGGCTGAACAGGAAGTCAGCGCAAAGGGATGTCGATGCCCAGCCATTCGGCGTCGGACGCTACGAACCTTGTTGCTGGTTGGCGTGTTGGTGCTGGAGCCAAACACATTGCCCTTCTCCCACATGGTCTTAATGTTGCGGACGCCGTCCGACACCACGGGCAGGTCCGCGGTGCCCACCCGCGGCGAACGAACCTCCTTATTACTCTGGCAAAGGGCAGGGAGAGAAAGCAATGGCATTAAACACAATGGCATTACACAGAGAGGGACCTGAGGGCATAGCGAAAACAGCCTAGCAAAACGACCGAACGGCTAACACAACAGCGTAAAACGCAGCAGTTCTATCATTGTGGATTTTTTATTTTGTAATTTTTTTTTTATTTTTTACAGGCAACCTTTGGAAAAGCTCTTTCCCATAACAGCAGAGCTCCTGTTACTGTGTACAGTCCATGAGCCGCGGTGAGCTGGACAGTGTCTAGTGCTCACCTGCACAGCAGTAGTGTACTGCTCCAATCTGTTATCAATCTTCGACACCACAGGAGAGTGAGATGTCTTCACAGTGCTGACACCACAGGACACACACACACACACACAAGCAAACACACACAAACTCACATTGGTTAAAACGTACTGTGAATAATTATTATTTATTTATACAGGATAAATTACCATATGGTAGCAATATTTGATAATAAAATAATCGACTTTTAATGAAAATGTGAAATTAATTGGGTAAAGAGTGAAATAAATTGTGTTTAATGTTTAAATGTGTCAAAGATTTCTACTTTCTATTTAAACATATCAAAATACCTTTTCTGTGCTGACTTGTTAAGAAATTCAGCCCTTTCACCAATCTGGAGACAATAGAGGAAAGAGACAATGGAGGAAAGATGAGCACTGGTCATGTGGAAACACACACACACACACACACACGATGCTAGTGCACAAACATTGTAATCATTTGGAGGAAACAGTTGAACACACACACACACACACACACACACACACACGCACACACACACACGTTCTGGCTATTTGGAGGAGCCCACAAACAAGTCAGTTCTTTTTTGGCCTGAAGCTCTTCATGGGTCAGGAAGAGTGGAGCCTTTTCCAGACTACACTCTCTGGGAACTCCAGTCTGCGTTTATGGTATACGACAACATGGCTAAGGTGTGTGTGTGTGTGTGTGTGTGTGGAGGGGGCACACAAATACACACACACACAAAGAATAAAACCAAAAACAACACACACAACCCAACTCAAATTCCCCCTCTTTTCCCATCTCTATGTCACCCCTACTTTGCAACGGCACCGAACGTGGGAGTTCCTAAAATACAGCCCTCAGGAAACTCCCCATTTAGAGGCATGTTCGGAGTGGCTCTCTGCGAATGTGCTTCCAGTAATCCTATTAGGCTAATAGCCTTCCTGCAGCCCCTCTGTGGACAGTCTCTCTAGACACACACTCCAAAAACACTCCACATCTCTATCTGTTGCTTTGTTACTGTGCTATCCACAAGCAAACATTATCCGTCTTAAGTTGAAGGCACGAATAAACTGCACTCATGACAATCGGCACTTCAAATGAGATCATTTTGACGCTAGAACGCTATGATATCTGAAAGTGTTATAATCAGATAAATTACATTTGAAAAAATGACAAAAGCTCAAATCTCACGCCGAAAAAGCTCACGCAGCATGCGCTACGTACGGTGAACATGATGACAAAGTAAATCTGTGGGCAGAGAGCAGAGGTGCAGTTAGTGTTTGTGTCTCGTTAGTTAGTTTTTCCCAGAAATACAAACCCTCACAGGCCAATCATCCCATGAAAGTGTCATACTGGTGGATGAGGGGACGACTGCAGAGATGTGGCTCCCCAAACACTCTGGCTGGGACCCGAATTGCTTTCAGTTTGTGGGAAAGCAGCACAGACTTGAACCACAACAGAGCCAGTAACCAGATTACCACGTTCAAGCAAAACCATCAAACATAAATGGCCTAAAAGAAGCACACACAGACACACACACACACATAAGCACACACATATATGCATGCACACACCCACGCACGCACGCACATTTTTTTTTTGGAAACAATTTTCCTAATGCTGATGAGCTGTCCTTTACTTTATTAAATTAAAGAGTTCAGAGAGAGAGAGCATCTGAAGTTGGATGGCTCCTATGGTGTCAGGCGGTGAGCTCCTATAGGGTTTGTGTGGTCCTACACTGTCAGCGAGCTCTCCTGTGACACAGCGGTGCTGCCGGAGCTGGGTGGCTGGTGGGAGGCCCGGGTGCCAGAAGCTAGCGGCTCAGCTCACCTTCAGGGATGATCCTCTTGGGCTCACGCATTTAAAGGGCTTGCTGGCATCAGTGTCCGTCTCCTCCCCAACCTTCTGCCTCCGCTCCGCTGCCTGCGCCCTCCTCCTCTCTATCTCCTCCTTCATCCTCCTCTTCTCCTCCTGTTCAGAAAAAAGGCAAAGCAAGCACATGTCCATGACACACACACAAACACACACACACACACACTTCCCTCACCCCCACCCCCCACTGGGGAATTATAAATATGCCTTTATAATTCAGCCCATGGCTCCTGCTCCACTGTTCTTGCCACAAAGATACCCTACCTTCTGCCTTCTGGGTACCTTCTGTCAGGGGCAACTTTCATGTTTGCACTGTTTCATGTGGATGTGTGTCCTCACTTAAAATATTATTGTAACAGGAAGTGATGCGAAGGCTTAACGTTTGTTACCTGTGGCTATAATTAACAAATAGCAAAATACAAAGTGGACTAATATTGTGCCACTGAACTGTAGCAAGGCTCTGAGAAACGGTGCATTTTTTTGCTTAAAGACCCAGAAGACCACTCAAATTCTGTGTCCTTTGATATTTTCCAGATGTGCTGTTGACGCTTGCTTGAAAGATGCTGTGCAATAAACGCGCTCCAGTAAAACTAGTCCTGCCGAGTTGCCTTGGTTATTTACTCCGCCTTCTTTCTTTAACTGGAACCAAGGAAGGCAGTAACTTCAACCCATGTGGTCACACTGGCAGTACATGGGGGAGTTTTCTGGAGAGTATCCATTAAGTGATGTCGACCGTAATGTACCGCGATGGCTTGTTTGAATATGGCCCCATTCAAGTGGCGGTCAGCAAATAGCGACAGAACGCAACAGGAAGTTGATGTAACCTTTTTAGAAGTCACTGTCATTACCCAAGAGATGCTGAAAAAGAACCAAGAACCAAATACCCTAATATAGACATATTCTCAGCAATATGGAGCTTCTAGAGAATTCTATCCACCCAGAGATAAGAAGCTAGAGAGTCTAATGACACTGAAGGCTTGGAGCCAACAAATATGCAGAAAATGCCCTCCTCTTGTTAGAGGTTACATTCTCAAGCCAAAATAGAACATTATCGTTGATGGAGTGCCAAGAAAACAGGCTGTGCACATACGGAAGAGCTCTAGAGGAGGCTCAGGATTCCTCAAAGATGATTAAGCACGAGTGCCCATCTGTCTTGAGCAGGGACGTCTAACAAGACGAGCTCAGGGCGGGAGCGAAGCCGTGCTAGGCTAACGCACCTCCTCTTTGGCCCTCCTCTCAGCCTCCTCTTGCTTCCTCTGCCGCTCCTCCTCCTCCAGCACTTTCCTCCGCTCGTCCCGCTTCCTCCGCAGCTCCTCCAGCTCGGCCTCCGCCTCCTGCTGCTTCTGCTTCATCCGCTCAAACTCCTCGCTCTCCGACTCGTCCCTCCTCCTCTTCAGCTCGTCCAGCTTGCGCTCGGCCTCCAGGCGCGCCCCCTCCCCGTCCACCTCCTCCGCTGTGGGAGGGGCCTCCGGGGAGCGCAGGCTGCCGTGGCTGGTCCGGACACACACACACACACACAGAGTGGGTTTAAGAGATCACATGACACACATACACAGTCTACTCTGTCTAAGGTGACAGTCTCCTGTGACAGTCAGGGTAACTGGGATTAGATGACAGTCAAGAGCAGCAGTTCAGCTTCATAAAGACTGTGTGACTATGCGGTCTGAACAGAGAAACTGCAAAAAGTATTTCCTTAATGATTCTAAAATACTAATATCATGTTGACACATTTGACCCAATGTCCTAGGCAGGGTTGGACACAGTACACAGATCCTGCGTTTGAGTGAAAGAACAGACACACTTGTTAAAAACCAGGGTGAGCATTCTTTGACCTGGAATGTGAAGAGCTGCTGTTTTGAATTGCACTATGTACTATGCACATACAAAATTTTGATTTATCTTTATTTTCTGCTTGAATTAAAATATGAAAATGTCTGCTTTAAAATCTATTACATCAAAAGTACAATTATTGTGAGTTATAATAGTTATTACCGTATTTTGGGGATCAGTACACACTAAGGAGATCTATTTTTCTGCCCCAACATCTCAAACATACCCCTGAGCTATGGCCAAGGGTGGTGCAGTGGGCTAAGCTTCTGAGGTGACACAATGCTAGTTTCTTCTGAGGTGACACAATGCTAGTTTCTGATTGCAGCTAAGCAGTTATAGCTAGCTCTCCACCATCTTTCCTTTTCGTAAGGTGCTCTGTGCTACAATTGTTTTGCTTTTTCGATGCGAAAGTGCAACTCATTCTAAATATTTCAGATGACGCTGTTTTCTCAAAGTGGTGAGAAAGTGACAGACTCACAGACTACAGA
Organism: Brachyhypopomus occidentalis; assembly: GCA_020368025.1. Classification (NCBI taxonomy): domain Eukaryota; kingdom Metazoa; phylum Chordata; class Actinopteri; order Gymnotiformes; family Hypopomidae; genus Brachyhypopomus; species Brachyhypopomus occidentalis. Next base: position 2,704,035 of record JAGXOD010000020.1, on the reverse strand, counting down.
AAGGAACGGAGTGAAAATACAACACTTTTTAAAAAATGGAATTACCGTTCTATAACACATGATTCAAAAATGTACTTGAGTAAAGTAATTAATTACGTGTACAATAACTCGAAAAAACACAAAAGCACGAAAAAGAATGAACACAAAAGCACGAACAGCGAGGAGTCACGCCTGCTCGATTAACTAATTATGACACTTAAACCCTTTATGTGGTTTTGGTAATTAGTGGTGTAGCGGTGAGTTTCCTGAGCGTGCCGAGCACAGCCGGGCACAGGCGGGTGCTGTCTGTGCCGTCTGACAGGAGGACGAGTCTGATCTCCGTGTCTCACGCACCTCGGAGTTCTCTCCACCTTCCTGGGTTTGCTGTCCCCATACACTCCTCCGTTGGGCTGTCTGCTCTTCCTACCTTCATCCCCATCCTCCACCTGCCGACAGACAAGGAGAAGTCAGCATGGAACGCCGGAGTGTGTGTGTGTGCGTGTGTGTGTGTGTGTGTGTGTGTGTGTGTGAAACAGTGGGCAGAACAGCACTCACAGAGCGAAGGTGGTGAAGATAACACAAGCATCTGTCATGCAGCAAGCTACTAACTCTTGGTGACAAACCACATTTCAGCAGTGAGGTAAAGTGACAGTGTAGTAGAGGCCACGCCGTATGGACTGGTGGCTAAAGACAGCAGGATCTTGTGGACACAGTAGAGGGTTCACTCCTCTTAATTAGTGAGTTCACGGCGCTCAGGCTGGTGTGCAGATAAATTTCAGGCTTTGGGGCAAAGTCTCACAGTGCCACAGACACTATATCTTCTTTTTGGAAAGGTCTTTACAAATAGTTTGGGATAAGAGAACAATTCAAAAGGATTTACAACACACTGGACATACAATACAACTAAATTCAGATCATTTCCTGATGCTTCACGTACAATCGGTTATTCTTTGTGACTAAGCCCCAAAGCTCAGATCATCCATGTTCTGTCAGCATCCAAACTCTTACCAAACCCAAATCATTCCCAGCAGTCTCCTGTGATTCCTCGGCCGCATTCTGTGTGCAGGCCTCTATCTCCTGTCCCTCTCTTCCCTTCTCCTCTATTTCCTCATTCACTCCACTTGCATCCTCTCCCACTTCCTGCTTCGAAACTACTACGGTAGGGTCTATGTCTTCATCTAAAGTCTCACTTTTTCCACCGGAACACCAAGCATCCAGCTCGGTGCTGCCCTACGAAAGGAATCGGGATTCACATGCTTTATGTTGCATTGCTCTACATGAGTGAAGGCCAGAGGAAACCACAGTAAACCGTACCTCGTCTTCAAGTTGAGGCTTATCCTCATCGAAGTCCTAAGAGTGAACAACGTTCATCAAAGCCAAAGACAAAACCTCGAAGCCACAACGACAAGCCGCATTTCAACCAGACAAGAGAAGAAATGAAAAATGAAAAAAGAAATAAACAAAATAGCAAAACCACACACCTGCTCCCTCAGGTAAGACCTCTGTGGCTTCTCCTCCACCACTTCCTCTTTCTGCTCCTCCTCTTCCTCTGTGGCAACCTCCTCCTCCTCCTCCTCCTCCTCCTTGGCCTCCTCTTTCTCCTGCTCCTTGCTGCTGTGTGCCGGATACTCTTCGAGGGAGCGCTGGGTGGTGGGGTGGTCCTCCACGCCACGGGAGAAGGTGGAGCCCTCGTCCTTCTGTCTGTCCAGCGCCTCCTTCATCCTCATCTGCCTGCGCTCCTCCCGCTTGGCCAAGCGCTCCAGCAGGGCCTGCTCCTCGTCATCTCCTCCTCCGCCCCAGCCGGAGCCGACCGCCGAGCTGGAGACCGCCTCCGTGACCGTCCCGCTGAGAGAAAGAGATGTAGGGAAATATAGGGACAGGAGAGTGAGAAGAGAGGGCAGAAGCACAGCAAAGAAGAGACAGACAGGCAGACAAAGAAGATATACCGATGAACTGCAAGAGAGGCCAAAATAAAACATCACACCCATCGGCCATCTGAGTGTATGTAGAGCAGTACACTGTCAGCTTGGCACCAGCTTGGCACCTGGATTTCAGGCACACGCGACAGCGACAGTCCTCGTTTCGAGCGGCCGCTGGTGACACGGCCCTCGTCGCGATGCGGCTGCGCAGTGCGTGTGCACGGGGCCGTGTGGGGCCGTTGTCGGCTCGCTCGGGCGCGTCACCGGAGGCTATCGAAATCTGAGCACGCCACTTGGCAGAGGAGCCCCTCCACATCAGCACGGTTCCCGCCGGGGGCGGCCGGGACAGGCCAGGGCCTCTCTGACAAGGTCCCGTTGTGCGCGAGAGCATGCCGAGCTACAAAGGCGCAGTGTCAGGTGACGTAAGTGCGACCCGCGGGGCAGTGGTGCTCTCGCCCGCGCAGGGGAAGCTGTTTGTTCCGCATGCTGGCCAGACACACACACACACACGCACGCTCGCTCGCGCTCCCACACACACACACACACACACACACACACTATGCCCAGTCTGCTCTAAATCTCTAGCCTCTCCATATATCTGCAGTACTGTGGGAAGGAGTGGCAGAGTATGAAGGGGAGGGAGACCCTAGTGTCCTCTGCAGGGTTCATTCTCCATGGACCACTGACCACACATGGCACCATTTCAAAGCAACAAGGTGCTGGGTGTGGCACGAGAAGACAGATTAAAACTTGTGTCCTAATAAAAGTGAAGAGCACATAATACATAAGTGACATATGATCCCACAACCTAACAGGTTATGAAAACAAAGAGTGTGTGTGCATGAGTGTGTCAGTGTGTGTGTGTGTGTGGTTGTGTGGTGTGTGAGTGTGTGTGTGTGTGTGTGTGTGTGTGTGTGTGTGTGTGTGTGTGTGTGTGTGTGTGTGTGTGTGTGTGTGTGTGTGTGTGTGTGTGTGTGTGTGTGTGTGTGTGTGTGTGTGAGTATATGTGTGTGTGTGTGAGTGTGTGTGTTAGTGTGTGTGTGAGTGTGTGTGTGTGAGACACACACCTATGGCTGTTCAGCTCCACACTCTCAGATGGGTTGGTTTCTTCACTCTCCTTACTGCGCATGCGCTCTTGACGTGCTCTTCGTCTACGCTCACGGGCCGCCTCTTCCTCATCTTCGTCATTTCGGCGATAGGCCATCCTGGGTGTGCATATACACAGACACACACACACACACACACACACACACACACACGATGACAGTGTTATTACCCTTGTGAGAGATGGTAGAAGGCAGGCCTAAAGTCTTGCTGGCAGTGAGTGTATCTATCACAGCCATCAGTGTTATTGCTGCAGTCACTGCTACTAAGGGCAAGTGGCTACTGGATGTTATCAGCGCTGTGTGTGTGTGTGTGTGTGTGTGTGTGTGTGTGTGTGTGTGTAGACACAGCCTGGCAGTTTATTACAGGAGTTAGACTCACTGTGACTTAGAGCCCATGCAAACAGCAGATTCAGGGCACAGGGAAGAAAGCAGTGCTTGCATATAACCTAAACAAGCTCTTTATCTCTCTGTCTCTGTTTATGACCGCCCTCTGTTTGTCCCTTCCTCTCGCTCTCTCTGCACAACTCTACTCACGCGCCATCACATCCTCTCTGAATACAGCTTTCCTTTAGTGAAGAGTAGGCGTTTGGCAAATGTTCTACCTACACGGAGGAGAGGGCGGGGCATGGAGGAGAGGGCGGGGCATGGAGAAGATTGCAGGGAGCAGAGGAGATGGAGGGGTGTGGAGTACAAGACGGGGCATGGAGGAGAGCGCGGGGCATGGAGGAGAGGGCGGGGCATGGAGGAGAGGGCAGTGTGTGCTTTGAGAGCTGCTGGACAAACCCCCAGCTGCTGAACGCCACTGTGGGCCAGGAATTCTGCTGCAATCGAGCATTCTGCTAACGCCCAGGGAGGACCGGAGGGAGAGTGACATCGGAGGAGGGCTGGGCTGGTCTGGTCTGCCTCTGCACAGGCCCTGCGTCTCGCTTTCTCTCTTCTACACAGTACATAGGGCCGTTGTGCGTTTAGCGCATGCGTCTACACGTGTGTTCGACACTGCAGACATGAAACCAGCATCCAGAGCTCCTCAAGCCCAACTACAAAAAGTCCAACCTAAACAAGTCCAACCTTTTTTCTTTTTTTTCTTTCCTGCCATGATTTTGCATTGCTTAGTTGACTCCATTAATTAAGTCAGCTAATTAGCAGACCCAGATGGCTGGGACTTTTATTTTCTGAACCTGAACTATCCCGCCATGCATTAACTGAAAGTGGGAGCACTATTTATCCCACTGGAGCCAAGGTTTCACTGCACCCAGGCCGACGCCCTCTCCCCAGACTCCGCCCCCAGCCCCTCGGCCCACCCTCCTCTCTCCGCAGACACCTCTGCCCTCGCACCAATGTCTGGGAGTGGGATGCTCCTCGTTCATGCCGAAAAATCTCTGCTGGAGAGAAACAGCACCGCCCAGACACACCAATAACTCTCAGACGGGTCTCCGCATTTCCTCACATGCATTCGGTAGTTTCCCCGAGCCGGTGAGACTGACGCCCTTTCAGGGCATTAGCTGCTCCATACTTCCCCCTGACTCAACTTGCGTAGTGATTTAGGTTACCTAGGCATGGATACCATATGGAACAAATCTCGTGGACGAGTGTACCATTAATTAACCAGATGACTCGTGTCATTGGATTCATAAACTCGGCCGACCGGAGAGACAGTTGTAGCATGTCAGGCGGCGCCGATATGAGGCTAATTTTGCGCTCCATTAGGCGACGTCGTGACAGTCGCATCCCAACGGCCGACACATCAGCCTCTCCAAATATTTTCCTGTTGTCCAAACATTTCAGAAATGTCAGTGAAAACAGTTTGGGAAAGGTCCCTGACACTGGGCTCTGACGCTGCAGCAAAGCGAAAGGCTGAGGGAGGGGAAAGAGGGAGGGAGAGAGGGAGGGAGGGAGAGAGAGAGAGCAAAATGAGAGAGGCAAACAGTGCCAAAAGGCTGCCCTATTCCCACACTCCGCCCACCCCATTTCCCCTTTCCCCAGTAAACCCTGTGAAAGCATCCTTACGTATTATATTCCTTTACGTTTTCCATTCCACTACAATATCTCGTATAAAACTCCTCCTAAGGTGATGATCTGGGCTGATCTAGGATCAGTGCTTTGCTATTTATGTCATAATAAAACCCAATCCTACAGGCCGACTGAAAGCTGCGGATGAATCAGCACTCTTATTTTCAGATGCTTTATAACCAGGAAACCAGATTGCTACCTCCGCTTCTTAACCTTCGAATCTCACAGTCCTTTTCCCCAGCGGCTCTGGTGATACACACAGCCGGGTTTGAGCGGTGCTGTAGGTTTGGAATGGCCCCGCCCCTGAGGATGGGTGTTATTTCCTGAGCTCTTCCTGGCCTCTCATGGGAACACAGTACAGATATTGTCGTGTCAAAATGGCCGTAGCACGAGAGAGACCAGGCTAGCCACGAGCTAGCCCTGTTTCTTTGGACCGTCCTCACACGAGTTCGTAGTTGTGAAGACCCGATCGCGGTGGAACGCGGTACGCATGGAACTGGAACGCGGTCGCTTTTAGTCATAACTCCTCAGAACATTCCATTAGGACAGTCAGAGGAGACGCAAAAACAGCAGTCAGAACATTCCAGAGTGTGTGTATGTGGAGTGTCGCTGACCCGGCTCCATGCTGGGACACACTGATCCAGCCCGGGAAAGGCCACAGTGGTCACTGTAGGAGGTGTGTGTGTGTGTGTGTGTGTATAAAGCAGGGAGAAAGAGAGAAAAATATATAGCCCTGCGGCCATGGAGTCAGCCCAAGTTCTGACTCTTCTGAAGCAGCTTGACTCTTAAAGTGGCCAGATCTCTGTGTGTTCTATATACGCTGTAAACCCATGTATACAGCAGGATGCAGCTGCAGTAAAAGCACAAATATAAGTGATTGATATAATCGCTTTCAATCCACTTGCAGTACATCAGGACTTCAGCAAATATAGCCATGCGCAAGGGCCATCAAACGCATCAGATAGCCGCACACTCGCTCTCGGCACTGCAGTCTGCCTGGGCCCTAATCCAGACTGACATAAGACAGAGCACAGGATCTCTCCTTCACTCTCCTTTCCTCCATCAAAAGTGGAGAGGGGATCTTGGCTAGCTCGGGGGAAGGAGTGAAATGGCACTTGTCAAAGCCTTCATCAGCTTCAGCTGGGTGCGGGTGTAAAGGTGGAGGGGTTGGTGGTTCTTATCGCCACCGCCTGATATCGGCCTCCATGCCGTTCGGTCCCAGACGCCCGGGGCTAGCCAGGGTACGAGGGGGGTGCAGGCCCTGCCCTCAGGCGCTGGAGACGTAGACGCCCAAAGACAACACCACAAAGCCCAAAAGACACCCAGATAGGGCTTTCCTCCCTTTCCCGCACGCTCCAGTGATGGATGAACTGGTGGGCCTAATGAGGTGACACTTGGTTCGCACTAGTTCGATTCCGAAGAACTAATGGGCACTGAAATTATATTTGCATTGCTGAAGCAATTAAATATGATTAGATTATGTGTTTTACCAAGAACCCGAGAGGACTTGGAGCTAATATGCAGGTCCAAGCCAGAACTGCTTCAAAGGAGAAAACCGGTACTTGTCAAATAGAAGAACAATTATTCATTCTTCAGTAAGCTCAAAGCGGTTGTACCACTTGGCAAGGCAGATGCAGTTCCTTCTCTTGACAACGCAAGCAAAAAAACAATATTATTTTTATACTACATTAGCAAAATAAAATGGCACCTAATCTGTCCTCATCAAACACTGTGGCCCAGGATTATGGAAAAGTGTATCGCACACTGTATGATAAGACAAACACTGAAATGTGACAGTATTATATAGCACCACTCTTTAAGGTAAAAAAGAAAATACATAAAGGACAGGAACTTTACACACGAGTATAACAATGCTCACAATTAACCAGGGCCCAGTATTCTGGCCAGTGATAACATTGAGCTATTGAAAAGAACGTGCTGCACTTATAGCACTGAATACGCTTGGAATAGCAGCCAGTCGGGGCTGTGCAAGTTTATTACCCATGATGCTTTGTGACAGCAACATAAATCACTCCTTGGCAGCTGCTGTACACGTCTGTGAGTCGCTTAAAAAAAAAATGGGGTGTTCGAGGAAGAACGCTGATGCAAAGTCGCTCCGTGAGTTTCTGCTGTCTGCGTTTATGGGAGTGTCTCTTTGCCTTAAATGGACATGCTGCTCAAGAAAGAGCTGGCTTTCAGTGCACTTCCCACACAGAGCATCCCTCCAAACGGAGGAAAGCCATCACCCCGACAAACGTCACGGGATCTACTGCCTGTCAGGAGGGGCTGGGAGCAGGAGTGAACGCAGCTGTCAGCGGCAGAAACGCACAAGCACTGCCAGGGCGCTATACATCTTACCCACAAGCCCAGTGTAGCTGAGAAACGCTATGGAAGCCATCTCTTACTGATCAAATAGAACAATATAGAACAGGAACATGGGCGATGAGAGGTCTGTCAATATGGGTGGGCAGTATGGGTTCACTACGTTTGTATGTTTGTCCAAGTTATGAATATTTGTCAGTGAGCTTGCCTAGTCAACCACCACCAATGTGGCTGAGAGGAAGTGAAATAGGACTTTACCTCTCCACCTAACACACAAACACGAGTGTGATTCAAGTGAATTCGCACGCAGCCTATGAGACAAAACGTGCCCCATCAAATACCAGCGTTTGTGAGGGAAGGTTCTAGTGTTTTATGAACAGTCAGGAATGGAAAGGCCAGTAAATGCTACTAGAGTGGAGAGACAAAGAGGAAGTAACATCTGCAGCGATGACCCGCCTGCTATATTATAGATCACACGGAAACATGTAGGGCCTCAACACTCCCGTACCAAAATGTGCATATGGACATGCAGACACATGCAGAACATATTCAACACAGCTGTGTTCCACGTCTACCAAAACTACCGTTTACAGCCAACTGCTGTCCATCTCATCTGGAACGTGAGAAAAAGCCTTTTTTTCAGTGTGGGGAAGCTCCGTCCGCGTGGTACGCACGTGTGCGGCGGGTGGGGGGAGGTCAAGGGTGACGTCTGCGTGTGACACGGTGCCGTTACCTCTCCGCCTCCAGCCGCATCTCCTCGCGCTTCTGTCTCCTCAGCTCCCTGCGCCGCTCAAAGTCCTCGTCCATGGTTCACTCGCTGCGGCGTGGCCCCTGCAACACAGCAAGGCCCGCACGGCCCCGTCAGTACCCACTCCGCTCCTACGGACCGGTTACACCGACGCGGTCCAGACTGTTCGACGCGGTGCCGAATGGGGGTCTCTGTTTTCCGCGTCTCCCTCCCCGGCTGACGTGTTTGCTTAACCCCTTTAACAAAGTCACACATTCCCACATGCAAGACATTTTCAGCCTCTTTTTCTGGCGTGACATCAAACAGACAGGCACGTTTGTTTTCACACTACCACTTAAAATGGAAAACTGGGAGGTGGGGGAGAGAAAAAAAAAAGAGAGAAAAGAGAGAGAGAGAGAGAGATAGAGAGAGAGATGAGCAAGGAGAGGATGTTAACACAGGATGTTCACTCAGCCAGGCAGAAAGACTTTCACTAAATATACTTTTGGATGTGCGAGTGGAGAACCGGACCACCCAAGAGATCTTGGGACAGCTCTCCCCGCACTCTCGGGGCCCCAGACGGTGTGTGCGGAAGCGGCCGTACCTCAGCCACGGCGTGGATAAGCCCCGGGGCTGGTCCAGTCTGCCGCGCTCGCTGGCTTTGCCCCCTGCACCGCCAGCTCCACACGGAGACACAAAGACTTCCTCTCGCTCAGCCTTTCTCTCCAGCTGTGGCCACCAGAGCAGGCCGAAGCCAACCTCTTCCTCTTCCCTCTTCTTCACCCTCCCATTCTTCCTGCCTCTCTCTCTCTCTCTCTCTCTCTCTCCAGTGCAGGCAGTATGGCCTCCCCCTTTTGCTTTCACTCTCTTTGCTCTACCACTCCTCCCTTTCCTTTTTCTCCTATGCTCCACTATTTCTCTCTCTTTTCTCTCTTCTATGTCCCGCCGTCCCGCTCTCCTCCGCCTCCACTCTTTCTCCCCTTTTCCCTCTCTCTGTTCTGTGTTTTACAGAGCTGTCCCTGCTTACGCACACACAGCCTCTGGAAGTGGCGCGCTCTAAAATGCAAAATGCTCGCTGAGGGTTTCCTGCTTGGCAGTGGAGGCCTGTCTCGACCCCTCTCCACCGCAGCTCGGGGAGAGGAAGACGGGGAGAGAGGAAGGACAGGGGGATAGAAAGACAGGGAGAGAGGAAGGACAGGGGGATAGAAAGAGACTTCCAGCAGTTCCCCCATGTTGCTCAGAGCCATTGGCTCATCTGGCCCCGCATTCACACACCACAGGAATTCCTGCCTATCTTCAGACAGATCTGCTGTGTGCAGCTCGGCCGCTGCTCGTGCTCGAGCCTGCGCTGTCCCGGCTGCGCAGACACTACTTTCCCAGCCCTATAAAATTGCCACGTTTCATAAACAGCCTAATCAAATCCCTCTGATGATGCAGACATCGTTAAATCAATGCAGACAGTCATTATATCAACACCAGAATATTGCCATGCGCTGTTTAACATGTTTGCTTAGTGATTTGTTACGCTGTGTCTAAGCCTTAGTGTTACAAGTGATTTTAGGGAACCATTGGAGGGTCTTGGTGGAAGTATTTTAGTGTTCTCTGCATGGGACAGTAGAGGCTCTAAGACTCTGAGGCCCTTCCTCTCAGCCCAGACATTCCTCCCGCAGTCAAAAAAAAAAGAAAAAAGAAAAAAGATAAACAGAAGTATTGTGGCTATCCAACAAGAGGGCCACCCATATGCAGCTAGTGCTAGCATACGCGCGGCCGGATAATAGAAGGGTCCCTGTGTTGTTGTTCTTATAACTCCATTACTCCACTCAGCTGCTCGACAGGATCCACCTCTTTGCCAGGCGGAGAGAATTACAATGGCCATAATGACACATTTACCTAGCAAATCACTGCTTCCATCAGACGCCCGTCGCCCGGCCCGTCCTCAAACCCTCCGCTGGGCGACATTTGGCGAGCGGGGCTTAACGAGGGGCTTTTGTGCACTTGTCTATGGCATTCTAATTGCGGATCTCCGCTGCAACGTGTGATGTTAACCTAACGAATCCGAACCTAACGACTAGGCCCTTGCTCTTTGGTGTTGGGGGTGACAGACGGTGAGCAGAGGGAGCGAGTAACAATTCAGAGCGGCTGCAAAACGGTACAGCGGTGTTCGTCTAGACGGGATTAAACTGATGGCTGTTTTGGAGCTCCGCGTGGAGCTGGAGCTTTCTCAGCTGCAGCTGTGCGTCTCACGCAACGGGATGAACGTGTTTCTCTTCAGAGCACGTGTCACCAGCTATTATAGGAAAGCTGCTTTGTTTCAACCATGGCTGTGGTGCTGTGACGCTGGGTTCAATCTGCTCCCTGGAGAAGAAACATAGCCCCGGGGGAAAAGATTTAATTAGGCCCCATCGTTAAAAAACATTAATGGCGACTCTGTATGCCGAGTTGTCTATTGCAGCTTCGTCTGCAGACAGCCAGTCAGAAGTATCCTCCACAGACAGAGCCAAGTCTGATGTGACCCATGACCCCTACCGTCAAACGGATTAAATAACTAAATGTTTGGATCTACCACCCACCGCTTTCTGAAGTGCAGCCTACTTGGATTGCTTGAGAGACTAAAATTACGCCCCCAGAATAAGACCCGGCCTTGCCAACACAAACCACTGCCCTATTTGCATGTCTGTCAATAAGAGTCCATTAGCAGGAGCTGGCTTCACGATCAGAGTCATAGCTAACGCTCTGTCCATAGACACAGCGTGATGGCTCGCATCATGTGCGCTGTGGACCTGGTTTATGTCTCGCCACAGAGTTCATGAATGGTTTTGAAACAGAGGGGTGTTGCATAAAAGACATTTTAACGTAATGTAATGACAAGTTTTATTGCCCTATTGAACTACCTCAGTGTTATTCAGTTTAAATTGAATTGGCCTAAATGGCAGACATACATTTAACTCATCTTACATCAGTCTGTGAAAACCTGTGTGCAGATTTGAGAAAATATAGTTATAAAACAAGGTGGCAACCAAAGGGCAAAAACTATACAAAAACTGTATTCATGTAAAATTACATTTAATTAGTGAAACTTTGGCATTGAGGAAGATTTCGTAACCAAAGGGCAAGAACTCTAAGCATTAAATATTTCATTACTGAAACTGTCTGGAACTGAGGACAATAGTATATACATAGGGCAAATACTGTAAGTATGCAGTATAATATTTCTTTAGTCGAACCTTGGGTGGTATTTTTATAGCTTCCTGTTCCTTTAAGACTACCAGTCATCAACCTTCAGCATTAGTAGCAAGGAGAGGGAGAGAGAGACAGAGAGAGAGAGACAGAGAGGGAGGAAGTGGAAATGAATGGGAGAAGGACAAACAAGCTGATGTGCTCACTGAATTGCTATGTGACCTTATGCTTCTTTTAACACACATCTGCAGGTGTGTGCGCACACACACACACACACACCTTGCTAACCCACCAAGGCCACCAATAACTCAAAAAACACGCCAATCAAAACTCAAAGCTTTCATTGATCCACAGAAAGCGAAGGGAATTGCCTCTTCCCACTCCCACAACATACAGCACAAGATCTGTCATTTGTTTCAGCAGCTGTTATGGTGATTGGAGTACAACAGTATTCATGAATCAAGCCAACAGTGACATGGGGCCGTATGGGTCTGGGAAGTCAAGCCCTGGGGGAGAGCAAGCAGAGGTGCGGCTTCGCCTGGAGAGCGAATCAGAGAGCACAGCCATATGTCAATCACTGGTGGGGGTAGGACAGCTCCCCTTTGAGTGGACTTTACTCAGTAAACTCAAAGAGGAATAAAGTGATCAAAGACCCAAAGCTGGGTGCGGCGCTCCCCCAGGGCTAAACCTGAGCTGAGCTAAGTCACATCCAATCTGCTGCAGTCTAGCACATAGGTTGGGCCAAGGCATCACGCCCTACCGCTTGGCTTGGTTCTGAGCAATGTCACTGCATGGCGTCTGATCCTGCTGGAGAGTTATAGACCTGGGTGAGATGCTATGACCTCTTTCCCACTCTATGGTCTCTTTCCCACAGCACTTTCCATGGATGTGCTACAGCTACGCTTTCATTTTCCATTTGCTGCGCTAGCAAACCAGGACTAGGAAGAAAAATACAGTAACAGACCAGCTGCCAACTAGTACAAGTGAATCCTCCATTGTCCACACGCATTTGAAAATGTCGTCGCTAGGATACCAAATTTGAGCTGAAATATTTTCTACTGTATTTTTGCCTGCTTGACAATGTGCACTACAACAAATATATAATAAATGAGTGCATGTCGATATCATTAAAATATCCCATCTCGATGGCCCTGCTACACTTAGCATGGTTGTCAGCTCAATCTAAGGCAACCATACTGGGCGTGATTCGTAAGAGCTCCCTGCTGAACCACGCCAAACAGTGCGGACGTCGAAAGGCCGCGGAAACACTTCCTCTCCACCCTCAAAGCCGTTGGACATACAATGGAAGACTCCTTGCATGTGCTATTTACAGATCCTACACGGCTGAACATACAGCAACTGGTATCGGCTCCCCGCATACTAGTGTCAGACTAGACGTACGATTAAGAGAGTCAGATCCCAGAGCAGCATTGTCTCAGCTGCGGCAGACACCGTGGTCCAGAGGCACAGATCTCGGTGGCAGGAGCTCCAGAGGAAGGCCTGGCTGATGTGCAGAAAAACTACTCAGTGTGCTACAGGCCTAAAGCCATCATTATCTCCCAGCTGTGTTTATATGCAGGACATAATGGGACCTGCTGAGTCTCAGAGGCTTATTGGACCAGCAGAGAGAAAACAGACACAAGGAGAGCACCCTGCATCCGCCAGTGTAAATGCACATTAAAGCTGCTTGGATTGGTCAGGCAGCACGCCCATCCCCCATCTCTCTCAGTCACCTCTCCTTCCACATCACGTCTGTTGATGCAGGGCTACACTGACAGCATCAGGGAGGCGGTTTGCTGGGCAGTGGTCAGTTGGCTGGCGACTGGTTCCATGTAATAGATGTCTCAGATCACGCGCTGGCCCCAGTAATGATGCCTCTGTACTTTTACAGCCCTAGGGGCATAGGGGCAAAGAAAGATAGATAGATAGATAGATAGTTAGATAGATAGAAAGATAGATAGATAGATTTGACGAAGAGAAGAGGAGAGGGCAAGAAAGACAGAGGACAAGACAGAGAAAAGACAAAGAGAAATAGAGAGGGATAGAGAGAGGACAGCCATAAATTCAGTGGAATTTTTGGCAGGCAGTGTAGTGAATGCTTTCCACCTCTGTCGCTGAACAAAAGGACTCCACAAAGCTGCATAAGAGAAGAGAGTTGGGGGGCAGCTAGCATGACTTCAGCACTTACAAGAGTGTGGGTCATAAATTAAATCGTTATTTTATTACAAAATAAAAGAAAAACATAGAGTCAACATGCAACGAAAACTGAAGAGATTTTAAATATATTTTACAAAAGATTTTGAAATTACTACTAGTTTACTAAATTTTGGAAATATAATGCACAAATATTTATATATTACAAACATGTTTTACAAATTGGCACCTTCAAGAGCACTATAGAATGGAAAACTGTACCTTGGCACAGCTGGATAATGAATTGGAATTGACATACCATGAACCTCAAACTCAGTTGTCACCACTTTCAAATGTAAATCTCACAAAAGCAAAACAAGAACCAATTCCAAAAATCCTAGACTGTTAAGTAACAGTTTTGGCTGCATTCATATTTAGTCTGCAGCTATTTGCATACACTCTCATACAATCTAGCTCAGGCAATATAAACATGGCCTTGCAAAGCTGCAACTTACAGTTCTACTGGTACTGTGAAGAACCAAAAAGCTATCACAGGTAATGCTACTTACTAGAAAACTCTTGCTAGCTAGCTAACCAAATTGAATGACGACCTAGCATATTTATATGGAGGTTAATTTTATTCTCTTGCTTGTGTCCCAAAATAAAGAAATAGCTTGTGTTGTCATATAAATATACAATGTAAGTTGCATCTTTGTCAATCCTTTTGTCTGGTAAATGTTTAATTTATAGTTAATCAACAAGACATAACTCAGAAACTAGTTTGAGATGTCCACCCTAGGCCTCATGCTAGCTAACTCTAAAGTTAGGTTAGCTTTTCTACCACTAAGGTGGATATGACTGTCAAATGACAAGGCATTGTCAATCTGTTAATCAGTCAAAGCTTGTGCATTGTGCATTTCAATTAAAATTATTTGGTTATTGTCACGGTGAGGGAGGCTCCCCCTACCGGTCGCCTCCGGTACAGCGGCAGTTGTCCTGTTGTTGTTGCGTTGTGTGCGTCCCTCAGGTGGGTGGGGCTTATTAGCTCCCTCACCTGATGGTCGTTTGTCTGTCTATATATGCCTTGTCTATGTACCAGTTGACTGCTGGTTATTATATCCTTAATCTGGGTCAAGTGCACGGGTTTTGGTTTGCGCACGTTATTCATTAAACCCCTCTTTTTCTCTGAGACTTGGCGTGATCGCTTCCTTTTCGTTCGCACCTCCTGCCCGTCACAGTTATCTGCCATAACTTTTCCTTCCAGAACACAGTCACATGCTAAGAAGTCTTACTTTACCATTACAGTCATGCTGCCTAACCAGCCATTTATTAAATCATAATTGCACAACCTCTTGAGGACATTCTTACTTGCCTGAAAAAAAGATAATAAAATGATAACTCATGATTACTATTCATCATACCCTGAGCATATCTGTCAACATACAATACCCCCCACACCCCACCCCTCCCCACCAAGTCCAATTTATTACCTTAATCAAAAGCTTTAATTTGACTTAAGTTAATTCTTAGTTTCCATAGAGAATGCAAACAGAGACTCCTACGTTCTCAGCAAATGGATCTCATACCTTACGGTGCAGGCATGTTCAACGACACACTCTCTGACTGCCTGACTATGCAGGCATGAGTTACCTGCATACAGAACACATATGCGTCAGAGAGTTTTGCAAGCAAAAATCTGGTTTTCAGGGAACAACACAATAACTGAATTAGCCTCTTGCAACCCGACCTTTCCCCCACGTACATCTGAGGGAACACATACAGTGCCCGATGATAACTGACAGGAGCAGTCGCAGGATAATTGACAGGTGGTTTGATACAGACTTTTTATTCATTAGCTACAATCAGAGGGCTGCTAGGAGTTAGGAAATGCACAGGAGCAGAGCCCAACCAGCAGCTGTGTTCTGTCATCAAGCTCAACCTCTATAATTCTGAGCTACTGAATCTGTCATACAGCACAAAAGCGGGTCTTAAATCCACATCATTTTCTGGAGCGGCATGCCAGCAGTGAAGGATTTACTCCTTTGTTTTTCGCATATTGCTCTCCCCCTTGACAAAAACTGATAAATAAGGCAGGAGCACAGCTCCGGCCTACACGCCCACCACTGGTATAAATGTTCAGAATGCAATGAGGCTTACACTGTGCTTTTTTTTTTTTAAAGCCTTGTTCTTAATGGTCCTCTCATGCATGTCCAGAGATTACACCTCTATCAGGCAGTGTCGGCATGCAAGATCCTCTGGAAAAGAGCGAGGAAGGGGGGGATGATGCAAATACGGCATCAAACGTCTGCTGCCTACTGGCATTGCTCCACATGACCAAATATGGTAAGAAAAAAGCTCCCTTTCCCGTAAGTTCAGAAAAAAAAAAAAAAAAACCAAGAGGGTTTATAACATGCTGTGCAGAAAGATAGAGCCCTCACCCTCTAACACACTGACCACAAAGAGCAGGACAGAGAGAGAGCTCTATCTGTAGCCCATGGGGCAAACAACGGCACTGTTGGAATCACGCATACACACACACACACATACACTGGAAACGTGGGTGTGTGTTTGTGTGTGTGTGTGTGTGTGTGTGTGAGAGAGAGAGATACCTTTGCAAAAACCGTTCACTCTTTTACCAGAAGAAATATGCTCTCCACCCGAAAAAAAGAAATACGAGATCTGAGGAAAAACCTCGACATTTTTGTTCAAGATGGAGGGGTTTTAGCTTTCAGCAGCTTCTGTCCATTATGTAACCGAAAACAGAAAAAAAGAGACACTTGTCCAAATATTCAACCTGTCAACCAGCATGGCCTTGAGGGAAGCTGGAACAACCCTGCAACCTTGCAGGCACAAGTTACCTGATGGCTTTACTCCAACCTAGTGGTGAGGTGAGAGGTCACTGAAGCGGCACTCATTATGTGAAACCACCTGTGCTTACAGAGTGCTTTCTTGGTCACCTTAGTATTTACTGACATCTATATAAACTGACTGTAATTCAGTTATATATCAGGCATGACCTGCTGCACACTTGTGGCAAATAAAATTTCCCACAAATGATTGCTGTTTGTATTAACCCTGGTCAGTCCAATATAGGTATTACTGATTAGACTCCCAGAAACCCACGAGTTCTTTGTGATGTGCATTTTCGAGTCAGGGCACCCGAGCGGTTCCTCAGTCCATCCACACAAAAGTCCGACCCTTTTCTCGCCGCTCAACTTCCCACTCGTGATTATTAGCGTGCCAGCTCGCAGCTGAGCAGCACACGCCGTACATGAAATGCCCCGCTGGAACATTTAATGGCACATAAAACTGCGTTCAGCGTAAAACCCGAGAAGGTCCTGGCGTGTCTCGTAAAACGTGCCTGTCGAATACCACTGACAGGCATCCTTAGTCACACCATGCATAACGGTCTCCAAACGGCAATAAGTGAAGGGAAAGGCCGGTGGGGTGATTTAGGGTCCCACTCAGAATCAGAGAGGGACTGTGCTGGTTTTGTACGTAGAAATATGCGACGCAGGAGTGTGGATACCACTGTGGATACCACACCGCAGGCCACCCATCGCACTTGTGTGGAGCATGTGCACAGAGGTGGCTTACGGGCACACACTTCTATCACATCGTTGGTTTACGCCTCACAAAACCCCAAGCTGTGAGAAAACATTTGCTCCCTGAAGAGAATTAATGGCATAACTACCCAGTTACTGAGTGACATTTCACCCCAGCATGGGTATTAATCATAGCGGGTGTATCGATTTAACAGAACAGTGCGCTGTAAATCAGACAATGGAATGTGCTTTTTGTCAAAGCATGTGAGAGGATTTCAAGGGTATTACATGACAAGAGTTCTTTTAGAAGCAACGCAGGGAATGTGTTACTCAGGTGAGACAGGCAAGTGGAGATCTTGCCTCAGGCCTGATGACATGGGGTTTCGAGCACGGGGAGAGATCGACAGCTGGGCCGCACCATTTTAGGACCATTCGGGGGGAACCCCAGTCATTCTTATGCATGAGCAGACATATGGACCACAGTGACTTGATTTTTGATTCAACCGATTCAACGGTGAGATGATAATTTTGATAGCTTGTGTAAAGGTATGCAGATGATTGTCAGTACTGAATAGTAACCATCCACACATGCTTAAGATTGAACTTTAAGATGACTATTTTATATAATAGTAAGATTATAATGAAGATGTGCTAGTATTTTTGGAAGACGTTGTGTCAGTGTCAGTTCAGCAATCAGCCTGTGTCAGACGGTATTCTGACACAGCCCAGGCTATCATTTCAGCCCAGGCTAGCATTTAGGAGTGTTGTTAGAGGAGTGAAGAGTTTCCTTTACTGATAGATAGTGGGAGAAGAGTGTAAATTCCTCTCATTCAGAGTTTGGAGATCCACCAGTCAGGATCGATGCCTCGAGCTTCAGTCACCAATGAGCCAGAACAACTTAAAACAGTTAGACTGACGGCAGCGCTGGGGAGTGTGTCTAGAAAGGCGTTTAAGAGCCTCGTTCTGCTCCCAGCCACTTCCTGCCATGATTTCTTCCACTTGTGGCATGAAGGGTACAAGCATGGCTGTAGAACAGAAGAATTCAAGATTTATATTTTTTTGTCTAAAACAAACACAAGTACATGCCTTTCATTAATCACGTCTCCAAGGAATGTATACAGTGTAGGTAGAATGCTAACAAAGCCTCTGCATGAAGTGTGTGTGTGTGTGTGTGTGTGCACGCACGGGTGTGTTTTTATGCATGTCTCGGCTGCAGGGAATACGCAGCCTTACTGTGCTGTGTGGCCTTCAGACCATGCATTCCTGTGTGAGTGAAGAAACCTTTCCCGTGCCTCTCCGACTCTGCGCTCCTCTCGTTACGCTGGAATAGCCCTGCTCCCGCGCTCATGTTTATGAGGCCTGTTATTATTAGCAAGATGGTTGGCCAGTGTTTCCATGTGCCACTCATGGTGTGCCCCTCCAACGCTCCGCCCCCAAACGCAAGCATTCTACTGAGCGTCCAATCAGCATGCTTCTTCAGATCTGGAGCTACAGGTTCATGTCACACAGACAGTTTGCCAGGGCTTAACCATATCTGGTTTTGATGATAACTTTAAAATCACTAGAGCTGTTTAATATGATGATGTAACTGATATTTAGCACCTGTGATAAAGCCAGAATCTGATCGTGTTCAGAACCCTTTCTTTAGCCCCTTCCTGCAACAAAAGGCAGACAAATTGTAAGCTTTTTTTTTCATGGACGGTCACTAGGAATGCTTAATATATATATTATAACTTATAACAGAGTAATCTGTTATAACCCATATGAATGTCTAGATCACTGCAAATTTAGTACACCGATGCTGTGACAGATTCTTTTTTGTTCTACTTTGACATAACAAATTTGGGCAGACTATGTCATTATAATCTCAAATAGGGCCATCATTCTTCCAAAAATACTTAACCTTAGTGGAATAATTAATTCCTGGACAAGCATGAAATTGGGTGTGCCTAATGGCTAAAATGGATCTGAGATTGGTATAAAAGATCCAGTGACAGGGGGAGCATGTCCAAAACCTCACAGCTTTCCCATGCTTGCCGGTCACCCCATCAGGACATCCACTCTTCATCCAATTATACACCTGTGCCACACACGAACCAACACACCTGCACAATCACCCATTCAAAGTGCAGTGTGTGGTTGTGTTGAGAGAGAGCTTGACTGACTGACTGTTGCATGTCAGGCAGGTCTGGGCCAGCTAGAATGCCATTATTGGTCATTAAGTGGAACCTGAACTAATGGAAGGTTATTATTATCCAAGGTGGTCTAACACGTCTGTCATAGACTTGAGTGGCGTGGTACTAACTCTCTCTCTCTCACACACACACACACACACACACACACACCCCACACCCACACCCACACACAGGCAAGCAGCCTAGCAGACATTATTGTAACAAGATTCCATTGTTCTTCATAGCACTGCTCGATTAATTAAATCAGACTTTAATGAGGCTAGCTAGATTTGCGTAACATCACACAAGTGCATACGCACATACGCACCTCCTGCTCGACTGGGTCGATCTCGCCCTCTCCTGCCCACATGCATGAGCACTGTAATTCATGGCCACATGCATGTGCACTATACTTCAATCATTATGCATGCTCACATGCATGTGCACTGTACTTTAATCATTATGCATGCCCACATGCATGAGCACTGTACTTCAGTCATTATGCATGCCCACATGCATGTGCACTCTACTTTAATCATTATGCATGCCCACATGCATGAGCACTCTACTTTAATCATTATGCATGCCCACATGCATGTGCACTCTACTTTAATCATTATGCATGCCCACATGCATGAGCACTGTACTTCAGTCATTATGCATGCCCACATGCATGAGCACTCTACTTTAATCATTATGCATGCCCACATGCATGTGCACTCTACTTTAATCATTATGCATGCCCACATGCATGAGCACTCTACTTTAATCATTATGCATGCCCACATGCATGAGCACTCTACTTTAATCATTATGCATGCCCACATGCATGAGCACTCTACACATGCATGTGCACTCTACTTTAATCATTATGCATGCCCACATGCATGAGCACTGTACTTCAGTCATTATGCATGCCCACATGCATGTGCACTCTACTTTAATCATTATGCATGCCCACATGCATGTGCACTGAATTCAGCTGTTAATCAGAAGATGGATGCAATTATCATTATTACTAGTAAAAACTCTCTGTTTATTGCCTTACAGCCCAAGCCATACCCAGAGTCCACTATGTCCGCCTCTACTGAGTTGGTTCATGCATAACTATGAATTCTGCTTAGCACATGACACACTTCTTACCATCTAATGTGCTTGTGATGTAAAGACTTAAAATCTTATATCCGTTGTCAGCTTAAGAACCAATAAGACGCGATGTCATTTAGACTAGGAATATCTTCGCTGATTGATAGCGCAAGTAGCAAATGAATGAACTCCAAACAGCTCCTGGCATACCTCAGAGTGGCCGATCTGCAGCTTGAAGGCTGAGTCACCCTGTGCTTGATCTGCAGCTTGAAGGCCAATAAAATCCCCTTTAAGAAAACCAGACCTGAGCTGTTTAATAACAGCGCGGGTGATTGCAACAGGGAGTGATTTCTAGCACGTTTTGCATGAGGTAAGTGGCTTGTGAATGGTAGCGTCTCGGCCGCGAATTCCCCCCTCTGGCTCGCGTCCGACTAGACGACACTCATGGAGAACATGCTGCTGGTGGTGACTCTCTGATGTGGGCCTGGTACTGCGCGGAAATGCTGAATTACCCAGTGGCGCTGCCATGTTCGTCCACAAACGAATACGAGGCGCCAGATTTACAGCGCGCCCTTAAAGCTAACGCACTTCTCACTTAGAGGTGTCAAGACGTATGTGACGCACAATGCGTTTGGGTTGCGGGGGAACCCTGTGTGGATGCCACGTTCCACTTCTCTTTCTGGCTTTAATCAGGTCTAATTGTGTCACTCCGAATGACATGTGAACTGGAATGATACAGCATGTCGGGGGTGGGGGGGGGGTTATGCCTGCTGTGCCTACGGCACATTTCTGAGGAATCCTCTGAGACTCCTACATTAATGCATAAATATGCTTCTGATTAGGAGGAGGCGAACTCAGTCCATAAAGTCACTCTTAAACAATTACTACTGCTCCCATTAGCAGATTTCAGGCGGCCTGGTTGAGACAGGGCTCCATTAAAGCAATTGCGCTCACACTGGTGGAGTTCTCTGACGCAAGCCAAGCGCTTGGATATGGCAATGGTTGCAAGGAGAACGCAGCCATTTAACAATAATGGACAGAGAGAGGGAGAGACGCAAGGGTTCAGTGAGGTGAACATAGATCCTTATGGAGCTAGCGGAATGTTAGTACTTCAGTAGAGGCAGTTAACCCCTGCTCACCCCCACCCATGACAAGCTTCCAATCCTTCACAATCAAGCCACCACAGTCAAGCGTACTTCTAACAGCTTACCAGACACACACAAACACACACACACACACGATGTCCCCAAATCGTTGCCCCATCACAGTATGACACGGCTCATCTTTCACGCGTACTTTAAGTGTTGCATCACAACCCTCTACTTATATCGGCCCCTTAATCCTTCAAATCCCAGTCCTCCAACAGGACCTCTAAATGTGATTTCCACCGGAGCATGTCGACCATGTCTTGATTAGGTGTGTTTGTTTAGCTTCGGCCAAGGGGAGGGGTGAACAGAGCAGAGCCCTTGGGCTGCAGAGAACACGTGATCCCCAGGGGGGAAGAGGCTGGAACACGGACCAGGGAAAATGGACCTACTCAGACATTTCCTGTGCTTGTTTTATCAGATGGGAAGAAGCGTGGAGGAGGGGTGAAAAGTCCTGGCCATCCGCAGTACGTTATTTTATCGCTTTATCATTTCGGAACATGACATCGAGGTTCTCTGGGCGATGACATCGTGTCAAGTCCCCAGACCGGTCCTAGAAGAGGACCCTTTGGGATTGCACATAATGGACATAATGACCAGAGTGTCAGGGTCGGTCGCATGGGTCCTGGGCGACTGTGGGGAATTCATCACACGAGATGAATTCTGAGGACAATAGTTTTCTCCTCATGAAGGAAATGGCTACATTCTACAGCCACTGAAGGCTACGTGCCACCCCAATACATAAATGACCGAGACAGCCGTATAAGTTAAATCAGTCCCGATGATTCGGCCTCTGCCGATAGGGCTTATTTCAGTAGTCGATCCAACATGCCTGCACCCTCGGGCGGTGAAGCGAGGAGAACATATCTGTCAGCATTATCCATCACCCCAGAGAAATGCGCACACATCCGGAGCTCTGGACTACAGCAAGCCTCCTTACTTAGGAGCTAAGCAGCCAGGCTTTGGTGTCCCAGAATCGACTTTTCCAGTGAAATTGACCCCCACGACAAAGAACAAATGACCAAAAATGACGGAAGACCTACCGCATTAAAAAAAAAAAAAACACCACAGGAGGAATTTGGATTTCTGTATTACTACCAAAACATCTGCAGGGCACAAGGAGGTAAATAAACACAGCCAGTGCTTTCAGACAGCTTTCACCTCTCAGGCCAGGAATGCCCCTGTTTTGTCCCATTTTGCCTCTGTTTTGTCCCATTTTGCCCCTGTTTTGTCCCATTTTGCCTCTGTTTTGTCCCATTTCTTGCCAATCATCACATCCAGTTTGGAGTTAAACAGATCCCAAAGCCATGGAAACAGCCAGAAACACACTGGGTTACACAACCGACCTAATGATTTTTGAACCTAGTGTATTCAAATGCTGTTGAGTTCAGCGGAGGACCAGTAGGGAGCATGATGTGATCTGAGCTGTGGGCATGCTGCCCCTCCCCCACAAGTCTTCAGAAACTAAACGTTAATTGAACATTTCACAAAGGTTGGACAAAGTACATGTACAGTATTTTTTGTGTTATGAGTTCTGCTGTTGCATTGTGGGTCTCTTACCCTCCATTTCAAATACTTCCTTTTTGAAAGGTGTTTTGAAATTAAGCATACCGAGCAATTCCAACTCTGTGCAAAACCCTAGAATTAGGAAAACTGTTTTGCACATTTCATGTGAACCTCTTTAATGCAATCTGCCTAATTACACTGTCATCTGCAGATACTCTAATTGCATGTTTTGAGGCATTCACAGAATCAAAATTGCGCTGTGATAAATATAACACTCCAACAGTTTCGGTACAGTTGGAAATATTTGTTACAGCAAACCAGAACTGGATCTAGGAGAACACAAGGTTCTGGATTTGGAACTGTCTCAGTCCAAACCGGGACCACTTGTGCAAACGGGCGACCTGTCTACTTAGCAGGCCGTCCATCAACATGGTGCAGTTCAGCTGCCTGGTCCACTCCAGGCTCCATGGTGCAGGCGCATGTGCAGGTCCCGGAAGCCCAGGGTAGAGTTCTCTACATCCTGCCCTATCCGGGCCCATGCCAAAGACTTGTTATCACTGTGCAGAATTACCTTCAGATTCCTCTGGGCTCCACTTGCCCTCAAAGTATACCGGGTGAGGGGGAGAGAGAAGAGGAAGAGAGAGAGAGAGACTGAGAGAATGAGTGAAAGAGAGAGAGAGGGTCAAAGAGAGGGAGAAAAAAAATGGTGCTGTTATGCATTCCAAAGGCTATTCCAATCGTCTGTCACCAGGTTCAATCTGTTCCTTATAAGGCGAGGGCATTCCCTTCATATTTTCCAAACACCACACTGTTATCAGATCCAGTTTCGTGGCCAATTACCGGCCTGCCTTGCTGCTCAGACCTCTGAAGTCTGCACAGCTACCTCCATTGAACATCACCAGTCCGAATGCCTGTTCTGAGACCAACCTGAACTATCGCTGGTCAAAATAGCAAAACCATTCCCACACAATAAACTAAAGGCTTTCTGAACCATCAATCAGAATTCCAAAGAGTGAAGAGGGAGATGGCAAAAAGTACAGAGTTCAAGGGACAAGGCCCATACGTTTGTCTAAGTAAACTCAGTAAGCATACTGCCTTATGGTTTGGAATAAGACCAGAAATCTGCCTATTTCTGTACAGCTGTGGCACCTTCTGGGTGGGTTATAATCCTAAAATCCACTAATTCCTTTAAGAGAGAAATCATTTAACAAAGCAACCTCCCAGCCCAAATCCTCAAGTTCCTGCCCATCCACAATCCCACAAGAGAAACCGATGAAACAATGCGAGAATGTTCGTGACTGGCAACAGTCACCACAGATATTTTGGGAAGAGAGAGGAGACAGACAGAAGGAAAAAACAACATATTCGATGCTACTGCGAGGATACAAGTTCCTGACTGGTAAACTAGGCAGATCATGGATTAAATAAAGGCTATTTAAATTCACTTATGTGAGCCAAAACAAACAAATAAAAATCTATAAAGAACAAAAACATTCTGGGTCTGCATTGGTATCATTGCTAGGCCAGCTATCATTTACGACGGTTTCTTGAGCCTACAAAATTGATTAGGTTCTTTTGCAGACTAAGTGTCTAGGAACGAGTCTGTGAAAGGAAATCTAACAGAAGCCTGTCCTATCATTCGAGCACTTGAAAAAGCATCTGCCTAAAAAAAAAAAACTTCGGTCACATTCAAAACTGAAATTACACTACGCAGCAAAGCGTACAGACACTAATTTACCAGACGCACCGGAGCATCAAAGGGGCAATGCAACACCTTGCTATTCTAAAACGCACCGTTACGCAAATGAAATGAAACTTTCAAAGCCAGAGCAAAACTCTGCATTCATTTATGTCGACAAAACCAGTGGAGTGACGAAGGGTCTAAACCTATGTAAATCAAAGCAGCATCTACTTAAGGCACAGCAAACTTACCTGCTTTGACAGCGCACAAAGTTTAGAAGGGATATAAATCGACAAAGTTTCTGAGCGCACTCCGTTTGGGATACTCGCTCGCTGGAAATCTACAGTATTCAGTAATGGCACTAGCTATCGCAAGCTCCTCCCTTTAAAAATGACCGAGCAGCCTACATCTCTTGTGTTTACAGCACCGCTTACAGCAGGCGGTGTCTGCGTATTGTCCGTAGTGCGTATTTCTCACCAGTTAGTTGCTTTCAGTTTTGTTGGGATCGTCTGTCTTGCCTAAAAAAACTAACAAGGGATGCCATGGATTTATTTTCTGGGTAATTAATGGACCAGTGAGTCAGGTTGGCACAAATAAAAGTTCAAATACCAACGCAAGTTTTGAACAGTTCGGGAAACATCCCAACTGCATTGTAGGATGACCATTTTTGGTTATCCTTCTTGAGTCTCCGTAAGAAAAGCCACTTGTCAGTAGCGATCATATGAAATGTTAATCTTGGCGAATAAGGGCGGGGATCTGCTTAAACACTTAAGCACAGGCGTAATATCTTATGGGAAATGAACGAAACGTAGTGCATTTTGATTCGCAAATGGATTTAGAAATCAGGTTTGGTACCAAGAATACCTACAAATTTATGACATTACAAGTCAGTAAGCTACTAATCTAGTTTTAGGCGCTTTTCATCCTTAACTGGAGCCAAGCTATTTCGAGTAAGACCCTTAGACCTAATATCTTGAAAAAAAGTTAGAAGGGAAACAGATATGGAGGCGCACAAAATACTGTTTATTTCGTTCCTCTACTAATGTTATCAAAATGACCGGGGAATCTAAGAATATTGCATGCTTGCTTTATGGATCACTACATAGGTTAGTGCTTATATTGACACCATTTTGACCAAGACAGCGCTTATTAAACAATGTAATTAGTTCATCTTAGATAGAAAAACACCAGCATGCTTTCTACGGAGATAAGAATGCAGTGTGGGATGGAGAGGCATACCGTAATCGCCTATAAATGTATACGTGTTAATAATGTGGGTTCTTTCTCACTCTCTGTCTCCATCTTTGTACTTTACCGTTTCTGTCTGTGTGTATGTGCATGTGTGTATGAGAGAGAGAGAGAGAGAGAGAGAGAGAGAATGGAGGGAACATCTTGAAAACATTCAAAAGACTGGAGAAACACCCAATATTCAAAGATTTGCAAATAAACATACTGACGAAAGGAAATACTGATTTATTTGCTTTTCATAAACACCTTTGTTGAAATGGGCACAGTGCAATACTTTGCCACAAAGTAAAGATGAAATAAAACGTTCCTACTCTTTGGCAATATCAAATATCTGCCTATGAATTCATAACTTGACAAGAAATGAGATGCTGCCAAGCATTTTATGGTCCTGATCTAAGAACCTTTATACCGGTCTATATTTACTTCAGTGACTTCACATGTTTACTTCTGCAAAAAACTATATATTTATAGCCATCCCGTCTAGGTATGATCTCATCTGGCTTTAGCGATCAATGTAGTCTTTTTGGACATATTAGGCAATTGGGTAAGCGTCAAAAGTGGTAATGATATGTGTTCGGGACAGCCCTGTAAGAGGACGGCTTCAGTGTATGTCTAGTATGAACTTGCTGAACCGTGAGTAGTTCATCACCAAAGACAAGGACAGGGGAGGCGTCGGTGTGCCAACCTCTCCTCTCTTTGTCCACAGCATGGGCCCCATCTTACTTCTTGCCAGTTGGGTTTTCACAATGATGAAGGGTATGGTGGGAAATTTAAAATGACACCTATCTTGTACGCACAACATACGAGAGTGGTAAGCCGAGTCTAATTACATTTACGGGACGGCTCTGTTGCCTGTGTTCACCGCAGTGGCGAACAGTAGCTGTCACATCCCCTGCTTGCTCGATCCTTTTCACAGTCTGTCAAATGCGGGGCACCTTGTAACAGGGCTACACTCATCCTTGACTTCTTGACTTCTGGTATTCCCTCGTCAGGTGGTTTTACCATAATGCAGACAGAAGCTATGCTGACCTCTAACCAAAAGGCAAAACAGCTCCTTTCAGTGTCAAACATCAAAGAGTCCTCCTTTCTCTTTGGAGTGTGTGTGGGGGGGTCACCCCACCAGGTGAAAGTCTATCTCAAGCCAGCAACCCTGCTGCCTGGAAGTGCTTCACTCAACTTTGACCTCAAAACTATGGACACCAAGATGAGGTTACATCAGTGAGGCTCAAGCTCCAAAGTCCTCTCATGTTCCGGCCTAACAGATGTTGCTGCAAGCAGATGCATAGTGTGTTCACTGCTCTGACTCCTTTTCGGAAAGATATTTGAAATGAAATATGAAATAACATAACGTTGGAAATGAAATAAAGATTCCGAATGGGTTTCTTCAAAACACGGATGATGGCCAGGCCTGCAGACAAAGAAACCCTTAAGCAGGAAGGACGTGATCTCGTATAGTCCTACATAGAGCTCTGTTAGAACGCTGCACTGAAGAACAGCTCCACTGGATGTGACCCCCCATTCTTATATCTGAGTCCATGTCACAGTCCAGCTATGTGATGAAGCAAACTGACCAGATGCTCATATATAACGACTTCCTGCGTGCATGCCATTCGTAACGCAGAGGCCAAAATGGGAGCTGACGGCAAAAGCAGTGGTGGCATGTGGTTATTGCATTTCTGCATGGCCTGACTTAGAGGACGGAATAAATCTTGGCGCGCTGAAACACTAGACTCTCGTGTGGAAACTTTGGTTTGTGAAGAACTTTGCAAGAGATGACTGGAGACCCGAATTTCCCCCGACGCGCGTGCTTGTGCCCTGCCAGCCTCTCCACGGCTAATTTCCTTCTGCCATTGTGGAAAATGATTTATTACGATCGCTGTAAAGGCTCCTGTAGGATTAAGAGCCCACCGGCATCCTGCATGGACTGGGTGCTCTCTTAACATGTCAGTGGGTCTTGGGATCCTTCCTGCTGGGATTTCATCATCATAGCACTCAGCAACCTGCATGATTATAGTGTTAACTGACTGTATGACAACCCAACAGAACTGGCACTCACTAAAAAGAGGCCCATGGGGAATATGAGAGCAGATAGGTAAGAATAATTGCGGCAAGCAGTCGGATTAGGCACACTGGGGAAATGCTAATTACACCGAGAGATACAATCAAAAACACCTACTGTACTTCTGCCATTATCTGCTGTGGTTTCAGTAACTTGGCAGAGCAGTGAAATGCTAACCTGGAGTTAGGGCAGTAGGGCACACAAAGCAGCTTTATCACACGAACCTCACCGACTGGAACGGTTTCCGCTGACCACGGAGCGGTTCACGATTTGAGACGATCCCCTTTTGTTTCACGAGACTCTCAGCCTAAACTGCGCTGACATGCACGGCAGTTCGGCGAGAGACGATAAACCTTTGGAAGCAATTTCTCAGGAAAGGTCATGCAGAACAATGCGCGGGATGTTTAACGTTACCACAGAGACCGCATCTGTGTCCAATCAAAGCTGAGCCATCTGCTCATCATAAAACGCAAAAAGCTGGATTAATAGGACAGTCTTTAATAAGAGGGGGCATGTAAAGATGCTGCAGATCTAGGAGACCAAATACCAGGATAATTGGGACCTGCTGGAATACTAGTAATACTGTCCATTACTGGTCAAGATAATTACAGCACTGGGTGACTGCAGGTCTCATTTAGTTAATTGCATGCATATTTATTTATACATTCAGCAGACAATAGATTCAGTGTCATTGTTCGCTGGGCGTACTTGGTCAAATTGACCTTACTGGCAAAGGGCGACCCCGGTCCACATGTTGAACAGAGTGTACCGATCTCTGCAATGATTGTGGCCATCTGTGCGTTCACGGGCCATCTGCATGACCTGATTCACAGAGGATGCTACGCTAGCCTCTCTCACTTCCTTTACCAACCTTCTGTTTCCTCTACCAGTCAACACCTAACAAAGTCCCAGGGACATTCTAGTCCAGAGTGACTGCCAGCGATAGGGAACATCTCTCCATCTTCTCGGCGGAGAGTTGCGTATCACGTTTCTGCAGGGAGCGGAGGTGAATAGTTCATGTTCAGAAAGTAAGAGTTCTCCCGGAGAGTTTTCTTCCTTCTGCCTCAAGCCGGCAGGCAGAATTAATTAGTGAAACCAACTGGGTAATTCAAAATCGTGGCAGGACTTTTACTTTTTGAACCCAAAATCTTACGCCTCTGGTAAAGATGCGAGGAAGCAAGAAAACGGCCGTGTGCCAAAAACATCTTCTGTATCTCTTGCGAGGACACATTTTTATTGATGCGGATTCAAAACTGCCTTTGCTATTTCTCCCACAATCCTTTAGGGCTGTGACCTGTTTAACTGAGGCTGACCCTGAGTAATTGTAAGAGGTCAGCATATTCCAGGCAGGCAAAGCACTGTCGCCTCCTTCTGGTGAAGAACATAAATTAGAACAATACAGACAATAATACCTAGAGCACCATCTGCAGATGAAAATAGAAGTCAAATGTAATTTTCAAGCCCGGGTTAATGGCACTTGACATATCCTGAAATGTTTTAGTAAATGTCTACAATGATGGTGCTACAATGCAGCCATTGTAATATGTTTTGTACCATATTATGTTACCTACTAAAGATTTTAATAAATGCATTTGATCATATTTGAGTGGCTACATAATATGGAATATTTGTGAAGCTACATAATATGGAAACTATGGAAACACAAATATGCCATGAAATGTTCTATTTCATATATAAACATATATTTTCTGTCATTCTGTTTCTACCCTGAGAAACAAAACAAAACACAATCTGAGGTTAATCCGATGCCACAAATTTGGATAAAAAAAGTTTAAAATAATTAAGATAAGGATACACAAATGTATTTATTTTAATCAGAGAATATGAATAAAATATTTACACAGTTGGTATGAGGAATATCAGGCATTGTCTCTGACTAATCCATCTCTGACAATACATGCACATTTTTTTTTAGCAGAAAAGCATCCATATTCCATGCAAGTCAATTTTATATTTTTATTTTTATATTTAAAAAAATCAATGACTAAACTTTTTCACCTGTTTCTCACTCACCCACACACCCACCCACACCCAAACACACCAATATACCTTCATATCAAGATGGCGATTTTGTCCTTTTGTTCGCAAGTACATTATTGCTAACCAATTGCACCCATTTTTATTGCCTTCATTTAAAAAAAAAACTGCACAATGCTGCATCACTGGTTTACTGGCCAGCGTTAAAGATCTTCTTCCTGCCCTCCATGCCGGACATGGCCTCCACATTCTTCCTCCAGTCTGTCACTTCCTCTTTCTGTGGGGGAGGGGGGGGCAAAATGAGCACTGTGAGATACAGGTACACACAGCCACAGCAGGAGAGCAGTGAAAATAGGGTCATGCTCCCGGCATACAGTCGTCCCTAACGGCAGCAGAGCATTCGCAGGAAATAAGGCTGGGATGGACTGCGTGGCTCTCAGGAGCCACCGAGCTCGCTGGGCACTTACGTTTACTCTCCAGCTGACAAATTCCCTGCTGCACACTGCACACCTGAATAAACTAACTAAGGGCTTGACAGAGTGTTGCCAGAGGACAGGCGCAGAGGTGCTCTGCCCGCCCGCCGTCGTCACCTTTTCCTCCTCCTTCTTCACAGTCTTCAGGTTGGCTTTGAAGTCGGCCTTCATGAGCTTGGTGTCCGTGAGAGCTCCCAGCTTGTCGTCCGCCGTCTTCTTCACTCTCTTCAGGTTGGGGCGCTTCATTTTGCCCTTCAGTTCGTAGACCTTCTGCTGTAGTGACTGGATCTGAAACAGCAGAACACGCAGCCTGCAAGTGTGTAACTGTCCAAATGTGTAACAGCCTCCAAATGTGTAACTGTCCAAATGTGTAACAGCTTCCAAATGTGTAACTGTCCAAATGTGTTACTGTCCAAATGTGTAACAGCTTCCAAATGTGCCACTATGTTTATATATTATATTGTGTTATAGCAAAAACATTTTTACTTGTGATCTATAAAAGAGAAATGCCATCATAATTGTCACAGCCAATAAAAGTCAGGAAACTTGATATAACAGCATTCTTTTCCAGTGCTGAAGAAATATACACTATACTAAACTCTGCCACACTAAAACGATGTCAAATACCTGGGTATGGAATAATTGTCTTAATACCTCTGTTTCATTCCTGGCCACTTTTAGTTCAAGGTCGAATCGAGCCTCATCCACAACGTCAATCTTGTGGTGTAAATCTTTACACAGTTCCTGCAACAGGCGTGTTTAAAACAACAGTTCACCTTCTGAAATATCTTAAGTGTGCTTAAGTGCAGAGCATCGGTCCCTTAAAGCTGAGCGATTTCAGCAGGTCTGGGTCCTGCTGCTCATTTGGATAACGGAAGCTAAACAAATCTCATTTTAATAACACAGAAGGTATTCCTAAAGCCAAACGCTCCTCTGTGCCCCTGCTGAATTTATGACAGAAACTTTACCACATGTAATACCTTGGGAATTTTATTATATGCATCATTACAGCTAGATATAGTGCTTACTGTCATGCATGAATTAGCATACAAAGTAGTGGGGCTTTTGAAGGAAGAGTGAGGTAGGATTTCTGGACCCTGATCAAAGCTGGAGGCAGGGGGGGGGCGAGACGGAAAGCGTCCATACCTGCAGCTCCTGCACGGAGAGGCCAGAGAGCTTCAGGGGAGGCGCTTTCTCCTTCAGCGCACTCTCCCGTTCGATCAACTTCTGCTCCTTCTCTTTGGTGAGCAAGCACTCCGCCTTACGCAGAAGTTTGGTCTGGGAAAGGAAAGGTCGGAGGTCACGCAACAGCCACAACGGTCGGGTAACGGCCATCAAGATACGGAACCGTGGCAAGCGTGTGAGTAAAAAAGAGGACGGAGCAGATGGGCGGTGCACAAAGGACACGTGCGGATTCACCTGTGCGAGACGCGGAGGTTCGCACCCACCTTCAGCAGCAGTCTGCGCGTGGCCGGGTACTTGGACTTGGGCTTGGACTTCCTCTGCGATGAAAGAGTCTAGTCACACACCCTGCGGTTTCATTACGACAGGAGCTGGGGAGGATGGGGGTGGGTGTGGGGGCAGGGGTGGTGGAGGTGGTGGTGGAGGAGGGGGGTAATCCACAACCCCACAGAGCATAACACTGCACTGTCTGAGCAGATTACTGTCAGAATCTCCAAAGTGAGGGTTCGGTTGTTATAGTCACCCAGCAAAAGCCTACAGTGCAGCTGACTTCACAACATGCGGCTTCATCTCCTTGCACAAATGCCGGACGACAAGGTCGTTTGCCTCTGCATTGGGCCCAGACTTTCAGCCTCGGTCACTGGGTTTGCGTGATGAGCTAATTGCTTAGTATCAAATGTGAGAGTTCGGTAAATGCCAGGCAACATCCAAACCAGTAGTTTTACATGCATACAACAACATGTCATTGGAGACGAGAAAAGTCTTCTTTTGCATTAGTACTACATTTCCATGCTTTAGCACTTGAGAAGAGTAGATATATTAGAATGTCATAGTGTTCTTACCGGTCTGTTGAAAGGTCATGTTAGACATAATATTGCAATGAACACAAACACAAATATATTAGCGAACCAGTCAGCATAACCTGCTGAAAATCAGATCCGTGAAGTGAGTGCAATGTTGGTGAAGTCACTATGCCAGTAGAGATGACCCTTACCCCTCAGACATGGTCACGCCACTCTGTGTGTTCTGAAAGCAAGCCAAAATATTTGTGGTCAGATTTCAGCGTCACTCAAGGCTCCACATTCTCGCCAAGTGACGTCACACACAAATAGCAGTCAAATGCCACCCTTCTGCCACGGATTAACCGAGACGCACTGGAAAGAGAGATATGAGATCTTGCAGAAGTACAGGATTCAAAGCAAAGGTCTCCAATGTGAGGGATAAAAACAGGCTAATGCAGTTTTCTATATACGTGTAGACAATAGGCACTTTAGGGCCCTGAGGAGAACAAGTATGTAGCACTTTTAGACAAGGCATCAGTGTGACTCAGACAGAGGTGTGCAGTGACCTCTGCTCTGCCTGCGTCACATGCTGTCAACGGTCCCCCCCTGGAATCCAAAAGAAAAGCTCCATTACAGAGGTGTAGCAGTCAATGGTGTACCACCGTGGTCCTAGCCAAACACACCCAAACACACACACACACACACACATACGCGCACAGAGCTGAGGGGACCACATCCTCAGGGAAGAGGTTAATGGGGTCTTTGGCTAAAACGGGCTGACAAAACACAAAAGGACAGAAAAAGTGAAAGAACGAGTGCAAACACATCTCTGAGCATCATTACGGCGGCCCCGTTGCACACTGGGAAATAGCGGAATGGCGCAGTATGTCGTTCCGTTTAAAGAATGGAATCTGCCATGTGATAGTTTGCACCTATCCAGGTCGCTTTGTGGACACTCCGGGTGAGACGTCACAATACTCATATAACCCCGCTTGGGAATTTGGTCCAGA
Source organism: Brachyhypopomus occidentalis (assembly GCA_020368025.1). Lineage (NCBI taxonomy): Eukaryota > Metazoa > Chordata > Actinopteri > Gymnotiformes > Hypopomidae > Brachyhypopomus > Brachyhypopomus occidentalis. The sequence continues at coordinate 2,670,773 of JAGXOD010000020.1, read as the reverse complement.
GCCATCTCTTTGTTCCCACCGATAGCACATTCACAGTACATATTGCACATTTTAGTCGTTATAGTGTCATTTAGTGGCTGTTGCTTGAAATTGCCCATATTTGGACTGCCAGGTGCCAGCAGCCATAACTGAGGCCCTAATGTTACTAACGTGGTTTCGCTGCTAATGCAATCACGATTCTTCAACCATACTGGGACACCACAGTTAGTGTACAGGGATGCAGCCACTCTTATTTCAGAATCTCAAACACTTGATTTCGCAATGGCTGCAGCTCAGTCGGAGCAAAAATGAGTGTAATCAATTTACAAGAATTACTTACACTCAAATACATGATTTGATGTAATTTGATGTTCAAAAGAATCAAATAAATTATCACCAAAGAACAAATCAGACTTCTTGGCACATGTACATGCACACACACACACACACACACACGCGCACGTACACACACACACCTGTTTATCATACCCCTTCACACTGTAATTTCTATGTATTGGTCAGGCAGTCTCTCTCTCTCCCTCTCTCCTCCCCTCCCTCCCTCCCTCCCTCCCTCTCCCTCTCTCCCTCTCCCCTCCCTCCCTCCCTCTCTCTCTACCCCCTCTATCTATCTGTCTCTCTCTCTCCCTCTCCATGGCTGTCTGTCTCTCTCCCTCCCTCCCTCCCTCCCTCTCTATCCATCTGTCTGTCTGCCTCTCCCTCCTTCCCTCTATCTGTCTGTCTCTCTCTCTTCCTCCCTACCTCTCCCCTCCCCTCCTCTCCCTCAGCCTGTTGCCATCTCTTTTGCCAGGAACATCTTGTCAGAGAAGGCCAAGCCCTGCCCTGCTTTATGACATGGTTCAACACCACCAATAAATTGCCGCTGCCTTTTTTATTACAAAGAATCCTTTTTGTAAACAAGCATGATACAGAATGCACTTAACAATAAACAACTGTGTCCTCGGCACCACCCGAGAATGTCTCGCAGATACGGACACAGATACGGAACAATAAACTGCCAGCGTCTGAAATATCATACGGTAATGAGTAGTGCGGTCAAGAATCTCAATCCCCTCATACCAGAACATGACCCGCCACCTCACCTTAAATATCTGACTGCTTACCTGACCTTGGGCCTTAAATCTTGTTAAGGAACAGCTAAAAGAATTAACTAACGGATAATATGGGGAATCTTAATGAGAGGGAATATATCCTCTATATTTCAAGCACACTTCACACTCTGTTAATAGTCACTTAAGTCTGAGCTGGATTATTAGAACAATAACACTTGTATAGTGTTCTTACCTGTGAAGAGTTGTCAGGGAGAGTGAGCAGCCAAGCGATGGTGGAGATGGAGACAATGTGGTGGATTTTTACGGCTCCCCTACCGCATGTGAATGGCTCACTAAAATAGCCCCCCAGATACGCCTCCTCGTGAGCAACGCAGCACCTTTCTGACCTAGAACGCCCTAGAGCTGTTGCGCACCAACAGTAGACAAGGGTACGGTCACATTTTATTCGCACACGTGCGTTCCTGCACGATTACGCGCACGGTAGCGCACATATATACGCGCACATCAATCATTCTTTAAAGATATGTCGCCGTTAAATCAAACTGATATTCAGAATTAAGATTCTCATGGTCATTCCAAAGACGTCAAAGGCCTCGCGGCCAGATGTCAGAAATGCATGTCATTGTTTAACTGAGCAATTTATGGCGCTGAAACCATAATTCATTTTTTTTAAAGCACGAGCTTCGAAGTTGCCCCATAATGGCTTCAACAGCACATGAATGTTGTCCTCACTACGGAGAGTAGCCTGAAAAGTGATCCTGGTTCAACTTTCGCTGTGAAAATCGAGAAGACGTGTAGAAAACACGTCTCTCTTTTCTGCCCTAGAAACTGATGCTTTTGCAGAGTCAGTAAATGCTTAACCCATAAGGGAAGAGAACAGTAAGTAACAGGATAGTCTTCATAGTTTTTTCTTATATTCTTGTTTGCATAGTATAAGAGACTAATCAGCAATCCGTCGGCGCGCACCGTTAACGTCACGGGGATCGCAACACGTCCCAAAATGAAGGCGGACGCTTGTCAACGGTTGCGGTGATGTAGAGTAATTGAAGTCCCAGTATGCGTCCGGATGAAGGTGGAAACCTCTGTATGGGTCCTGCGTCACATGCCTGTTTCTTGAGGTCAGTCTCAATTAGTGGCGGGGCAAGCTATCTATCATACGCTCCACTTTTATTAGTGTAAACAGGCATCACTCGCTCCGGGTAGACCATATGGCCGATGCTTTTCAGGTGAGATAGAAACGGTAACTCGTTCTTGATCAGAATTCAGCACGTTTTATGTTGCCACAGGTCGTTAATTATATCCCTACTTTTCTTAGGTGTTTTCCCTTGTTTGCTTTTTACGAGATTTTTCAGTTTTCTCCACTGTGCGGGGGGCTATGTAGGCTACCTCGTTAAATGAGTCTGGAGTAATAATGCTATGCTTCGGATTCCATTAGTACATCAGACTAAGGTGAATTAATACGCTTTAACAGCATAGTGACAATAATGCTCCTGCTGTTTTAAGCACTTGAGGGAACGCCACTAATCATGTGCAAGGGCCATGCGCAGACAGTTAAGCACGAGCGAAATGCCTCTCGCAGAAACGTCCAGTGTGAACGAGCTAGAATTTTCATTGTCTTCCTCCAGCACCCTGTTCCACATAATGGACAAAAAAAGTGTTACTAATTATCTGTTACTAATAATGACTACTGCTAATTTGCAGGTCTGATTATGCACATTAACATTCGACTTGCACGCACTCATATTCTCAGAATTTGAATTGTTTGGCTCTAATTTGAATTCAGTTGGATTTGCATAACGACTTACCATTAAGTGGGTTACAGGCATCCCCAGGTAGCTCTCATATTAGGAACGGTAAGATGTCACTCTCCATCAGGTACGGCATAGCCACCAGCAAATATAACCCCCTTGATGGAGTGCCCAAGGGAAATGTAGTCTTTAATCACAGACATGCATGCTTGTCCTGCTAGATGGGCGGCCATACTTGGACTACAAAATTATGGCGTTTCTCTGGTGTTTCTCCACAGAAAACAAGAGTCCTAGAATAATGCGTCTCAACAGATGTCATGGCAATGGCGTGGCTACCTCATAAATCATGCGGGGTGACATGCTCCGTCAGCCATGATCCAGTCAGCAGACTTGCATATCAGTTCCCTGGAGTTGGCCCGCTGCCAGGGTCATGCCACCTTGCGCTAACTCTCGGCACCGCACCGCTGGCTGCGCAGATCCACGATAGCACGTAGGGGACGTGGTGACGCTGAAGCAGTAGGGGGGGTGGGGATGGGGTGGCATGTGACCTCGCATGCCTGGCTCCATCTGCTGGAGCACGGGGAGGGAGCTGTCTCTTTAACACGGATGAGGGCTCTCGTTGGTCCACCAGAGCGGCCGTTCCTGGAAGAGAGATGGAGGCGGAAGGCATGCTGTCCTTTCTTGATTGTTGCATGCTTATTTTTACTCCTCGGTGGAGTAAAGAGGTGGAGCACCTCTCTGAACTAGGGCAGTATCAAAGGTCTATTAGCCAATCACGCCTGGTCCCGAGCAGCATATTCTCACTGTCTCATCTAAAAACAAATTCCCTGGGACAGAATTGCACACAAATCCAATATACATGCACACGATCAGGTACACACGCGCCACCCACACATAGATGGCCAGGCTATGTAACATTTGACAAAAAAAATCGCTTGATCATCACAGTGGGGACTTGTAAAAGGCTAAAATGGTACTCGGGAGGTCAACAGTAGCCCATCCATGGCCTCCTTGATGAGTGCCAGTTGGAGAAAATCGTATGGGATGTGAAGGATTATCACCTTCCTTCCCCGACACGAAGGCATTTCAAACTTCTGAGCAGTTTCTCTGAGACGCCTCGCCTCGCTAGGCCGTGCCTTCCTGGGGCTGGAGTAATGAAATCTTTCTGACACCCAATCACTATCTGCCCACATGCCGGGTGTGAATAGCGCAGCAGACGTGGGCGGTATGAAGACGAGCCCCCACCCAGGGCCAGCGCCACATGAGGTGTTTCCCCAGTGCGTGAGCTCGTGCTCGCGCGGTGCAGCCGCCGACGCTCCATCCCCGGGTGCCGCGGACAAACACACAGGCCGCGGGCCACATTGCCGCATCCGCGACCCATGAGACCTGTCCCCATGAGCAGATACGAATCTGCCTCTTCCACCGCAGCCTGCAACACCACCTGTTTTCCTGTTTGTGTGGGAACTTCCGGCCATCGACCACTAGGGGTCAGGTTTTCACGCCCTTGCCGAGTAGTTAAGGACGCCCCGCGAACGGAGGAAGCGTCACTGCTGCAGTGATTGGCAGCGAGTGTTCTGCTGGTAAACACACCACCTCCAGCTGCAACATGCAAGAGTAGGATAGCAGATGACACAATGCCCAAAATGTCTCTGCTTCATTTGGGGAAAGAATCATAGCAAAACACAGATTTGGACAGCATTAGTTGTCAGCTGAATTGCATGTTCCGTCTGCCGATAAAAATAGTTGCACCGGCTGAAAGAAGGTTGTTAGTCCTCGCTGCATACAGCCTATTAGCTTGAATTTCTATGGCAACGGGACACTGTCTGTTGCCTTGTCACCACACTGCATGCAGGCTTAGGCCAGACCCTGTGGGTGGATTGACACCTGTTTTCTGCAGCACTAGGTGGGTAAGGGAGGCTTTGCCAGTCTGACTGGTGGGTGCTGACACTTGCACACTTATAGTGGAAATGTTTTCCCTTCGCAGTCCCTGGCTTTAAAATGAAGAACGAGTGTGATGGGGAAACGTGTGCCGGAGGTGTTGGAAAGCAGCACGCCATGCACGCCTTTCTGCACGTGCACGCTTTTTTCACACGCGCTTCATTTGCGGTGCAGATGCGCCTGATCCTGAGCAGACTATGGATGACTCCAAGCTAATTATGTCCTATAGGTTTTTTAGAGACCCGGGAAGTGCCTGGGCTCAGCGTGGCGACCCCTGTGTCAGGTGCCATGTGATCCACCGTCCTGGACCAGGTGTGGAGAGGCCATCCAGAGGAGCTGACCCAGATCTGCCCCTCCAGGGGCCCAGAGGTCAGCCCCACCCCTGTGCCCTGTCATCAGGACTGATGAAGCATGAGACGGGCGGGAGAATGCTCTGCTGAGTTGCCTACGCCCTGTGCAGACAGGGTCAGCAAGGGGCAGTCAGCCCATAGACGGTCTGTCACACTTCACCTGAGTCCTGCATCACAAACACCACATCTCGCAAAACACACAAATACGAGGAGATATGCATATTCAGGGACTGGCAACTGTTTACAAAGGATTTAGGAAAAGGAGCTATTTGTTGTTTTAAGATTTAACATTATTTTGTGGTATTAAAAGTTTCAGCTAAGGAATACCTTAGGGTATTTTATGCTTTAATTCAGCCAATTTGGAAGTGAAGTGAAATGGAACAATACATTGCCCTAAGAAGTTTGGTTTCATTATTTTTAGTAGTTTTAAAAGCAAAATGTATTATTTAAGTACACTTCATGTCAGACCTTAAATTTAAATAAAATAAAATATATATATATATATATATATATATATATATATATATATATATATATATATATTAGTGGGAGAGGGCACAAAATGTGCTGAGGAATTGGCCTTCAACCTCTAACAAAATGTTTATACTTATATACTGATGAAGCAAATAAAGAGAAAGATGGTAGGCTTTTATTTTGACACTGGTAAAGCCCAAACTGCAGCAGTGACACAAACATACCCATTGTGGACATCATTCGGTCAAAGTTACACGTTCTGTTTGCCTGAGCATCAGCAATTTGAAGCAAAGTACAGTTCTAACCAGAGCGGGTGAGAGTTGGCTAGGACACTACACTGTAGTCCAGGCTCAAAGTGGTGCTGTGGACTTTTCTCCTCAGCCTACGGCTCATCAAGCTACACTAATAAAGATCTAGACAGCGGATGCCCGTCATGGACGAGTGGGATCGTTAGCAGGGACTGCGGCGCAAGCTTGTCTGTTCAGCTGCCACCCTCCTGGGCCCCAGTTGAGTCCTGAGACTCCTCATTTGTCAGTCCGAGGGTGTTAGAGGCCAGGCTCTAAACATTGCTTTATTACAGAGCTGTGGAGACCATGTACACAGCACTCGAATCAAAGGTTTGGCAGAAGCCAGGAGGCTGGCGTATCTTGTCCCCAAGGCAGAAATCCCCGTGAGATGAGGTGATTTTCAACTGTAAGCCTTTCTGTGGGATTTCATTACTTATTACTGATGAGATCTCCCAGGGTCGAGTTCCTTTTGCTTTTAGCACACTGATGAGTGCCCGGTGGGGTAAAGCTGCCACTACACATGCATGCGGTACTCGGACACAGTGTGTCACCAGCCAAACGCACTGTCCGCAGGTCTGCTTTAAACCAGCTCCTACACCACCTGTGCTAGATGTGCAGTGTTCTTAATGGTTTGGGACAGGTGTGTCAGGACCTGGTTCTAGAGTAGTGTGGACCACCTGCTGGGTCCTGAGGCCTGGACTGAGACACACATGCTGAAGCCTCCACAGGAAGGGTGTAGTGCAGGAAGGGTGTAGTGCTCTCTGGAAGCAAAAGGAAACTGATTTTTAACTTGATTTTTATTTCCGTTCTTTCTATTTCAGCACATTGGTTTTAACATGAAAGAGTGATAATATAGTGCAGAATGTAAGGTTTAATTCATAGGTATTTGCATTCGTATCGGGTAAACCTTACATAGCCCTTTTTTATACACGAGTCTCACATCGTAAATAACTCGACAGTTGGGTGCTCAGTTTATTCTTGGCCAGTTGTGTGTCACTGCATTATTAGTTCATGCACAGGAGGGTTAACACAAGATCCAGAGTTGATACTGCATGTTGAGGTGTAGAGCGGGTCGTAGACGTGGCATAGGTGTGTTTTGGTGCTGAGGGCCGAAGACGTTTGCGATTTCAGGAGTATCGTTGCCTGTGAACAGCTCACCATCTTGCAGCAGGATGACCTGCTAAAAAAACTATAGAATTAGGTCCAAAAATGTTCCTGATTGGCTGAAATGTTTTTGAATTTTTGTTCACTGAAATCTGCTAAAAGATCTCCTGAAATACACAGCCAATGACGATGACTATGACGGAATACCAGCAGGGAAGAGATTCAGCATCTGTTAATGTCTCTGGGTAGCAGACATCAGTCACGTCACTCACGCAGTTGTCAGTCAAGCTTTTGCAAGTACTAAACATGACAACTTTACTTCAGATTATGTATCCCATTACTTATGGTCCACTGAAATAAGGACCTATTAGGAGAGTTGCTTCCTGATCGTTTCAAAAAGCATAGCTGTAAATACCGTTAGAATGCACTCTGCAAGTGCTGAAGGAAGAAACATCTCATAGTCTTCATATTCTCCCAGTAAATGTAAATGTGCTTCGGCACTGTAAATGCGCTTTGGTCGAAAAATGATTTATAGAAAGTGCTTTTGACTCTTAGCTCCTGTTCAGTTGGAAATTGGCTGTGACCAAGTTGTTTTTGCACATAAACAAAAACAAAATTCTATTTTCAGATTTTACTCAATTTTAGAATTTGATGATACCAAATGCAGGGACATTTCTCTCTATGCATGTGGATTTTTTCATTCATTCATTTTGTCAGACTAGTGGTTAGCATGGCTACGATGTTACATTTGCTGCATGCAAGCAGAAATGACCTCCACACCCCCCATAGATCGGTTGTCATTATAGATGGTGTAAACAGCAGCTTTAAAAATACCCAGGGTTTAAGTGCTTGGACATAAAGGGGGCTTGGGCACAGAGCGATAGCACTCGACGGCAAGTTAAGATGGTCTAAAATCAAACAGGTGAGTGCACGGAACGACTCTTTTGGTGAGAGGACCATCTTGAGTTTACTAAAGCAATTTTGAGTTTCAAAGCTCTGCAACTTTCGGTTCAGAAATGTAACTGCGGCTGAGTTTCCCATTTAAGGACCCTTCCGACACAATGGAGTGTTCTTGTTGGTCGACCAGCGAGCGGGCCTGAAAGATAGCTCACCTATTCGCCTGCACTTTTATTTATTTTTAAAACTCAAAGAAGTCGTTGCTGTGCTTCCCTTTCTGACAGCGTGACTAGCTATAGCTGATTCTACACAGTAAGCTATATCTGTGTTTCTGATATGTGGACCCACAGACTGTCCTTTGTTCCAGCCTCCAACGCATCTGAACCGAGGACTTTGTGTCTGAAGTCATCTGTTATGTTCTGTTTATCAGAGCATATACTCCTCGCTAACGTCTGATGCGTGTGTTATTTTGGAAAGCCACTATGAGCATGCCTCATACCTCATGGTTAAACTCTGTACTAATACACTGAAACATACATAAACAATAAGATGCACACATATAGCAGCTAATCCATTGGGTAATCTAGCTAAAGTCACCAGGACCTTTCAAATATGCACAAGACAGTTTAACATGCTTTCATTAAATCCGTTCATATGTAGCAAACACGGAACTCTAAGGACCTTTTTTCTCATATTTTTTGGGCCACCTTCATAATCATGTGCTCTTCAACAGCTGGAAACCCCATCTCACACTCTCGGTACTCTGTCTTCACGTTCAGATTCATCTCCAGTCATGTGACCACAGCAATATGCACTTTGGTCTTCTCTATTAATTTTTCCCTTTTCAGACGCCAGTCTGCTCCCAGCTCCTTTCCTGTTATATCGGCCACAAAGCTGCATGGAGTCGTGCTTCTGTGCTCTCAGCTTTTTTCCTTTCCTTATGCTTTTACACCGCGAGAGTCCTGCTAGTGTGTGCATTTTTTTTTTTTTAGCACTTTGTTACATCTCATGCACTTATTTTCAAAGGAACACACCTTAGGGAAAGAATCGCTCCGTGCCAGTACTTACCAGCACTTCTACTAAAGTCCAGGAACAGAGTGGGGTCTGTTTTTCATCCGGAATGCCTGGACCCGGCTCTGCCACCGAGAGTACGGTGCCAGAGCAGCACGCGACCTTAGCGGCTTCACCCCGCCAGCTGCACGTCTTTATAGGCCCTTTCATCTGTCGCTTGTTCTCAGTCGCTCTTTATCGCACGCCTGTGTCGTCCGTCCCCGAAGGAGAGTGCCGAGAATCCAGGTTCGTACTCTGATCCGCATTAGGATGCGTTTGCCACGGTCCCCAGACATTTCGGGCCGGGAAAAAACGACGATGGCGTACTGACTGAGAGCGCTAACGTAGGACGCATGCTACTCAACACGCAGGGCTCGGTGATGAGGCGATATTTGATGTCTTTGGCATCTTGTCGCAGTGCAGGTGCAGGGACCTTTCTCTGGGTGAGCACTTTAAACAGCCTCATGATGTGTGAACATGAAATAAGATGAAGATATTAATTAGAAGGACACTCTAACAGAAAAAAATTAACAGTAAAAGGTAATGTAATTGCAGTTTCTGTTCTCTGTTCTCGTTTTAAAGAATGTGAGTTGGCTGCATTTGTCCTTATTACTATTTGTGTAATGTGGTTGTCATATTTAATGAGGAAAGATGTCTTACTAAAGAGACTGCATACTGATGAAAGCACTTCTGCAGACAGGAATGTCCTTGGGGCCATTTTCACACAGATTAAAAGCCAATTCAAAGAAAAAAATTCTCCTCCTCTAAACACGACAAGCATTCATGGAACTGATACAATGATAACACTCATTATAGGACTGAAGGAAATGAGATAACCAAGAAACAAGAAACAAGAAAAGACAGAACCAGAACAGAACCTTATTTTAATATTTTCTCGAACAGCCAAACACTCAATCCTCCCCCTTTACCTCTCAAAAATAACACCGCTAAAGTCTTGGGCTCTCAGGAATCGATTAGTTGTCAGATGTAGTGATTATGATTGCCGTCTTGAACGAACCCCGAGCTTTCACCCTACAATCTTTCCAGCAAAATATCTCTCCCCACTTTGATCTACAGCTTCCCCATGGACTCCTCTGTGCCTGGATTTCTCTTTTGATCAATAATGGCTTAAAGTACACAGACATAAGAGTGAGGTCAGAATTCTGACACAGCTGACGGACAGAAACTCTTTTTAACAGGCTAGGGATCCCATAACCACGAGACCCATTCAAGATTCAGTAGCAAATGCTTTCACACACTAAAAGAGCCAACAAAGGGGCGGGCTTCATTTAAAGTTAAATAACAGACTAAGGCCTACTCCCGATTACTCAGTTTGAGCCCCACAGCCTTCCTTTACCTTGGTGAACCGTAATGGCTCAGAGTCTTTGCAGCAGCCCGTCTAGCCGATGGACACCTTGTGGTGCGTGTTCCAGAACCGCTGCTAAGGTGGACCGGCGTTCGTGCCCCCCCTCCCCCTAATGAGCAATTATCAGCGTCTGAACCATCGGCAGCCCGGGGCTTTGATGCGATTCAAGATAACGGAGATGACCTTAACGTACCATCTCGCTCGTGCCCACAGCTCTTTCTTAATCAACACAGATCAGCCCAATTTACTTCGCCTGACCTCCACAGAGAGGCAAAAAGGCACGAAGACAGAGCTGCTCGCGGTCCGTCCGGCCATCGTCCTGTTGCGTGACAGACGAGAGACAGAGGTCGTCTGCTTACGGTGCAGTCTGGCTCCCGTTGAAGTGCTACAAGCGAAAGTATAAAGCGCTGAGTTATTGAGACATATTGCCTCACCATGCAGAGTGGTAAGCGACAGCTTGCGTTTTGACTTTCACGGTAGGTGTGTCTGCTGATGATCACCAGCTCTGCTCATTCGGGGAGTCTTTTCGTGGTGTTGCTTCAGAGCACTGCTGTTCGTCTGAACGCAAAGTAACATCTGAAGACTTCATGACGAAATATATTTTCATTGCTATGTTAACACACACACACACCTGGTGAGCTACTCGAATTTCCTCCTTAAGTGGTAAGAAGTAAGACTCTTGTGTGGTAGAAGTGTTTGTTGCCTTTGCTGTACTGTTAAGTACTGCACGTGACTGAAGCAATCAAGGCCGTATGTTTGAATGCGACAGAACCACTGACACACAAATATTTGAATAGCTCATTATGAGTGTGTGGGGGTGAACAGGAAAACCATAGAGTGCACTATTGGTTGAATGTAGAGTTTGTCATAAAAGTTTGAGTGCTCCTGTACCATACACATGTTTGCGTGTGAGCACGTGTGTTCGTGTGATGCGACACTGCCACAGATAAAGCTGTACCATTGGTCTGCAGTGACTGCTACTGATAAGATGCTTAAAAATAACGTATCTTCGCAAAACCATCAAGTCTTCTCACATCTGATTGCTGGTTTATTTTTTCATTATTTAGTCACTGCATACAGGCTACAAAAAAAAATGTATACAGAATACTAAGTCACAGAATACCAAAAGAGACAGGCATTTCTGATTGGTGGAGCCTTACTGGCAGGTATGTGTCATTTGTGCCAGTTTCGCATTTTCACAGCTGCCTTCAAAAGGTCACAGACCACATACTTTGCCCTGATTGCTACATTTGCCCTTTGCAAATGCTTATTACTTAAACAAGATTTATAATAACTATGCGTCTATCATTCAATCTTAAAGCCCAAACGCCCTGCCCAAGGCATCCCATCCTTCCTCGCTCAAAATCCGCTACCAATTAACCACACGTCAGCAGTGCTAATTAAAATCATTTAAGTGAAATGAATTGCCAGGACAGGAAGCAGACGGCCACTGTGAGTAATGCCTCTGTCTTCTGCTATCGGCTTTGGAACGAACCATCATCACGTGCATCACCTTCCGGAGGGGTTCTTAAAGAATGGCCATCTACATAGTCTGGGTCCCAAGCCTCATTCTCGCTACACTTCACTGAGACTGAGGCTTTGGGTAGGGCATCTCTGTCCAGGAGCGTCTGGCCCTCTGAGGCCCATCTGTCGGAGCTTCACAGAGAAGCTCCACTAGGAGAAAGTCTTCCTATAGTTGCCTCAGGACCAGGTTTGGAATTTAACCAGCCTTAAGCCTTCTCTAAAAATGTCCTTTAGGGCGCTTTTGGCTGTGATCTTAATGCATTTCTATTCTTTTTAAAGTCTTTGAAAAACAATAGTTGACCATTTGAAGGTGTATTTAGAGAAATGTAACATTGCACAGTTTAACCATAAATGTCCAGGGAGAGGTATGAATCCTATAACACTTTTGCAGTATATATAAACCAATGTGAGAAATTTCCTCAGTTTTTTAAACAAACTGTGGGGCCAAGATTAAAGGCAACGCTGTTAAATCTGATATTGTCTCAGGGGAGCAGCAACGGCAAGAGCAAGTCTCAGACAAAACTACTTTTCGCATCTTCTCTAAATGTAGCGTTTGACCCCAAAGCACCCACTCCAATTAGCTTTCCACTTCCCTCTGTGTGGTGCCTTCGCCCCTGCGTTAATCAGCTTCTACACATAATCATGGGTCCTCATTTAAACATTGGCTCAGGGTTCGTGAATCCTGACATGCAGAAATATGGATCCCATAGGCAGAGAGCGTGTGCACCCCCAAATCAAAAGAGCCATTGCTGCCAAATCGCATTCGCCAGAGCACATAATTACTCCAACTCTGTTTGAGCAGAGATGACACATCAGGGAGATAAAGAGTCACATTCATCTCAAAGCCTAACATGAGGACACATCAATTGGCCATTCCAGCAAGGAGCTCCACAAATATGGCGGTTCTCTGGGGACGAACCTCACCACAGATATGCTCACTGAAATGATAACCGACGATGTCTTTTGACTCTTAAGGTTGTCGCGATAACATGTTTAACTTAGTAGTGTATTTATAAAAAAATACTTTATAGCAGCTCATATGGCAACAGAATTGATTCTATAAAGCTCCCAGTGACGTTTAAATGCCTTTAAACGGTAGGACTACAAGCTGTTGCTTCAGGATCTGTGACCGCCAGTGAAAAAAAAAGCACAGTACCTTTAATCCAGTACCCTTGACCAGAAATGCTGAATGCACACCATCGAATGCCAAAGATGGATAATCACAAACAAGAAGGGGCCAGAGTTAACAGATTTCACTTGGATGGGAAGTCAGGGCTATCTTTCTCAATTCCAGTGTAAGATGTATAGTGGAGACCGTTGCAGTTTGGCAGGACAGTTTCTCATGCGGCAACGACGAAGGCTTTGAACATTCAGCAAGTGCACTAGTGAACCCTGACTGAACACACCACATGCTCAGGTGCCAGGACCTGGTGTTCAGTAAGAGCACAAGTCAACAGGACGCAGGACCCTGTTTTGGCGGTTTAGATAGAAACCAACAGTTTCGTATTGATACCGTATCTATTGATATCGTATTAATAAGAGTATCTATTGACTGCTAGCACTCTGGGTCATTGCATATAAAGTGTTAAGAAGCAGTGTTCACTGAAATGTTCTCTGGTTCACCTTTATCAGCTAAATAAATGGACCGTTCACTTGCTGTTTTTTTTTTTTTTTTTTTTTTTTTAATCATGCCCCTCACTGCAGCAAAAGAAATTGCCAGCCTTAATGAATAGAAAATGAAAATTACTCAGTTAGTGTTTTAAGCCAAAGTAAACATTGTTTAATTTCTCAGACAGATTGAAAACAAGTGTGGACCTGCATCACAAAGGCTAGAATCTAACTGACACATAAGGGTATCTGACTCTGGGGAGCACTGAAACGTTGCCAAGCGAACACGTCGTCATAGACGGTACATGCCCAGGAGAAGCATGCGCTCTGACATTTGTATTGGTTTGGAACCTATTTTTAAAAAGTAAGAGCCCTGCAACAGTTTCAGCATTAAGGTATTGTCAAATAAAGCAGTAATAGTCAAAAATAATTATCATCATACTTAAAGTGAACATCGTTGCCATCGTTAGCTAACAAAATGCAATACGAAGATGGAAGCATGAATATCAAAAAGGAAGTGTGCCATCCAAACAGAGGAGTCCAAATATCTCCTGCCATCTCCCAGCAGAACAACACCCCCCTTCCTTCACACATGTGGTGGCGCTGACATTTGGCAGACGCGCCAGCTCTGTCAGATTAGCTCATTCCTTTCTCAAAAAACAAGCTAATCTGTTAATTAGCTTTGAATATAGATGTCGAAACCTCAGTGGATGAGGCTGATGACATGATTTGTCCTCGCGGAAGAGCGCTCTGAACATCACCCTGAGCTGTGGGCTCACCCTGTGAACTCTGATGAATGGCTCCTGGAGTTCCCATTCATCCTGTGTACAATTCAATGTGCATCATTTGTGATATGATCTAGTCAGATGAACAGCAAAGGGCCAAGGACTCCAGCCACTTCCATATGGCTGCTATTACTGGGTAAACACCTCTCTTTTGTTTTAACTGTGCACAGGGTTGGCCCTGTGAGAAGCAAGCTGCAGTGAATGGGAGATAAATGTGTCCCTCTGAATCTCCTTGCATGACAGTGTCACTTCTAAGGGTCTTAAATATTCATCAGAGGTATCTGTTAATTAAAACAGAGAGAGGCTTCAAGTGTCCTTTCCTCTAATCCATTTGTCTGAACCTTTGCCAGCATTACAGCATCTATCACTCAGTAGGCTCCTGTAAGACTGTGAGTATTCACTGTGTCCCTTCAAGTGTATTACAGATGTTTGTTTAGTGATTGTAGAACAGTCTCAGAAAACACTATATGACAAAGTTCTCATTTTGGTTTTAATTTTAGTGATTTTTGTTCTGACTAAATCTATAGCAGTGCTGTAGAGTTAAATGAGCACTGCTGTAGAGTTAAATGAGCACTGCTGTAGAGTTAAATGAGCATTGCTGTAGAGTTAAATGAGCACTGCTGTAGAGTTAAATGAGCATTGCTGTGGAGTTAAATGAGCACTGCTGTAGCGTTAAATGAGCCCTGTTGTAGAGTTAAATGATCACTGCTGTAGCGTTAAATGAGCCCTGTTGTAGAGTTAAATGAGCACTGCTGTAGAGTTAAATGAGCACTGCTGTAGCGTTAAATGAGCCCTGTTGTAGAGTTAAATGATCACTGCTGTAGAGTTAAATGAGCACTGCTGTAGAGTTAAATGAGCACTGCTGTAGAGTTAAATGAGCACTGCTGTAGAGTTAAATGAGCACTGCTGTAGCGTTAAATGAGCCCTGTTGTAGAGTTAAATGATCACTGCTGTAGAGTTAAATGAGCACTGCTGTAGAGTTAAATGAGCACTGCTGTAGCGTTAAATGAGCCCTGTTGTAGAGTTAAATGAGCACTGCTGTAGAGTTAAATGAGCACTGCTGTAGAGTTAAATGAGCACTGCTGTAGAGTTAAATGAGCCCTGTTGTAGAGTTAAATGAGCACTGTTGTAGAGTTAAATGAGCACTGCTGTAGAGTTAAATGAGCCCTGTTGTAGAGTTAAATGAGCACTGCTGTAGAGTTAAATGAGCACTGCTGTAGCGTTAAATGAGCCCTGTTGTAGAGAGCACTGTTGTAAAAATGATCACTGCTGTAGAGTTAAATGAGCACTGCTGTAGAGTTAAATGAGCCCTGTTGTAGAGTTAAATGATCACTGCTGTAGAGTTAAATGAGCACTGCTGTAGAGTTAAATGAGCCCTGTTGTAGCACTGCTGTAGAGTTAAATGAGCACTGCTGTAAATGAGCACTGCTGTAGAGTTAAATGAGCACTGCTGTAGAGTTAAATGAGCACTGCTGTAGAGTTAAATGAGCACTGCTGTAGAGTTAAATGAGCCCTGTTGTAGAGTTAAATGAGCACTGCTGTAGAGTTAAATGAGCACTTAAATGAGCCCTGTTGTAGAGTTAAATGAGCATTGCTGTAGAGTTAAATGAGCACTGCTGTAGAGTTAAATGAGCATTGCTGTAGAGTTAAATGAGCACTGCTGTAGAGTTAAATGAGCACTGCTGTAGAGTTAAATGAGCACTGCTGTAGCGTTAAATGAGCCCTGCTGTAGAGTTAAATGAGCACTGCTGTAGAGTTAAATGAGCACTGCTGTAGAGTTAAATGAGCCCTGTTGTAGAGTTAAATGAGCACTGCTGTAGAGTTAAATGAGCACTGCTGTAGAGTTAAATGAGCACTGCTGTAGAGTTAAATGAGCACTGCTGTAGAGTTAAATGAGCACTGCTGTAGAGTTAAATGAGCACTGCTGTAGAGTTAAATGAGCCCTGTTGTAGAGTTAAATGAGCACTGCTGTAGAGTTAAATGAGCACTGCTGTAGCGTTAAATGAGCCCTGTTGTAGAGTTAAATGATCACTGCTGTAGAGTTAAATGAGCACTGCTGTAGAGTTAAATGAGCACTGTTGTAGAGTTAAATGAGCACTGCTGTAGAGTTAAATGAGCACTGCTGTAGAGTTAAATGAGCACTGCTGTAGAGTTAAATGAGCACTGCTGTAGAGTTAAATGAGCACTGCTGTAGCGTTAAATGAGCCCTTAAATGTTGTAGAGTTAAATGAGCACTGCTGTAGAGTTAAATGAGCACTGCTTAAAAATGAGCACTGCTGTAGAGTTAAATGAGCACTGCTGTAGAAATGTTAAATGAGCACTGCTGTTGTAGAGTTAAATGAGCACTGCTAGAGTTAAATGAGCACTGCTGTAGAGTTAAATGAGCACTGCTGTAGAGTTAAATGAGCATTGCTGTAGAGTTAAATGAGCATTGCTGTGGAGTTAAATGAGCACTGCTGTAGCGTTAAATGAGCCCTGTTGTAGAGTTAAATGAGCACAGCTGTAGAGTTAAATGATCACTGCTGTAGAGTTAAATGAGCATTGCTGTAGAGTTAAATGAGCATTGCTGTGGAGTTAAATGAGCACTGCTGTAGCGTTAAATGAGCCCTGTTGTAGAGTTAAATGAGCCCTGTTGTAGAGTTAAATGAGCACTGCTGTAGCGTTAAATGAGCACTGCTGTAGAGTTAAATGAGCCCTGTTGTAGAGTTAAATGAGCACTGCTGTAGAGTTAAATGAGCCCTGTTGTAGAGTTAAATGAGCACTGCTGTAGAGTTAAATGAGCACTGCTGTGTTTCACTGGGATCCTGAATTTATGTCATTACTAGAAGCTACGAGAAAGCAACCATATGACAGACTTCAAGATTGCATTTTGTTAAATACTTCAGGATGCTATTACTATAAATCAGAAGCTTAACATAAGCAGAATGGAAGGGTGCTGCAGTATGAAATGATTAATAATAACTACGTCCATTTTCGATTTGTGTATTCACTTTCAATTTGTGTGCTAAATCTGCCACGTTTGACAGCTATATTTGTTCGTTTCAATAATCTGGTACCTGTAGCCTTTACTACCCGCATGGTTCCACAAATGCTGATAATAGTCTGGAAGAAAGTAATTATAGATATGGACAATACATGAACAAATAATTCCATCAAAAATGAAATGTGCTAACATTTATAAGGTCAACCTTAGCTTAGTGTAGTCAGGGAGATTATGCTTTGTCTATACAGCTGTGGTGAGAGAGATAGAGAGTGATGGTATGAGAGAGGGAGAGAAAGAACAAGACAGTGATAAAGTGTGGGAGAGAAAGGGGACGTGTGAAGGAGTGAAGGTATGAGAGAGTGATTGGGTGAGGGAGTAAAGAGAGAGGTATTGTCAAATGTATTATATGTTGTTTTATAGCTGTATTGCATGCAACATTCTCTACAAGTACAGTGGAAGCAGATGGTATGGGGTCTGTGTCTAGTATGTTTAGTATGTAGGACTGTCTCCCAGTTTCCATGGAGCAGATGGCATATCTTACTCAGTAAGTTTAAAAATGATCCTATATGCTGTACTTCACAGGTCATATGTGCACAGTTGGTCACAGAAGGGTCAGCTAAAGTTTTTTTTTCCTTGCTAAATATGCTCATATCATTAACTAGTAAGTCTTTCCTTTTTGTGTTATAATTCAGTAATGTTTTAAGTTAAACACTGAAGTCACCAAGATTGCTGGGCTAAAATTCTTGGGACGTCCATTAGATCTGCAGGAATGATTGACTGACTGGACTTCTGCAAATCTAATAAAGTTACCATTGTGTGTGTGAGTGATTGTGTAGCTGTATGGCCAGTGGTGGAAGGTGCTCTGTCCTGGGTGTTGTCCTTTCTCTCTTCTCTACACCCAGTTTAGCCCCCCATGGGCCTGAGGTTTACAGCTGAGAGGATACTGTGTACATTGTAAAGAGCCCTTGGGTTTCTTGAAAGGCCCTATATAAATTGAAGTATATAAATTCATCCATTCGTGTCCTTACCTACATAGAATGATAAGTGATTAATGGTGTTCTAAAGAAAGTTGGATTAGACTGTTTCTCATTAGACTGGATTAATGCTTTTGGATAGTTGGTAGTTGCTTCACAGTCATACATGTTTGCCCATGTTTGCAGATGTTTGCACAAACATATTCAGTTAGGATTTCATACCTTTTAGAATATGGAAACTTCACTTTAAGGGTAACCAATTAATTATTTCATGCTGCAAATTTTAGCGTTATGCTAAAGCTAAACCTCAGCCATGACATACTATGTCCTCATTTATTAGCCCAAGGTATTACTGGCTGGCCTTTATCTTTTATTGTTTATCTCTTATCTCATTAACAGACAGCAGATTGTTTCAATTTATCTCCATGAATCTGGTTTCGTTTCTGTTGCTCAGGGTGTACCCCAAGGCACTGTCATTGGTCCACTTCTCTTTTTTAATCTACATTTTGCCTCCTTGTCTGATAATGCATTGCTACAGTTCCAACGTCCAATGCAATACATATGCTAGTGAAATGTATGACAGCACCAACACTTTGTAGGTTTGTATATTGACTGTATTTACTGTATGATCCAAAGAAAGCTGAACTAACCCCAATTTGATGTCTGTTGGAGCTAAAAGTCTTTTATCTAGATTGTCTTGTTTTTTTATTGATGAGAAGGCGGGCCTGGTTAAGCCCTCATCAGTAAGGCGTAATTTGGGTCTGTGTCATTTTTTGATGAACCACACATAAAGCACTGATGTTCTTATTCCTTCCACGATTTTATATTTTATTATCTACCATTGCCTAATTATAACTGTCTCTTTCTGTGCTGGATGTGGAATGTACAAATTATGTTTTTATTACTTGACAATTAGATTATTGTATTGGTCCACAGGCTACAGTATGTTCAATATGCCTCACTTAGGGTTCTTTCCCACAATTCTCATAGTTCTTTTCACTATTTCTTTGCCTGTCTATGTAGATCACGTGGTAGCAGCAGGTGCTTGCAGTGCTGAGGGAAGGGGTTTGATTCCCATGGAGCACACATACAGGCACAGTGATAAATGCATGTAAGATTCTCTGGAACAGAGTGTCTGTCAAATGCTGTTAATGTAAATATCCATGCAAACTGCAGTCAGGATGGAGGTTCTGAGGTTTAGAGGAGCCAAGATAGATGTTGTATTTTTTAGTACTGCAACAACTACTCTCACAACAAGTACTCAACAACTAAACATACAAATCCTCCCAGACATTTTGTGATGTTGGTTCTGTTATTTAAATTGTTAACATGCATAAAATGTTCACTCTTGGAGAAATGAGTGTTCACCCTTGTACAAATGCTCAAATTTAAAGTCAAGGTCTTTGGCTGATGCTTGACAAGTAACTAATGGAATGTGTTTTTTGTCCACTTTGTGAAGTGACCTTGAGCTTAGGGAAGGCACTATATAAATTAACCTGGCAATGCTGATAATGACAATGAATGAAATATAGCTACATCTGTGAGATGGTTGTTGAGCACCAGCAGACTTATTTTTGGTTGATCAGACAAGTAAAATTCCCATGGTCCCACATCAGAGACCTGGGTAGATTAAAAAAGGGTTGGGGGGGTGGGGGGATTGCAGTGGAGTACACAAAGCTTATTTACAACTGGAACTGGGAACCAAATGAATGCTCTGCTGTGGAGCAGAGGCACCCCATCTGCCTGACAGGATTCGAGCAGGCGCTCCATCTGTTCTTACGCCTCTTTTTGCCATGTCTCCAAATAACATTGCAATTTTATTGGAGTCGCTCAACTTTTGTCCATGTAGAGCAGTTACATTTTAGTCAAAGTCTGTATTGCCTATTTAAATATGTTTGAACAAAATAAGAAATCATCAGGCACATATAAGTAGAAACAATTAGTAATATCACATTTAAATGCATTAGTGTCGACAAAAGGACCAGGAAAGGGACAATTTAATAACCTTAAAAATGTCCATTGTCTCTTTCTGTCCTTCTTCACACACTGGTTGAATTAGACTTGCGAAATCCTTGAACCTCCCTCATTTTCGGTAGCGGCGTATATTTCACTTGACACCGCGCGCTCTAATCTTACCCAAGGTTTTCGCCGGGCTGCACTTCAGTGACAAATATGCCCAGGCTGGATCATCAGCTTGTTCTGTACACTTGCACGAGTCTGTGGGCTGACCAATAAATTACCTCAAAAAGCCGACTTCAAAGTCACCTCCCCTCCCAGCAGCTGAGGCCGGTGGCAGCCACGTGCTGAGGATGATTCACATTGGGAGTCGTAATTACCAGCGTGACATTTCCTTTTAATTGGGCTTCCAATGACTCCTCACTGGAATTTCTTTTTTTTTTTTTCTCGAAGCAAAGGTCATGTCTGACAGAAGTCGGAGTCTTACCTTGTCGCCGTTTCTGATGGAGGAGCCAGGAGGACAACTGATCTGACTGCCAGCCATGCTAGTGCATTAGTGACACAGCCTGTAAAATTATTTACGAGGTGCTTCATGCTGCAAAGAAGCAAGGCGACGAGCACGCGAGGTCTTTCCTATAACGTCATCTTAAGGCAAAGCCAGTTTCCATTAGAGCTGCAAGAACTCTGACAGTAATAGACAATCACTGCAGGCCTCTGTGCCAGAAAAGACACGGTGGTGGGAACATGATGGACTCCTTTTCTAAATCACCATCCTTTGTTCGCAGATCCATAGTCTGCTATGGACCGAGCCTTCGTGGCGGTACTGCTGGTCGGAGCAATCTGAGTCATGGTGTGCGGGTCAGTGAGACCAACTGCACTTGGAAAACCGTTAGACCGATTATGCTATAAAATAGCTGCAACCATTGAACCTGGACTACACTCTCAACCTTTCATCTCCATGAAACTAGTTGATAGATGTATGTGAGTATATGAGAAACACAATAGGATTGTATTTGAATAATGTAGTACTTGAGAAGTGGTGAATGCCAGTTTGAAATGCTAGGACCCTCCTTTTCTCTGGAGCTGATATGAGAGACCGGGTCTCCTCCAGGTGGTGGCGAGGGTTACGCTGCTCTCCCCTGGGCTGGGTTTGGGTTTCGGACGTTCTGCCCAAAATTCTGTTTACTCTCACAATTAACTAATCAGGATAACAGCTGCTGGAGCCAACCTCAAGGTGTTGCCTAGCAACCTGGCTGTGGTCTGGCTTCCCACTTGATGCGCGAGAGTCAGTGCCTTAGTAAAAGTGCTTCCACTCCTTCCCTTGTTTTTGATTGGTCAGGCCTGTTTAAGGCTTCAGCCATGGGGAACGCCATTGGCTGCACAAGGAGAGTACCTGGTGATCCCCAATCGGCCTTTCTATTAAATTGTTTTCTTTGAATTATTTGCTGTTTGTTCAACAGTCATCTCCAGTATAAAGTGATTATCTTGTCCAGTTCCTCCGTGTTGGGAGCTAAAAGCAGCTTGTGCTTCATCTGGGGTGTAGCACGTCTCAAGCAACGAGGCACACGCCTTTGCCAAGGACCTGGAAGAAATATGCTAAGAGGAGAATGCTAATGAAACGAGTTTGCAACAGGAAGCCAAATTAGTCTATGAGCCTACAAAAGCAAGAAAGTCACCCTTACTTTTCAGTCCTGTCCAGTGAGTAGGAGCTAATTGCATTCCCAGAAGACCTATGGAGAAGTACATAGCACTTGACACTTTTGGGATTGAATCTGGACAAATGGCTGAAGTTTGCAGGGTGTCAACAGACTTTCATAGTTAATAAGGTGCAAATAACAGACAGAGAGAGATAGAAGAGATAGAGACAGAGTTAGTTGTAACGATTTCGTCTCATACCTTCTAGAATGTGTTAATACTTTTATCTAATTTTACATGACCATAATGTGACTGCTTTATGTTACTTAGTTGTTTGATCGTATGTGTTATCATTGTCAATCTAACTTTGTTTTAGGAATACAGGTGCATGATACAACCAAGGAGCATGGCACCTTTCAAATAGCCATTAGATAAACGGTAATCACATAATGTTTCACTTGCTTGTCTAAGTAGATCATAATGAACATGAAATGTCCTCCAGATTAATTGACAATTAAATTGCCCATTGTAGTGCATATGGTCAGCATGGCTACTCCTGTCCACAGACTACAGTCTACAGTATAACAAGATGTCTCTGCACCGACATTTGTCCACTGTATCATCTTGAACGTACCACTCAACAGATTCACGCTTTTTTCTAATTCGAGTAATTGCATCACTTCTCGGTGCTCAGTTACTTCCTTCAGCTTCCTGCCATGTGAGAGCTTGAACTAACAAATGGGAATTGGATGTCCCTCAGACGTAATCTCTGCCAGAAATCCGGTTGTTCTTTTTGATGCTCTGTTCGGGAATTTCGTAGCTTGTTTATTTTGCGGGGTTTCCTTTATAACATCAAAAGGCATTCCTGATCTTCCTGGCATGGTGGGTAATATTGACGTTATAAACTTTCTAGAAGTATTTTTTTTCTTTTTTCTTTAAGGTATTCGTGTGAGATGAAAGGTTTTTTTCATCTTAGATAAGAATGATAAGATATTAGATATTGCACATCCTTTTATAGAACTGCATGTATGAAACATTACATGATGAAAAAAAAAATGTTTGCCAGCAAAGGTGAAGTCATTCACACTCCCACAATTCTGCAGTGGAGACTGGAGTGCTCTAGAGCCCAGAAGCATTTCTGTGTTCACAGCCATGATGTGGAACCATGGTGTGGTCTCATATTATGACTCAAATACTATTTCCATTCACTGGGGAAATAATCACTACACAACCTCAGAGCTGCGCTATCACCTGCTGGGCTCTGGTAACTCTTGGAATGCTAAAAACACATTCACAACCAGTGGACATTATTATGTACATGAATATTATGAGAAGTGTAGTTTTTGTACATTTGATTCAAAATGTATGGTTGTTTTGGAACTGAATATGTAGAAGACTATGATTAGAATATGATTTCTTGTCTGGTCTTTTTATTGGGACTGGTCAAATTTTATATACTGATTAAAATAATGTTTGTATCAGTAGACTGGTCAAGCTGAATTGTGTGCCTTATTAGATTTATTTTAGGAAAATAAGAATCTCTAAGTTCAAAATCGAAGCCTTATCCAGCAAAAATCCGTTTCTATGCTGGCCCAGTGGTCACTGATGCACACATTAGTGTGAAATGAATCTAGTCACACTTCATTTGCTCGTGCAGGCAGTAGTCACCTCTGTCTGTCTCTGCTCCTGTCTTCAATTCTGACACGTGTCATATTGGTGCATTCTATTCTTGTGTCCATAGCAACCGAGCACATCTCCTGATCTACCTCGAAGCTGACGGGTGATCGGTGCCAATGCACTGATGTGCTGCTCGGTCCTTATGATTTGAATTGAAGGACAGATTATCATCAAGGAAGGGGGGAAAAATCTGGTTACATTTCTGGAATTGGAAAGAATGTAAAATTTATCACCAACACACTCCACGCAGGAGTTTTAAAGGTGACATTTGCTGTTAAAAAGTAATTGCTAAAACCTTTTGAAAATTGTAAGCTATCGGCTATAAAGTGGGTATGCCTATCAGGACGTTTCAGCTTAACGTTTTAAGTTTGTACAATGTGAAATAAACTCCTCAGTGGACATTGCCACATAGTAATAGTTCAGACATGAACACACTTAAGCCCAGACTGCTACCCAGAATGCCCTGGTCCTCTGAAGCCTGGCCTGTGATGGCTGAAGATCAGTATTTTAACATTATTTCCAATTATGACCTGCCACTGACTCGAGGCTCAGGCAAGGCTCAGGAAATGGCAAGATTTCATGACCAAGTACACCTCATGTAGGCACAGAACAACGTCCCAAAGAGATTGTTTCAGTGAGTGATGGCAGAGCAAAGTACTGCTGCTACAATATGGCTTAAGATAACCTTTCTCAAATTCATATTGGGATTACTCATTCTAATCATAGACTTTGTCTTCTGGGCCTACTTACACACATGTATCACATGAAAGTTAGGCAAGCCCTCACCAAAAAGTGATTCCACTGATTTTTCTTTTTCACTCGCTTCCCCAGGTCCTTGTGAAGATGTCACTCTAATAATTCCACAAAGGCACGATAGAGTGCTCGTGTCCGCAATAATTACTTTGGAGATATTGTCTTGTTATGCACCAAATGCCACTTGGGTTCTTGGTGTGACAGTGCCTTAATTAATGCACACTCAAGGGGACATCAAAGTGGTCCGAGTGTCTGGAGTGATTGACAGATAAATTAATACTGTCAGCGCCCCGCCCCCAGAGATGCCTTATGGGCACCCCTTTGAGTCGGTGTGTGGCTGAAGGACAATGCAGATCTGCTGTCTACACTGCCCAGGGCTTGTGACAAAGGAGAAGCTTTTAGCCTTTCAGATCTACAAACTCCATGTGCAGCATGGGGAGGAGGCACTTGAAGAAAACATAGTGGTTCTGGAGGTCATCATCTGAAACCTTTAAAAGTGTACTGAAACACCACTTCAGGAAACCACTCACCTAAATGTACACTCGTCCGTGGAGGACGGACAGATGGACAGCTGGACACAGATGAGAGTTTATGCATTTGATCAGGCTGGCCAAGGTGCCGCCATTACATTTCTACAGCTCTTCTGAAAAAAGGATTTCTAAGTAGTAGTGCAGGAGGAATCAGATAGTGGGCACTTAACCAGGAGAGGGTGGCTACGTGCTAATCCCTGCAGCTTGCAACAGGCTCGGAGAGTTCATTGGTAGTGTAACACGTGTCAGTCACGCTAATCAGCTGCACCAGAGGCTGTTCCTTTGTGCTTCATCCCAGTCCCCGTTTGCTACAGTGCGCCTTTGATACTGTGTCATTGCTGTGTTTTCAGGCCCCGTGAGTGGCTTTGCCTCTGTTTCTCTTTCACCTCCAAACGGGACCTCAACGTTTGATGGTGCTTCTGCATTCGGAATTTGGTCGTCTTGTTTTGCAACTGGGGCCACAGCTGTCTGCGATACCCTCTTGCATCAAAGCTACGTTCATGACCTGCCTCTGGGATTCACAGGCCCAAGTATGACACATGCAGGAGATCTTTTTGCTTGGTGAACGAGAGAACGCACGATGTATTTTTGCAATATAATAAAAAAGGAGAACAGTTTTACCAGATGGTACAAACACACTTGTTAAAGCACAGACTGTCCCACATGTTCTTCTAGGTGCATTATCTATGGGGGGGAGGGGGGGCGTAAGAGGAAGGCGAGGTGGGTTCTGCTGAAGCCTCGAGTGGGAAGTTCCTGTTGCTCCCTTCTGTCTGTCGGTCCCAGCTGGTGCCAGGTCTGCGCTTCTAATTGCTGGGTTACGCTTTAACACTCGAGTGGGTCACGGATCATTCCGCATGCCTTCATCTCTGACGACCTTGGCGGCCAACGCGGGGCCCGTGGACGGCGCTACGCCGTAAATCAGTGCGATTAAACATCTGTGCCGAAGAGAGCGTGAGCAATCGGAAGGGGAAAGTGCTCTCGCCATTTGCACGACAGGGCAGCTGTAATGCTGAACAGTGATGACTTTATATGTATAATGGACACCTCTGTCCTGTGGCTTATGAAGCAGTGCGCATGTCACAGCACTCCGGAAGCTGGGCTGTTTATCATTAGCTATAAGTCCCCGTTTGCAGGGATGCTCAAGTACCTATACAGGCAGCCGATGGCATGTAAGTGCACGGAGCTCCTTTCAAAGACTGAGGTTTGGATCTCCTATTGGCTGGACTTTTCTGCTGCATTGCAGTGGACTCTTTGCAGTCCCACTGGCTCTTGACAGGTGCGAGTGTACGTGTGGCCCGGTCCCACTCCCAGCGACCTGTGGGTCGGCAGCTTGGCCCTGCCTGCCATGAGCATAATTGACCCGAGATTTCTCCTCCAAAAGGTGAACCACGCCGCCCCTCGGTCCCACCGGCACAAAGAGCATCTCGGCTTCTGCGGGGGGAGGGACTCTCTTATGGCAAGTGACCCTCTTGCAAAATGTTTGTTTTGCTTGTCATATAAAAGCAGAAGCCAGAAGCTGTGAATTTGCTTTATGACTAGAACGTGTAGTGCATGCATGTATAACCACGGAGCCTGACTGAAAGCCCTGGCCAGCTCCTCTTGAGTCCAGGGAATTTATTAGTAGCAAATGTGGATACTGGTTTGCAGGTGGTGAGGGGAGATAAAACAATGGGGAGAGATGCTGGGAATAGATATATATATATTTTTGCCAATCCAGAACAGGCATGGCATCGGCTGAGGGTGAGGCTCATCCACCCTAAATAACCTCCATTTTCTTGAATTCTACAGCTTTATTTATTTGCCATTCCTACTCACAACAACAAGCATCATGCCAGTGAGCTAAGTAGAGCAAGCAAATAATTTTAACTGACAGGAAGCTGACAAGTAATAAAATCGGGTGAAAAAAAAGCAACTGCCAGTTGTTAAAGCAACCAGTAGTCTGTTGTTTGTTTGTTGTTCAGGACGCTGTAGAGTAGCGTTCCTGTCTGCTGCTCTTGGGATGTGGTGGATGAATGGTTGGTGGCTACGCTGGGGACTTTCCCTCCCACTCTGAACTCTGCCACTAGCATTGAGGACGCAGTGCAGGATGCCATGCTAACAGGATTTCATTTCATTTCTCTCTCTCTCTCTCTCTCTCTCTCTCCCCCTCTCTCTCTCTCTCTCCCTCTCACACACACACATACACACGCGCACCGTTACACACACCACATCACATCTACAATCTCCAATGAAGGAAAATGCTCTGTGCACCCATGTTCTTGAACTCCAGAGAGAGAGAGAGAGAAAGAAAGAGAGAGAGAGAGATTGTGTGGACTCAGCCTGGTTCTCAGTCTGCATTTTCTTAACATCCTTATTGAAATATGCTTATGATGACAAGACATAAAATGAATCTGTTTAAAAATGGTTACATAAATGCCTGAAAAAGGCTAAATTAATTTCATAATTTGTGTAAGCCCACATTATTGTATTCTGCACCACCTCTGCACCAGCCTGTTAAAAGGAGAGGAACATTTGAAGTTTTCTGGCACTCTGCGCCTCATTCTGCTCATGTCTCCTTTGGCTACCCGGTGTATTAGTGCTGTCCGATCCAGACAGCAAAGCACTTGCAGATCTCTGAACAAAGGAACGTCACAGGGGGAATGTGGCTATCACTGGCTCCCTGACAGACATTTGTTTCTTCACTGGAAATGCAGCTTTTGCCAAGGCTTTTTTTTTTTTTTGTACAGAAATCACTATAGCATTCTGCCTCGTGATCTATGCACAATCGACCTCTGCGATCATTCTGATTATTTATCAGAGATCTCACAGTTTTGAAATGGTTCTTTTGGGTATATTTGAAACACTCTGCACCATGATGTTAAATAAATCAGTCAAACAGATGGAACACATAATTGCAAAGCACAACACCTTAATGCCACCTTAGAGCTTTTTAATGCAGAACTTTACAGCACAGTGATTTTCACTTCTGGCCATAACAAAGGAAAGATCTTAATTAGTGACATTAGGTGCCTCTTCGCAGGCTTGCCCAAAAGCCTGCTGACGATAGTCCCTCACTTGAATGGCCACATTGTGCAATATTTGATTTTAGACCAGTCATGTTACTTAATTAACTCCCTCAGACTCTCCAAGGGCTGTGGCCAGTAAACATCGTGGAAAGTTACCCTCAGCTGATGCCACAGAAGACACTTCCCCTTGGAACCTGGCTGAGGCTTGTTGGTTTTGTTCCAGAGCAAATGGTTGCATTGGGTCTCATTGAAAACATCTTTGGGCTTGGCCTGTTTTTGGCAGGGTGCACTTTCTGGTGTGATGAGATACTCCATTATCCAAGAATAGAACACTTGGAGCTAATTATCGCAGTGGGAGCACAGCAAGGCCTGAGGGGTCCGCCTCCTTCTGGTTAAGCATGTGAATAATGTGGAGAGGGGCCATAGCAAGGGTGAGTGGCAGTGGGGAGAGAGTTATCTAACCAAACGCCTGTCCTCCATCTCCCACCACACGTCTCTGCGGGGTTATTTACCCGTCAAAAGGGACTGTACATAAATGCAAGGATGACACCATAATTTTACAAATCGCGAAGGCATCAGATTTGTAAATCTTCAACTGTGATTGAAGTTTTGTGGGTACAATCTTTATATTAATGCCTTTACAACTATGAATCCTAATTTACATCTTTAGACTGTTCGTTGAATGTTCAGAATGTGCAATTATGAATCACATTTTAAATTTTTTATAAATTAATCACAATTTGCATATTAACAACTTTCATGCTTTTATAAATCACTTGTGGCGCTGCTGAAGCACATGATTACAGCTGTGGGGTTTTGAGAGAAATATCTCAGAATTTGAATGTTCGGAGGAGTGCAGTGCATGTGAATAGCTCAGGGACGGAACCAGGGAGCCAAGGGGCTGGAGCTACATCCACAACCAACCCCAGAGTTCCCTAATCTGCCATTAGCAAGTAGTTCGTTTACAAGTTGAGTTCTGTGAGTTGTGACTGCAAACATGCATGCAAAGAGGAAATCTTCACATCCAGAGAGACAGCGAGCATGAACTGAATGCGTGATTGGCAAATGTCACTCGAGTTTGCGTTACAATTACAGATTTTTAAAATTGATTGTAGGTTTGCAACTCGTGTTGCATTCACATCAACAAGAACTGAAGTCTACATGTGTCTACGATTCCACCGGAGAGATCAACATCTGTGCCGGACAGTCTGACTCCCGAGCCCATAGTTTTTGAATTGCTGGAACGATATGCCTTTAAAACCCATTATTCCTGATGGTGAGGAGAAGGAGCAGAGGTGCTAAAGATGCAGAGTACCTCTCTGACCCTGTGCTCCACTCCTATTAGCATAATTGCATTTCAAACGATCAGGATGTTGAGGAAGGGGAGCTATCAAAATGCTTAAACACATCACAAAGCATCTGACTCACCTTCATAATGACATCCAAACATTGGCACAGAGAAAGGAAAAAGGGAAAAGAAAGTGAGAGAAAAAGAGAGCAATCTCTATCAGTCATGATATAGTTTGTGAGAAGGGCAGAGGCCAGTAAAGCGTACTGAAGGAATATATACGCTGCGGTATCTAGTGAAGTTTCCTCTCAGACTAAAAGTGTTCATACATTTCTACCCTGTGTATCCATCACTCTTCCAGTTCTTTCCATCCATCTGCTGCTCAGGCCATCCGTTCCCTGTCCAAAATGCTTCTGCGTTGGACTGTTCTCACTCTCCAACTGGCCAATTATCACTCAGTTTTCTCTGTCATGCGTGTAGGCTGCTTTGTGTGCATTCGTGTTTAGGTAGCTCTCTCTTCTCTCTCTTCTCTCTCACTCTCTCTTCTCTCTCTCTCTCTCTCTCTCTTCTCTCTTCTCTCTCTCTCTCTAACTCTCTCTAAAAGTGATTGTGAAAAATGGAACCATAGGCTGGGCAGATTTTCCTCCAGAGCCCCCAGCTATCAGTCAGGCTTGTCTACCGAGCCCAGGTGGCCATAAACATGCACATAAAATGGAACTTTTTAGCAGGTGGGATTCTGTCCTTGCAAGGAGATGAATGCTAAATTGGCATACATTATCCTGCTGCCCTCTTGCCCCCCCCCCCCACCCCTCCAAGGCCATGTGTTATGAGGTATCTGTCTCAAGCTCCATACCTGCACTGGACCAGCCGCTACCCCAGTACTCCTTGACCAGCTCGGGCCTGCTGAAGCCCACGCTATCCCCCGCCTGTCCGTGTGCCTTGTATGCATACAGTATTGATACCACTGAGCTCAAAATATATAACCCATTCTGGGCCTTTTCTTTATGTAAGCAAATGTTGCCTAGGAAACAAAAATGTGGCAGTGCTCATTTATTTAATTATTTCTAAACACAATACAAACAAGTTAGAAGAAGAACAAGGAAAGTCACTTGACATTTAAATAAGCTGAGGCACTTGAGAGGCATTAACACTGGTCATCTGCCAGTCAAGCAGTGACCCTGTTACTGACCCAAGCACTATGTTGCCTCCACTTCCTTTCACACGGCTGCCTGGCAAACAGGTGGCATGGGATGCTGGTCTGGGTTGTGCCGTCAGTGCACCAGCACACCAATCTTCAAGATTCAGGTGTTGGCATCAACCTGGATGAAGACAGTGTTATTAGAGATTAGAGTTGGAACCAGACTCCACAGCTGCAGGCCTGGGTTTAGATTAGAGATTAGATTAGAGAATCTGAGAATACTATGTAAAACAGGTGGATTCAATGATTTAATTTATAGATATGCACGATGTGTGTAATGTCATTTCTTAGTTAAGTACTAGTTACTTTAATTACACAGTCTAGAGGTTTAATCTGAGTACACGATAACTTCAGTGAATATGATATGAATGCCTTATAGAAATTTATGCTTTCACTCAAAGCAAATAAAATTGGTAGAAAATTTTAATTTTGTGACCTACTCTAGATTTTAATCTTACAAACACGTAATGTTTTCTTTTAATACATACTCCACAGAAAAAAAACATCATGAATATTTCACTGAAAAGCCTTGACAAAACTTTTCATTGATTCCATTCATTTCTCTTTTAAGAGGTACAAACAATTTCCCTAGATCTCCAGAGGTGGGCAAAAAGTTGGAACTTAGCAAAATGTTAAGAAATTGTGTGAGGCTGTATTATCATTTCTAAACATGACATGTTGCTATATTAAAAATGCAAAATGAAATGAATATTATGAATATAATTAGCATTACAATGCAGCAGTGCATTTTTTCCAGTAAATATTTTGTAGGACATCATTTTTTCCACCCATTAGAAGGTAGGTAATAATGAATGTCATTTGCATTGTCATTTTATTATAATACAGCTTGGTTAAAGCACGGATAAAGAAACACTTATTATCCATAAGCTTTTCTCTCCATGATATGAAGCATTTAACATCTCTAAGCAGTTCTGCAAGTCTCTACAATTCAACTGACAAGCTCACTTTTGCAGAAGACCTTGTTGTGCCGGAAACATTGTCTGAAGTGCAGCTTCTCAGACGATTCTTCTATGAATTTCCCATTTCAGGCTGAGGTCACGAGCCTGAAAGGACAGTGACATATAGCTTACATCATTTTGATATGCACATCATTCCGTTATTACCCGCCACTGTGAAAGTGAAGGCGAGGGACACTCTCATTACAGGAGGCATCACCAGGTTCAGAATGAAAGTGCTTCATCATAATTTCTAGACTAAACACTTAGCAGAGTGGTACAATATTTATAGTTTCAAAAACATCTGTTCTATAGGAATTGTTTTTACAGATACCATTGGCTGCTATATATATATATATATATATATATATATATATACACACACATTAGACCACATGAAGGAACAGAACTCAAAGGAAGAAAATTAATGGTGAGAAACATAACAGCCAGAAAGAAGCAGAGACGAAAACGAAAGAAAAACAAACACATGGTGTGGACACCATGGGAACCGAGAAGCGGCGGGGAACCTGTGACATTTACGGATGCATTTCCTCAGTCTTTTTCCCTGCCGCTCCATCGTCCAATATACCCGGGAAAACAGGGACTATGTGCAACACGGTGACAAAGTCATAACATTATAAAATGATGCTACAACACTGGCTAACAGACTAGCCCGTGTAGCCGACTGTGTGTCTGATGCGTGTGCTATGTGCTTCTTTCTGCGGCTGTTCACCATTTTAGTCAGCTCCGTTGCCACGGGATGCTCACTCCTTAGCAGCCGTTGCCCCCGGTTCTCTCTTGGGTTAAGCCCCTTGGGTGGCCCCTCCTGGCCCTGCGATGTCTCCCTTTCATGAGGTTGGTAAGGGGTTAGCCAGTCCCTATGGACACAACAATCCATCAAGTATACTACCATACCCTACCAGCTTTAACAGCCACACTTGCATTCCTGGCTGCTCCCGGGAGCACAAATTGTAGGCTAGTTTCTGATGAGTGGTAACATTGCTCTGCTGTTTTCTGCAGTCCAGTGCCAGTAGTATGAATTTCTATCCCAAAGCTGCACAGGACTAATACTGCACTGCATCCACCGTTCCTGGGTCGGTCTCCACTCCAGCACCACTGTCAACGTGACCCCACGAAACTCATGCGCCGCTGAAGGTGGATACAGTTCTTTGGATGAACTAGAGGTTTATTGACTTGATATTCCCAGAAGACCTGCTCCAGGCTGGTGAGTGTCATCAAAGCTGGGCAAAGCTGAGTGCACCTGCACTGCTAGTGCTAGTGGCTTCACCTGTGGTGGTTCTGACCCGAAAGAGCCTGGAGTCCCGCCGACTAACTTTGATGCTGCATATTCAGCTCCTCTAAAGTCAGCGGTTTCTCCCATAGAAGATGAAGGCCACACTGCAACGGAGCGCCCGACTACCTGCCCGTGCTCTGCCACTAGCTGCAGCTGACAGACTCACTTGCCTCCCCTTTACACCGAGGAGTTCCTTCTTGAGCTTGAGCCCCTGCTGCCATGTGGAAATCTAAGCTGAGTGTGCACGCATGCTGTATAGATGCGAGCGAGACTCGTGCAACTCAGTTCAGACCTCCCTACCGCAACCGGGAGCCACGTCTTCCTTCCGTTGTTGACTTGGCTGACAGTGACAGATTGAAGTTGGATGGTTGTCACTTCCCTGTTATTAACTGTGCTGTTTTTCAGTGTAAGGGAGCAAGTCTGGTCGTAGCAGTGACACCAATGAGCCTGTGTCAATAAGGACAGTGAGCTGTCCTACGCTACACTTGACCCAGAGTCTGCAGCGGCAGCCAGTTGTTATTGGCTATAGCATCGATGTTGAGGGTTGGTAACTGGACGCTGCCCTACCCTCACTAGCCACTCCCACCTCCGTTTCCATGCCAACTCGGGTTCGGGTTCCTGCACTTTCGCTGCCATTCACTCTGGAGCAGCTCGGCACGTCGCCTCTTCCTCAAGCTCCGCCTACGTCTTTGAGTTTTGCCCTGTGTGCCTCGGTGGGATGAGTTCCATGTGCTGCCTCTCAAACAGCAGGTATGCCTGGTCTTCTTCACCGGCCTTTGATCGTGTTGATACGCTGCTTGACGTGTTGATCACTTCCAGCTTGAGAGCAGCATCTCACTTGCGAAGCATTGGCAGAGAAGGAGAATCCGTGAATGCCATTTCTGCACAAAGGAAAGTTTTAGTTAAGAGGATCTCTTATTTAACAGTTTAAAAAAAATCTCACACACTGCAAACAAGTAGAATGTGACTGACTATGAAGGAAAATGGGGGCACATAACCGGATGTAAAAATCACAATGACGGTAAAAAAAAAATAAATTCATCACACCAAGAATGAAAACAGAGATATAACGAAACAAAACCAAGCATAACACACACACACACACACACACACAAACAGCTGTTACAAAACAGAAAGATGCACAGCACACTGGGATTCCTCGCCATGCTCCTTTCTACCAACCCATGAACCCACGACTAGCAGATGCCACAGTGTCATGTAATTTCTTGATATCTTACCATTATTAGGGTTATGCTATAGTGGTGTTATTAAGTAATCAGTGATACAATTGATACAAGATACAATTTCTCCCTCTCTCTCTGTATATATATAATAATAATAATATATGTTACTTAATGCCTCAATGGTAGAAACTGATAGAAGCTAATATGGGCTGTAAAGATGCCATTACATGCTAGAGTCAGTTAACTTCTAACAACAACCCTGGTCCAAAATAAATGCATTAACGGGACGAACAGAAGGTGTCCCAAATGTTTAGCATCCTCTGTGTTTTGCTTAAAAACCTTCTATATTGTTCCACATCAATATGGGACGTAGGGGTGGAAACGTGTCAAGATCTGAAGTGGATTTCATGAGACCAGGTTGGCTTGACAGGCTGGCCCTTGTAAAAGGCCGGCATCATTCTATGCCAAATGCTCTGTGGAGATGTTAACAAACTTGGCAAAAATGAGGAATACAGGGATAAAAGCAAGATGCCAATGCCTGCAGCTTTGTTACTGGTGTGTATATTTCTCTCAGAGAACTTTAGTGTTTCTGGCAGGAGTCACTGCCTCGGCAAGTGCAACCACTGGGATAGCAGTAACCACTGGGATAACATAACTACTGAAATGTATCATCAGAACACCTACCATGCCTGTTACTAAACACACAGTCCAGAGGAAACAATGTGTTTGGGAATTCCTGGCCACACCTATATGTACATGTGTTCTCTCTGTCTTTTAGTTAATGATGCATTTCTGCATCTCTGGTCCCTGACCTGATCAGCTCTGACATCCTTCGCCTTTACTGCTCTGATCCAGGTAAAGAACGTCTGCTTCTGATGCTGCTTGTAAACAACATATGGCCTCAACAATGGCGGGCACCCTGTAGGCAAATTTAACCTTGAGGCTCTGCAGCAGATGTTGGAAGAAAATAAGAGTGAGAAGAAGAGATTATGCTGCCTTTGGAAATAAGAGTGAAAACAGCGGCGCGGGAAATAACGTGCAGGTCCTCGTTTGACACGCGTCTTCTGTTTGCATGTTAAGTCTCTGTAAACTTGTTTATAGGGAAAGTACTTCACAGGCATTGACACAGTCATTTACTTGCATGTGATGTTGCTCATACCTGTGGAGAATTCCAACTAAAAACAAATGCATAATTAATGAAAAAAAAATCACACCAAGAATTGAGTGCGTTCAGGTGTAAAAGTAACATCTTGAATAAAGCACAACTGTGCGCGCGGTGTAACGCTTCGGCTGTTGACCTGAATGCAAAATCATCTTCCTAGAAATGTCATTATCTGGGTCCCTCAGCATAAAATCCAGTAATCTATAGACAATATTATTTCAAATGAATTTGAATAGGTGTCGAGACGGGAGGCTGCAGCATGCTGGACACCAGCGGGAATCCCAGAAACAGGCTGCACTCCACACGGAGGCGTGTTTGCCCTTGCGTGCTGCAGGAAGAGAGCGACAAGCTTTCAAATGCTTCTGCCGTCCTGGGTCTTACTGTGATCAAAGTCTCCCTGCCTGGCTCTGGTGAACATTGCTAAGACGTGGATACGGGGGAGGGCTGCCACTCCTGAGACACGGATCTTTAATCACGCTGCGACGGATTGGCCTCGGCTCTGACCCCCGCGCTCCGAGATCGCCACACCTCGAAACGCACCCATGCATGCGTACGATAACACCCTCCATCCCGCCCGGTCCGCACGCCAGACGCTGTGGCCTCGGGGCCGTGAATTAAATGCTACATTGATAATTGAAATCTTCGGGTAGTCTCGGGTTTTGCTGACGGAGCCCTTTCCGAGCAGATGGCTCCTGTTAGTTATGTTGTGAGTAGCTGACGGTCATGAGCATGCTGGGAAAAGTAGCCCAAATGGCAGTTATGTCGTAAATCCAAGGATAAAACTATATTACCAGAGGACAGTGATGAAGCACCCTCCAGACAGGAGCATCACTACCAACTAGGAACGAGCCTTTAAACGGCACCACACCCAAGAACAGATGACTGTTATCATAATTTTAAGGAAATGGTTTCTCTATTATTAACCCTTTAAAGAGTGTGATTACAGTGGCATGATCAGTTCTGGCTTATCTCTGTGGAGCGTGATGACACTGGTGTGATTAGAATGTCAGAAAACTGTAAGTCCTACATGATGACTGTAATGTTTAGCAATTTACCTAATCAATCAATATTATGTCTCCACTGTGATGGTGGTTTTAGTACATCTCCATATCATAACCTGTACAGCTGGAAACCCGTGTCACTGAATGACAAGCATCGGAAACCTGTTTATTTTCTCCAATTCTCCTCCTTCACCTAATATACTCCCCATCACTGACCGTTTCCTCTGCAGCTGATCTACAGGTGGAAACACTGCGTTTGACATTCAGGATGAATCATGGCATGAGGGCTGCCTTTGGGAGTGAGCAGAATCTGTGGGTTACCTCTGAGCTAAATCAGTTCCTCAGACAACAAAACAACCGACGTGTTTTTTAAACGTTTTTGTGAAGCGTGACTATCCAGTGCTCTGTCCGTTCCGTAATTACCGCTTCTATTTGTGTTCCACATAGTCACACAGAATTAAATAAAAGTCGTATTATGCCGCACAATACATCTTGGCATTAAAGTCCAATTACACAACACAGTACAGCTTATTGTTATGGCTCAGTTAGCATGCTAAACGCAAAGCTTTTTCCTCACCTATTTTAAAGACTTCCTTCTAGCACTACACAAAAAAGTGCCTTCCTTTTCACCGTATAATTGCTAGGCACATGAGGCAGAAGGAAGGTTTGTTTACTGCACCGCATGCCCAGGGATCAATGCTTCTCCCCCAGCCAGGTCATGTGATCATGTCTGACTGGAGGTCAGTGTTTAAGCCTTGCTCCATGCTGGCACCAGGCTGCCACGAGCTGCTAATAGACGGAGTGCAAGCAGAGGGGCGGAGACGCTCTGAAATGAGGGATGGAGAAGAAGGAAGCCCATCGACGTGTCAGGATCTGTGAAGGTTTGTTGCAGTGCTTGCGGGCGGAGCTTGCTGTGTGACCCTCTCAGACTGCCTGTGGTGGCTGGGTGATATTATGAACAGAAGGAGAATGTGTTTGAGCATGGTATAAATCTCTTCTTAGATGTGTTTAGCATATTATACATCTCTCCTTGTATGTGTTTAGATGGCTGAGTCGCATGGCTCAGGTAGACTAAAGAATCGTGCATTAGCATTTACCTGTCTGTTGGTGAGAATGATTTAGTGGTTACGTCTGTGGAAAATAAGCACATTGGAATGAAATCTACCTACATTTGGTGTGTTTTGCCTCATAATTCATCCACATCACTTGCAGGATCACATCACCGTTACTTAAATGACTGTATGAAAACGACTGTGTGGAAATGTTATTAGCCCATCTATTTCAGCAAAGAGGCATGCTTTCAATTCCTGCTCTCTAACTTTGAGATACCATAGCACAAGGTGCTGCATTGTTTAGAGGTCTAGTGAGAGTCTTCCAATTATCATGGAGAACCTGGGCAAAAGACTGTCCCTCAGAATGAAAGGAAAAGAGAGAACACTGACTATATATAAGATCTCGAGGAACCTCCAGATACTGACAGACAAAATGCTAACCAACCGGACAGAGCAGTGATGACCTAACAGCAGACGAGGGCTGTAGTGATCCCGAGTGATAGCAACAACAGGATCAAGGAACATGAAAAACTCAGGAAAGGGCTGAGAGAAAAGCTGGAAAGATCTGGAAGGTGAAGACAACAGTAGTTCCCATGGTTAACTGAGCACTAGGGGCTGTAAGGATTATGGTTCAAGCACATCCCAGGAACAACATCCAAGATCTCTGTTCAGATCTCTGGAGCCCTGGGAACAGCTAAGATACTACACAGGACCCTCAAGCTCCCAGGCCTGGTAGAGAAAAAAAACTATATATATATATATATATATGAATACTCCAGGGGAGTAACTGCAGTGTACTTTAGATAGAAACGTGGTGATATTAAAAATTGTAGTGAAATACACAAAGTTTTCAGAGAAATGATGGACAAGCAAAGTCCTTCTGAATTATTAGTAGGAGCTAGTTTGTGTATATATATATATATCCAGGAAGGATGTATATATATGCATATATATATATATATAGAGAGAGAGGGAGAGAGAGGGAGAGAGAGAGATTTAGAGAGAGAGCAGAGAGCTGGGTGGGAGAGAGAGAAAACGATAGTCTGGTAGATTATGGTTGCTTCACATGGTACCAGTGTGGTTCGACTCTGTTAAATTTACGGCCAGTAAAGCTCCTCATGCAGCCAGCGTGGAAGAGAGGAAAGTTCCGATTTCTCCTCTTCTTCTTCCTCTCTCTTGTTCCTGTTCAGAGATGTCCTTGGGAGAGAGCGTATTTTTATATTTCTCCAGAGATGTACTTAAATATAGGGCTGTCATTGTTGGACTGCCAGTAAAGCTATTTTCACCTGTTCATCCATCACTGGTGACATGGAGGGCTTGGGCTCAGGGAGGGGTGGCGAAGGACCTGCATGGCGTTTTGTAAACGTTGGCAGGTCTGCCATCGCCTGCCTTGTTGGGAGTTAATCAAGCTGGAATAAAGCGCTCATCAGATCCGCGCTCGACTTCCAGCGCTGGTAGCTCGTATTCCAGAGGGGCGGATCCTGCAGAAGGAATCAGAGAAGGTCCCCACCTCTCAGCAGATGTTCGTAGCCTCAAACTCTGTTTGCAGAGTGCGGCACTCTTACCAGCCTACGTCCTCATCACGCAGGTGTCTCACATGGGTATGGTAATGGGCCAACGCAGAACCAGCGACATCTTGGATTATTATTAACATCTTGAAGCAGGTGGCTGTGAGTTATTCCCAGGACCTGTTAAACAGCAATCATGTTGCCTACGGGGGGAACGTGGCCATGTTTGGAAGCACGTCATGTCACATGCTGGATGCATTCAGAAATGTAGTTATTTCCTTTTTTATTGAACCCACCTCACTGTCGGGAATCATTTATGAAACGTGCTCTATGAAACGGCATAAAATAAAATCTCACCCAGGGGGTTTAACCACAGGCAGGAACACGTCTTGATAACTTTATGTTAATGAAATGCATTTGACACTGTACTCTTGCATTGTTTACCCTAACCCCTTATGCTTTCATTGGAAGAGATATGTGCTTCAGTGCAGCTGATAGATGTTAAGATGAGACAAGTGGTGATGGTGGAAAAATGAATGATGTGCTGATGGGTAATTATATTTTCTCCCGAAGGGCATGTGATTGTCATTCAAACAAAAGTAGCACTTTTGAAAACCTTAGGTTTCAAAATCCTTCCTGGAAGCATCTGTGAATTACTTGCACTAGCCCTGGTTCCATCAGACTGAGAGAGGCAACTCATGGATTAACTCTCATTTTTAATGGCTGGAACGTGGAGGAGGCGGAGCTGGCGTTGGTGAGTGTACACGGTGCTGCTTGGCAGAACACCCTGGGCTCACCACATGGCCCCATACAGTGATGCCCACAGGGCTTAGCAGCTGCATATGGGCTACCGCTCCTGGCAAGCTGAGGAAGTCGGTGCAGGCAAGCGCGCGTGCTGTAGCCACGTGGGAACTCTGCTAGCAGGCCGCTCCCGTACTCACGCCACACTCGTTCTGACGTGCACTCGTGTTCCTGTGATGCACGTGTCTTAGAGTGAAGAGCCCGTTGTCAGAGGCGGGGGGAAGGGAGGTTGGGGAAGGCTCGGAGGAGCCTCACACTCCGCCGCGCGGCCACTGTCTGATGAGCGAAGCCGACCTTTCACTAGGCGCACAATAAAACCTCTAAATGGCATTTCAAGGCTGCCGACCTCAGGATAAACGGCCTGGAATCCCCCCCCCCCCCATCCCTACCCCCCCGTCCCCTCCGTCCTGCGATACTTAGCAATGTTTTGGAAGTAGATTAAGAAAGTGGCCCCACAGGACTCTGCGTGAATGAATCACGAATATCGGATGGAGTGAGCACAGACTTTAGAACCGGCTCACATCTCTTTTCCGCGGGGCCGCGCGGCACGTGAGCCGGAGCCCCCCCAGGTCCTCCCGGTTATGTGCAGGCTCTGGAGAGCGGCTACACCCTTGTCTGATGAAGGCTTGACATACATCCTGCTGCAAAGAGAAGCCTGACTGAAGAGCAGAAATCAGACGCGCTTTGAGCGCCGATGATTATTAGGATTGCGAGTGTGGACTGCACCACACGGAAAGACCTGGTTCTCAATGTTGTTGTTTTTTTCCATTTTTATATACAGAATTCCACATTATCACCACAGCACTCTAAACAAGGTCACTGATATCACTGCTTCAAATATTTATCCCATATATCCATTATTTATAATATAATAAATAATACTGATGGAGGGAGGTATGGGTGAAGCAGAAGCTTTCTCTTTTCATGCCTTTCCCAGAGAAAATCGCCATTGTGAGCATGCCTGTAACTTTCTTTCTTGTAGCTCGTCTGGTAGCACTGGTGGAGCGTGGTGCTTGTAACACCGACATCTTAGGTTTTATTACGAGGGGAGCGCGTGTGCCGTCATGCTGAAGAATACGCAAGTCATTCTGGGTAAAAGCGTCTGCCAAATATTGAGTGTATTTCAGATTATAGCTTTGCTGAATTATGTTAGCAGTTAAATGCTCATTTTTCAAGCCAAAGTCAGCAATGGCATTCCAGTGGGCAACGTGGAGAACAGACAAACTCGGCAGCCGGTTCAGGCAACCTTTCGTCTGTCCGGCGACACTCCCGCACACATTTCCATTCTAGAAACGTCCCCAGGTTCCCATCGGCGGCCCGGATCAGTCTGCGGGTGTCGAGATGGGTCTGATAAGGGCGTCGCGAACATGAGAAGGAGGCAGCGTCCTGAGTGAGCGTAGACAGCCGGTGGTTCGAGTGTCTACTTGCAGACAGTCACCGCTGCTTCATCAAGCTGGCTTGCTCATGCCATAGAGGTATGAATGACAGCTGCAGCATCATCACCTCTTCAGCGACGGCACAGATGAGGGACAGGCTGGCTCTGCTCTGATGCGCGGACACCTTTTCAAATGTATTTTCTTCTTTATTATGGGACAATTGTGCATTTTCTTAATTTCCTATTATTGCAGCATAATGTGTCTCTTGGTTGCAATATATTTTACATAGAAAATTGAATCCACAGCAAAGGAGAGGAGTCATATTGCTGAAAGCATATCACTGTTGTGGTATTTTTTAATAATAGTCACAATTTAACGCATCAGGTAACAGTAAAAATAATCAGTAGTTTTTTGTTGTATTAATATTTTCATCGTCGCCGTTCGCATTTCCTGCTTAATACGGCATTGTAGTTTCTCATTCCTCTTGCATGAAAAAAAAAAACCTCTTTATGTATTCTTTATAGCTAAAAAGAAATATAAATGCTTCCAATGGAAATAAGAATGTTACCTTTTGTTAGTATTGTATTCATGTTATAATCTAAATACTGAATAAAACATGAAATAGTAATAGTGAGAAATATGAAAGAGAAAGAGCGGAGAGCAGTTTGCATTGATTAGCGTGACTGAAACTGCATGCTGACAGAGAAATGTGGCTGGAAACAAAATAGTTTTGTTGCAAAGCAATGGGTTTCCCTCCCTGCTGCATATTCAAAACCCCAAACTGCAGACAGAAGCAGCAAAACAGCAGTTATGATAGCGCTAAGGCCTACTATAGGGGCTTTACTGCACAACCAAGAGAAGGCTTTTTGTAATATAACAGTAGATGGAAAAGAGAACAAGTCACACACACACACACACACCTACCTATCCATGGAATCGACGCTGAGTTATGAGTCATCTCACCTATGGGGGATGCTAAGGGTGCTGTGATATTGGTGTGACTCACTGATTAGTTCCCTAGTATTGACAGTTTATGGCCAAGAACGATTCAGCTCCCCACAAGCTTGTTCTTCTCTTATCTCCAGTCCTGTACCACATTCTCACCAAACACCATCCAACCGCACAAATGACTTTCGAAAAAGACCTGTAGCAGCATATCACCACTAAAAATGCATTTGCTACAGACTGACAGTCACTGTAATTTTGTTTATTAGAAGCTGTGGTCCTGTGCTGTTTTTAACGGTCTGATGTGTGGCTTCGACGCATGGGTTTGGTTGGGTGAATAGCAAATGACATTTCAGTTGTGATATGGATGGGCTGGAAAAGCAATGAAAAAGTATCTGAAATGTTTAATTCTAACAAACTGAGTTGAAGCTCAGACAGATCATTTGCTGGACATTTTGTTGTTGATGTGTTGAGTTAGCATGGCTTGTATGGATTGGAGTGAACTAGGAACTGAAAAATCCACACTGATGATGCACCTAATTCATATCTTAATGGTGGATACTAATATGGGTAGTTTAAGGTAGATTTATTGGTTTGTTCGTGCTATTTTTATTATATTCACACTGTACATTAAACGGCGGCATTCTGCAAAGCACGCATCAAAACACGCAGAGGTCTTCAGCAGCTCCTGTGTAGAATACACTGAACACCAATTCGGTTCCATTAGAAGTACTTTCATGGCTGCCACCTCATATTGCACCATTGTTGTTGTTTTCATTTATTTTTTCTTCATTAGCATCCACGTCATTACAGGGAGAGTTCGCCTGAACCCCGGAAAAATCTTTGAGTGAGGTTCTTATACATTCTGGCAAGCCCCATTTCCCCGGAGATCAGGAAACACAAGCTGGAAGTGTTTTGGAACGCTAGCAGGATTGTGCGCTGATGTTGTGGTACCCTGGCAACTGGTACATGCAGAGTATTTCAATCTAAACACACGCTGGAAACCAAATGCAATTGTATGAGATGTTACCATAGCATTAGACATTATGAAAATATAAGTACTTTAAAGATTTGAAACAAAAGAGAGCTTTTTGGTTTTGCTAAATGTTT
Organism: Brachyhypopomus occidentalis; assembly: GCA_020368025.1. NCBI lineage: Eukaryota > Metazoa > Chordata > Actinopteri > Gymnotiformes > Hypopomidae > Brachyhypopomus > Brachyhypopomus occidentalis. The sequence continues at coordinate 2,628,205 of JAGXOD010000020.1, read as the reverse complement.
TTACATATGGCAATAATTTTTTACATATGACAGAAAGAAAGCATCTAGAAATGAGCCCAAAGCAATTGGGAATATATTACAACACATTGTTAGAAAAACAGAACACCTTACCTTGCCTTGTCAAGGAATTTTTTTATTCTTGTCAAGGTAGGTTACCCCCTATTGTTCTTTGGTTTTGCAATAGACAGGAAAATTTACATGAAAATATACGTAAACAAAAACACACACACACACACCTTCAAATTGTTAGTGTAGCAAAAAGGTTTCAGCTTTCTTTTCTCTGTTGTCACTTTAGTAACACGTCCACAGTGCAGCACAAGTGTGTGCCTCAGAAACATAACCTCAAATATGGTGATTGTTCAGTTTTCAAAGTTTTCCCAAAATGTGTCAGCTCCTCCTTTAGTGAATATCTGAAGTCAAAATTTACCACCATTTCCTCCCAAGATTTTTTTTCTGGCCTTATCTTGGCAGACAAAGACACACTGCACAAAAATCACTCTATGTTTATTCATCATGAATTACTTACAGGTGATTAATTATCTGAAGTTTGGCTGACACTATTAACACTGCAGCAAAGGAGCCAAAATCCTAAAATGAAAACAGTTCTCAGAAGTTTGTCCTTGCCAGTATTGGTATTGTGCTATGCAAATGCTAAATGAAGTACCCCCACACTGAAAAGTCTTCCCTACTCACACTGTGACTCAGAATTCAAAAAGGCGGGAATCATCGTGAGAAGCTGACTATGGTAGAAGTGTGAGTCTTGTTGAAATGCTAATGGAGGGATACACTCCACAATACAACTGTACCAAACAATTTATTCTAATTCTCAGCAGTAACAGCAGTAAAAAAAATAAATTTAAATGTTCAACACAAAGCAGCACCGAATAAATTTACCATCTTTTGGGGAATTTTAATAACAAATCTTTCTTATTGCCTTTGATAAATTGCCAAGATGACAGATTCTTTAATGTGTGATTATAGAGTCATTTGAAAATGAAATGAATGAGAACACAGCCTTTCATTTCTATGGCTTTTGTTAATGATTGACAAATGATGGACAGACTCTGAATGGAGTGGGCTGAGACTCTCGCATACAAATCATGCTCTAGAAGAACTACAGCGGTTTTGAAAAGCAAAAACCAACTGCACTGAGGTCAAACATTACTTGAATGGTAATCTCAGCTTCCTATAAACAGAAAATACATTTCCGTCTATATGCTTATCTGCCAAAACAGGAATGGTAAGACGTGCAAATCTGATACATGGCGACGACTTCTGCAAATGCAGCGCTGTTAATATGGACAAAACCCATTGAATTGAGAAATAAAATGCAGTTGTCACTTATAGACTAATAGGTAAAGGAAATAAATTGTGACAAATCACCAAGCCGACCTTCCCTGGGACAGCAGGCGAATACAGCCTTGCCTTGCCAGTGAAGAGCTGTGTCATATAACAAGAGTTGACAAAGCCGTGTGCTATGGGAGCACATGTGGCTGTGGAGGCTGAACATGGCAGAGTTCCCTGCAGTCAAAAACATTCGCTGCTACCCCTTCTGCCGCAGTGAACATCTTGCACTTGCCTCATCAGCTGCCTAATCTTGCCGAGCGCTCGCGTGTGGGGCCCTCGCCCCCTTTGCTGCCCTCTCCGCGCCCGCCCCTCGGCGTAGCTAGAACCCATACACTCAGACCGGAACCCACTAAAGCACACTAATAGGAAAGGAAGGGATATCCTCCGGAGCTCTGTTTGGCCACGCACGTTGCCCCACACTGCATGCAGAGAGGGCTGAAGGGGAGAGCTCTTGCCGACCAATCGACTGCAGTTCTGCTTCTTGCCAGCCAATGACGCGGAGGCCCTGATCTCAGTTCCTCTTTTGGCAAGAAGGGAACTGCCACCCCTGCTCCGGCGCCTCTCTGATCAACAGTGTCTCTCTGGCATGGGAAGAGAGACGGCCGGACCCTCCGCTTTCATGGACCGTTAGTCCTGTTCACTCCCGGCCGGTCGCTCTGCCCATGTTCTGTTTTTTTTTTTTTTTTATTCCCACTGTCTTGCTGAGAAGCCTTTGCACTCTCCAAGCCTTGGACAGGGGAGCGGGCAGACCACTGGACCCAAGCTCTATTGTTCCTAGCGCCAGCTTTCTATTTCCATTTCGGATCCCCTGGTTACTTAGTCCTTGCTTTGAAAAAGGAGCCAGGCGGAACAAATGCAAATGTTTTGCCGCTCTGTTCACAGATTCGTAACTCCAATTATAATGGCCCAATCGTCTAACTAAAAGTGACTGTGCATTGGGAATTTACAGCAGCAATGCATCAGCTGAGCTTATTGTAAAGGTTTCACTAATTACATGAGAGATTTTTGGCAGTGAAAGTATGGCAAGATCTGTGCAAGTGAAGCTGTTGCATTAAACTAAATGCAACATATTCAGAATGGCATTGGAGGGCTCCTTTCCCTGGTCTGATTAAATTAGATCTATTTCTGGCCTGAACAGGTGGGCTTGCTCTTCTCCGGTCACCCTGACAGACAAACAGAGAGAGCATGTCTTTGATCATTCATCAGAACTCCCAGGGGCCTACAGTTCAGCCACGTGTGCTAGATTTGGTCAGTTTGACCGATGGCAGACCAGATTAAAACAGCAGAACCGGCAACAACGACAAATATGTTGTTTACACTCTTATACGTTACAGTTTTTTTTACACTCGTACTCGTATCATAAGTAGATTGACTCTATTTCAAATGCACTTGCTATAAAAAAACATTATTGATGAATGCCAATAATTTATTTTAGATACCTTCAGTTTTATAGCATTGCCATAAATATTAATCTTTAGGCATAGCTGTATATATGTTCACATTTTTACTTCTAGCCTGCCTTTAATCAGGATGACAACCATTAGAGTGTCAAAACTACTGCCAAGTCAGGAGGACATTAAGAGACTGTCAGAGAGAGAGAAGAAGGAAGAAAATCAATACTGAAAATGCAAAACGAATTTGACTGGACCAAGAACTTCACATCAAATTGGACCAGAAATGGGATATGAATGATGACCTGCCATAAAAACCGATATCCCACAATACCATCTGTCAGACCAGGGGATATCATGACAACGGCTAATGAAGGCCAGGGCTTGATTCAGGGCATGTTTAAATCAGCCGGAAATAAGCATCCGCAGTTCCCATGCTGACTCAGTAGGACAGCGCACGGCTCTGATTAGCTGTGTGCTATTTAAGCAACATTTTGCGGTGTGAAGAGTGATACGCTCGATTGACGCTAATGTAGAACATGAGCTCTTCGTGGGGTCCCGGGTAATGAGACAAACCGGAAACCTATTTCATATGCCCAATCCATTTCCTCAACTCATTTTTTAAGGATATTTTGGTATGCAGTGAAGAATGATTGTACTGTATATATTGTAAAGCATACTCACACTGAAAGGGGAGAGCAACTCTGGCTTTTATTACTTTCTAATGGAGCTGAAATGGATCCAAGCAGGAGCTTCAGAGGAAAAAGATCTTACTCTAGAATTTAGTTATATATCTGAGCAATAGGAAAAACTAAATAGTAATAATTAGAAATCGACCTTAGATATTGGTCTGTTGAATATGCATTTTATAGTACCATGCAACGATGAAATTAAGACAAATTAATTTCACTTAAGCCTTTAAACGGAATGACTACAATTATTTTAATAAGACCGATGAAAAACTCAAATTTATTTGAATTAACACGAAATGAATTGGATCTCTGGGGCTATCCACACACTCTGAGCCTTTTAAGTTCTTGGGAAAAAAAGGCAGTTTCCAATCCAACAGTCCTTAAGCTGTGATAAGCAGATTCTGAACAAGAGGGCTCCAGGGCTCCAGGGTCTCATCTATAAGCTGCTCTATATTTCATTTCAGAGCTGTGTATGTAAAGGTAATGGTCTTAAAAATAAACTGTCAATCCCTGACACTATGCTGTGTCTTGCCGAAGAGCGCAGATCTCTTTTCCTTTTCCTTTTAATTCTCCTTTTCTTTAAATATGTTACGGGAAACAACTTCTGGCATCTCTCCCTGCCACCATCAAAACAGCAGATTTCAAAAATTGATCCATTTCATTGCAACATTTTCCATTTCAGTCTACTTTTATACCAGGCAGACGGAAGGTCATTTGCGCTGGTGGGAATCACTCACGCGCCAGTGTGTGCCAGTCTGACGATAAATCGATGGCGTGAACGTGAATAATGTTAAAGAGGACTTTAGACATTTCCATCCTCTTCGCGTTTCCTCTGCTCTTATGCTGTCAACCTAAAGAATGACTCAGGGTCTTCTATGTGCCAAAAATGAAATTAGCTGTAGGTACAAGCTACTGGTGGATGTTAGATGTTTGTTACATATGATGCACTCGTTCCAAGTGTGAAATAAGACCTCACTTACACTTGAATGCTCAATTTGGCAATGCAAACTAATAAATGTCATATTAGCTGGGATTTTGCACAAAGGCAAACTACTGCAATGGTATTTCCTCTCTGTCAGAGTAACCAATCCCCATCCAGTCAGGCTTCTGGACTACAATTCACCAGTTAGAGAACTTTAATGGTGTGCCATGTGGTTATGAGTTTAAGGACATCAGTACTGTTTGTTAATGCTACTGGGACTTGCTGTGACACCGTCATTCAAATAACTGACAGCAGATTAACAACAGTACATTTTTATTTCGCGCAGGCGGAAGCAGCATATAGGAATGAGCCATCCGATGTCATGAATGACTAAAGTTAGACCAGGCCAAGAAATACCATTTCATAAGCTTAGGCATACAGATAATAAAGAATGAAAGAACAACCCCAGAAAAGCTCCCTTTTGGAAAGGGCTGTGCTGTGGGAACACTGACGGAGAGGTTCCACACTCTAGACTTGGGAAATAAAGAAGGGAATAATAAATATCGAGGCAGACACATGGACTTGTTCTCGCCTGATAAATATTCATCAAACTGTCTCCCTTGGCTCAGTGAGGGGGCTTGTGCGTAAATGCTGTATTGGTGTTTCAGAGTGAGGGAAACGGACTGTGACCTACGTGTGGACCTGAATGAAAGAATGAAGCTGCTCACCGCGTGTCCGTTTCACCCCAGAACAAGGGGAAGAGAATCTGACAGCAACAATAAGTCTGGGCCAACGTCTCAGTTCCCCATTGCTACAGGGACCGTACCGCACAATGAATGAAGACTCTTCAACATGAGATGGGATTCCAAAGCTTGAATAGTCACATTACCCTCACATTACCTCCTGCGTCTTCTAAGGCAGCTATTCGGAGTTGAAATGACTGATGTCATTGGAAATCACCTGCTTGTGATGAGGGCTAAGTTATCTTGCAGGGTATTCACTTTTAATTGATGAAAACACCATCAAAGGCAACTTCATTGCCCCGACTAACCGTAAATCGTGTTTTAATTAAGGGGGGCGCGTGAATCCCATTCTTCCCTCTGTGGCCGTGACTCTCTCCATGGACTAAATTCAAAACCCCACTGCAGCACGTCTCAGAAAAAAAAGCTTAAGTAGATGTTAATTGGAAGCACAGCCGAAAGGAATTAACATTCTTTTTTTCTTTTCTTTTCTATTTTTTAATCAATCTTTAAAGCATTTGGGCATAAGTTTTGCGTGTCCTTTCAAATGAGAAGAAAGATAACAGAGGAATGGCGTAGCAAAAAACTTTTGCAGACAACATATTTTGCCTGAGCCACCAAAAAAGAAAGAGAAGTCAGTGTGTGTGTGGGAGGGGTGGAGGGGGTGGAGAGGGGGGAGGGGATGCAGAGGGGGGAGGGGATTTGGGAGGGGGTGTGGGAGGAGTCAGCAAAATTTTGTGGTGCATTATGCACCAAATTAAAAAACTATATCAAAAAAGTGCTACTCCCCACCTAACACTTAGCATCTCAGCTTCCTGCGGAAATGGTCTGTCCCACAGACACAATGCAAGGAGTCTCTGGTGCTGAAGTGCAGGCACGAAAAAAATATATATATGTAAGCACATTATTAGTCTATTCAGCCCACAGTACCACAGCAGACCTGCATTATGCTTTCTGCTGGAGACTGAGTGTTAACAGAAATGCTCCATCACTCTCTGTGTGTGATAGGAGAAAGTATGGGCCGGCCCACTTTGGGGTGGGTGTAAATATTGATTATCCAAACACATAGCCCATGGTAAAATGTAGTCTGGCTTATCGATCGGCTCCAAAGTCTGAATTTCTGGTGTCCGACTAGACACCACATTCCCCTTGAAAAGAGAGACTCTGAACATCCCAATAAACATGGAAAACATCAGGGTAGCATGCTTATTCACTGAACTGGAGAAAAACATTTGAAGTGATGGACTACATTGCAAATGCAATGCAGAAGAGTTCAAAAGAAACAATAACAGTAACGGTAGACAGTTTTAACGCACAGTTTTGCATTAGGGTTAAAATTGTTAAAAAAGAAAACGGAAAAGTATTTACATTCTTACCCCGTAAAAACGAACTGATCTTTTGCAAACATATACATATATAAAAATACATATATATATATATATATATATATAATGCATGGAATTTCTCTCACTTCAGATAAACTGATCCCGCCCCCCCTTCTCCGGACAAAGCTCTGGACTGTAAAGACCTATTACGGATCACTGGGAATGCCTGCTCATGTTTATTCAGGAGAGGGCAGACTATATGTGTTGTGTTGCCTCATGTTGGTAATTAGCCCCAGTTCTCCTGCTCATCCCCTTGAACACAAGATCACACTCCGTGGTAAGGACAAGGAATACATGAGAGAGAGAGAGAGAGAGAGATAGGGGGGAAGAGGGGGGGAGATAGAGAGAGGGGGGAATATATATATATATATATATATATATATATATAGAGAGAGAGAGAGAGAGAGGGTGGTGAGAGAGAAAGAAATAAAGAAGAGAGAGGGCAATTCTTGTTGGGGGAAATGATGAGTATTAAGACACTGGTGAGCAGCTTGCCTGATTGCTGCTGATTAGGATCTAATTGGTGTTCTCCAGAACAAGATGACCTCTGCTTTGTTTACTGTTGGAATTAATCAGGACCCAACAGAATTAAAAGTCCCAGCTGAATTAATTCTTTCCTCATTATTTTGAAGTGGGCCTGTGCCACTTTTCAAACTGTGTAACGGCTTCATCCCATGCTAGGGACATTCAAATCCACACTAGAATAAATTTACATCTTTGGTGATTGTTGAGTATTTAGAATGCCACTCAGGGCTACTTGCTGTTTGCCAAGCAAACAACGCACAAAATGGGGACTCTTCATGGATCTGTGCAGAATTAGTAGCGGTTATCCGCAGCTGTTTATTGATCTATTGAGAACAATGCTTTTGCCCTAGGCTTGAGAGAGAGAGAGAGAGAGAGAGAGACATGGCATTCTGGGAGCACTTCTTGACCTTATGGCTAACACAATCAGGCCACTCTTATGGCAGCTGATAATGGACTCAGGCAAACTGCTGCCTCAGATTTCCCCCTCTTGCTGGAGAGGGCCCTGCTTGTGGCCCCTTTGTCCACTCTCCCATAGTCACAGGCCCTTGTTAAGAAGAGTGAGAAATATTCATTTGAACCACAGCCTGAGGAGCAGATTCCACTGGCTAAGGCGTGGCGGGACATGCACACCTGATGGTGCCACACCAGGGGGCCTTGCTGAGTATCTCAATCTAAAGGACTCGAAAGGATCTCAGGAGAGAAGGTGTCGCTCAACGTGAGCCATGACTTTAATCACTTAAACTGTCAAAGCACATAAGGAGTAAATAACAATGCTTACACCCAAAAGCCTGCAGAAAATGGATGCACACACATGCACACAAACACACACACGTGCGTGCACACACACATACACACACACACACACACACACACACACAACACTAGCATATTTCCATTAGCAGTGACAGCTGCTCTCGAATGTTTAATCTCACCCCTAACAGCTAGCATGCTAACTGTGACCCGAGAGTCTGGGGGAGTATATTACCAAGTGGCTAATGGCTTAGTGCTCAGTGTAGCATCTTCTTCTCAGCACTCCGCCATTAAGAGAATAATAAACAAACTCCACGTTTAAAGAGACAGTTAATTATGATGCCACTGCAGTTGTACAGATTTGCATCAGCATTAAAGTTCAGGGGATCGAGAAGATAGCAGTAAATTTTGGCACAGCGGGCTCAACCTGATGCTGAGTCTAGTCTTGTCTTCCAGAACATTCTGTGAACGATTTCACAAAAACGAGCAATTTCAAATGAACTGTAACATGCCTTTGGTAGTAATATTTGTTATCACCTCATCATGAATGAAGGCTTACATTAGCACATAAACCAAACACCCTGAGCTCTGAGAGATAAATTGGGAAGTCTCAAGCGACCAGTGCTCATGTTGCATCAGATCAAGAGGTGGGATGAATCCGTTCTCATCCCTTAGACAACTTCTTAAAGGCAAGCAAAGCTCCTGAGTAACCCAACCCTAATCTAACTTTAATCTCTCCTCACGAGTGACACAGGCAGCATCTCGACTCTGCCCGGGCGAGATTGGAGTGACAATCTGCAGTTGCACCACTGCTGATTGCAGTACGCAAACCGTTTGTTGTTTTTTTCCAGTCACATTTCAGTCACAAAAACCTTGATGATTTGCTGAATGAGCTGTAATGCTATTGGTTAAAAAAAAACTGATTCATCTTTTTTTTTTTATATATATAAAAATGAAGCAATAATACAGAGTCAAAGTAGTATCTAAGTTTCATAAGAGGTCAATGCCCAAATTTGACGGTGTTAAACAGGGCAGAATTTGATAATGACGTGCTCTTTTATTCTAATATATATACACTATTCTGGACATGATTTAGTATTTTACTAGCCCGTACATTCGCTTGGTTTCTGAAAATCTCATTAGTATTTCTGTGTGGTAAAATGTTCTGTGTGAGAGGTTCATAAAGGACAATCTAATATCTATGAAACTCTGAGGTACTTTAGATTCACCTATTCAAGGACTTGAGGAGAATCTGAAAATTTTAACCGGGTGTGTTAGATTAGGGCTGAAGCTAGACTGCACAGAAGGATAATCTCTAGAAATAAGAGTCATTATAAGATTTATGACACTTACCCTCTTCATACAGTCTGATGACTTACATAAAATAAATCATCATCAATGTGGTGGACATTTATTGAACTTACTAATGTGTAAAACGTCTGGCCAATTGGAATCAGGTGCCATCATGCACGGGGACTGATTTAAATCACTAAAACCTGTGCAAAGGCAACAAACAGTGGAACTGCCCAAGTTGCTATAGCTCTGTCTTGACAAGAGCAGCGCTGGGTTACAAATACAAAGCCAGGATCAATCAGAATATTAACTGCCTCTCCTCTGCCAGGGGGCTCTAGATCTAGCCAAACTGATCCGGTGATTTGTGCTTTCATTATCACACATATTCACTGTGTGGTCTGCAGACGTGTGCTAGGCATTAATTTGGGGTTAGCGATGGATGTTGGAAGGAATAAATCAAATGGCTTCCTCCTCCATAAAGTCCTCTGTATATCAGAAGTGCCCGGTCAGGCTCTAGGGCATGTTATCTCAAAATGACATTCATGTCTCAGAGCCATTAACTAAATCTGTTTGCGAGCGACGAGACGTGCTGGCTATAAAACAATACACTTCCTCTGCTTTCATGAAGTCTTCAGTAATGTGGCTCCTTCCTGAACTGGAACCGAACGAATGTCTTCTTGTAATGACATTTCATTATCGGTGTAAAGAAGCACTGACATTTCAGACAGAACATGCTTCCAGGGGCTTACGGTGTGCCTGAGGGAGGACATGGACATTATCAGGCACTGAGCATTAATTTCGGGGAGGGGATACGGCACTCCCAGGTTATGGATGTTAAGAAAAGCAAATCTCTAACTGCATGAATGTTCCACAAACTACAGTTCCATTTGAAGCCACTATCTGACACAGACCTCTCTTGACACTTCCATATGTGCAAATAACCTGTATAACTTTAGTAGCCTAATCCCAAAGCTCCCTGTGGAATTTGCTTTGTGGCCATTTTCAGCATAAGGCATGCAAAGTTTGCATGAGACTACATTACATCTACATAAGCCTGATATTAACTTACATAATCATTTAGAACATAAACATTTATGACTTACATTCATACAGCATTCCATTTTGTACTCAGTATGTTGGCCTTCATAACATTTTAGTTGCCCATACATTCTCTTGGTTTGTCCGAATCTCAGTATTATTAATACTGTGAATTAAAAATGAGCAGTCCAAGAGGACTCAGAAAGTTTCATTCAGTGTCTGTGGGCAGCACGCTGGCTTCATGATTAGCATGTTTGCCTGTCAGTGCTAAGGTCAGGGGTCAGTGCCCCTATCTGAATGAAGTTTCCATGTTGTCCTTGTATCTGCATGGGTTTCCTCTGGACTTTCTGCTTTCCTCCCACGGTCCCCAAACATAGCAGTTAGTCTACGTTGTCCTGGTGTGAGTGTGTATGAGTGACTGTGTCTGCATGCCCAGTGATGGACGGTGCTCTGGGTCTTGTCCTCCCTCCCCACCCCTGTGCCTTATACAGGTCTTACAGGGGGCTGTGGTTGCTGCTTGTGAATATGCTGTGTGATCGGCTGCTGCTTCTCGTAGGGCTGTGATTAAAATGGATGTAAAAGATGAGGGTTGAAAAGTTGTATTTTGTAAAGTTTGTAAAACTGTCCTTGGGTATGAGAAAGGTGCTGTGTAACTAAAAATAATATTAAACTCTTGTAATTTAGGTCCACGTGTGTGATTGCTTATTGCATCTGTGGTGTGTCAGAGTAATGTAATATTGTTGATGTGGCATCATTTGCCATGTGACGCTGGTAGCTGAACTGGCCAAATAAAAAAAGTTCTACAGTGTAATGAAACATTGACATCAGCCGTTAAAAACACTTATGTTACACTTTGACTATAAGACCATAATTCTATTGGCAAATGCACCCATACAAACAGCAATTCACAGGAAAATATACATAGCTCTGTCATTATAATGTCCTGTGATTTTTATAAGTATTCATAAAGCTATTAAAAAATGAAATGAAAGCAAAATGAAATGAAATACCAGCGAAACGTATAAATTACATTGTAAACACAGCCTGCATCAAAGAGTTCATACAATCTATTGTATGACGGTACAATACAGGAGATATCAAGTCCAGGAGACTGCAGAGAATGTCTTGTTCATGCCTGGATCTCTCACTCCCCACTATCATTAGAATTATGTCACTATGACAGAAACACTATGAGTCGGCTGTCATCACATGCTATGGGATTCCACCTGGGAACACATCTTATGGTGCTTAATATCAAAACCGGCAAGAGCGACCTGTTTATCGGCAGTTGGGCCGATAGGTGATGTAACCTTGTGGGCTGCAGCTTTAAGGTGTACCACAGGGCGCTCTCTTCTCCGCCTCTTTTGCCTGCCTGAGCTTCAGCTCCGACTCACCACCCACACTGACCATAAGCGCCACCTTCACACAAAAGCAGCACCTTGCAGTGCACATCAGGCCACTGAAGCCCATTCCTTCCCTCCTCGTACTATGCTCATTAAAGCGTGCTGTATTCTCACACTGCGCAAGCGACATGGAGGCAGTAGGCGCGCCACGCAAGGGTCCTGTCTCCGGAAACAGAACCCGACACACGGGCTTTTGTAATAGATGCCGGCTGATGCGTTTTTGTGTGTCTCCCCTCCTGCGGAAAGGAGGCCTTTCAGATTTGTGTACAGGCACTCAGTTGGGGATCATACGCTGGACCACGCAGACTGAGCTATCAGTAATCAGAGCCTGTCTCCTTTTCGTGTGTGTGTGTGTGTGTGTGTGTACAAGAGTGTAATCTGTATGGACCTACTGAGGTGCTTGCACTGGATTTTACTCATTTTAATTGGCTGCCTGGACCTTTTCAGGGGCTTGTACCTAGCAGTATTCAGTACATGTAATCATTATATGTTATCATTACTGCGAAGAAATAAGACAGATCGAAACATTGTCTTTTTTAAAATTTTGAAATCTAGATTGTATAGTGAACTTGTTTGGAAAGAAGTGCTACTGTGCTGATGCAAAACAACGTATGAAATCATTGTTACGGTTAAATAGGATCATTTAAACCTTTTATTTTGCTTATATTTTAAGTGTGAACATTACAGTTACAGTTCTGAAAGATGCATAATTACTGTAGTCTTTTATGTAAGCCAATTTATTTGGCAAGAAATTACATTTGATACCATATTCTTTGTTTGTCAGACAAACTAGTGCATTTTCGGTGCCTTTGATTCTGAGCTTTGAGCCAAGAGAATTTTCAGGGAGAGTCCAGCACTCCCTGTACGGCATGCATGCAACAACACAGCAAGACTTCAGCAGGGGTGTTGGGACGAGCAGACAACTCAGAACCAGCTCAGAACAGAGAGGAGAGCCCGTTTAGCAAACCCAGAGCAGTCTTGTGACTGGACAAGGACATCGCCGCAATACAGATGCTTATATGTGAATAAGAATGCGTTTAGGGACTGGTTCAGGCCATGGGATAAGACAGGAAGTGACACCAACTGAAGTGACGCTACGCGCGGTGTTTTTTCTGTTGTCTCCACCCCTCCACACTCCACCCACCCCTCGTAGTTGTGTGGCTCTGAGTGTGTCTGGCGGGAGGATTGTGGAGGAGATGGCTGTGGGGGGGGAGCAGAAGGATCTCCAGAGGGATTATAGTGTATTTTGGATTCTCAGCCAGCGTCCTCCATGGTTTTCTATGTGCCAGAACTCAATTCCACACCCTGAGTGCTGTTGATAAGCTTCGGGGTGGCGTCAGACCCCAGAGAGGAGCGAATGTGGGACTGGCGCAAGGCAGAAAATCGAATTTCTCCGTAGACAATGAGGTCCATTTGTACAGTCATGCAGGATGAAAGAGGAGCATTCTGTGCTGACGCCTTCTCGCATGCTCCGCCATTGTTCTCCATCGACAGAATAACATTTATAATGAAAACTGAGGAAATTGTTAGGCCCAGGTTAATCAAATGGCACAACACAACACACAAACGTGTGTTGTATTCATCCATAGTATGTACCCCGTTGTACACGTGCCCTACCCCCTCTTCAAGTTCAGACTTTGCTTCCTGATACTGATTCACTAGCACCGTGCACAAGGCGTCAGAATAACGAATGTGAAATACATTTATGTCTTACAGAAACAAAGCCTGTTTTTTTTTCACTTAAACATTATAAAGCTCTCTATAAAAAGGAGCCTCTTGTGTCAGAGTTACATATATTAGTCCTGATTAGCATAGCATTGAAAGTTTCTAAGCCATTAGGCGTGCTGTGTATTCAGAAAAGGCAAATGAAAGGTCTGTAAACATCTCTGGAACGGCTGTTCGTTTTAAATGGGGGATGTTCCAGTGCTGAAGATGTTATGGTCATGTCCACCGGCAATAATGCAGCAGTGATTTGCTCTCAATTACAACTGACATACTACACAGACCAACAGAGGTCTTCAGCTCACAGTCCCCTCCGCAAACGGACGCTCGGTTTCAGTGCGAGACCATTTATATGATACTTAATGTTCTAGCTGGAACCAAACCAGCCATTCAATCCGATTGTCCATATCTGTGCTGATGGATTAATGATAGATAAACATTTTGGAGGGATGGTGTGCGATAATTGCTCAGTGACGTGCACCGCTTTCAAAGACTGCATTGTGTGCAAAAAAGATCTACTGCCAGCCTCTCATTTGCTTGTCAGTGAGTGAAAAGGTGCACCCCCCCCCCCCCCTCCAATGGTCTGGCCCCCTCTTGCACCAGCACGTCTGGTGCTAAATGGCTAGGTGAGGAGGAGAAGAGAATCCTCTGTTTTAACACCCTTGTGACCTTAGACTCATTCTTCCCTTCTCGATCTCCCTCCCTCTCTTTCATGCACTGTGCATCATGCACGAGACTGTTAAAGAATGGGAACAAAAGGGCAATGACCTGAGACCTAAAAAACCCTTCTGAATGATACTCTGCTTCTTAACGACCAGTATATATGTGAATTGGCGTTCCTCAGAGGCTGAACGTCTGTCAATAAATGCCTCATAGGTAACAATACATTTTGAAAATCCTTGATCTTGATACGAAGAGTTTTTAATATCTTCAAAGAAAGCATTTATTTGTTCAACTCCCAAACGGAGTCCCAAAGGAAGTCCTGTACTCTATCAATTTACGTAAATGGAATCTCACGAACATGTGAACATTTCCATTTTCTTTTTGCAAGACTCACACTCAGGACCTGGCGCTAATAATAAACCACAAACTAATGATATTGTCATTGATTTGAACATTATGCTACAGATCTTCCTCCCTAATTGCATTAGGAGAAGCTTGTAATTGCATTAAAAATACAGCACTACAGAATATCAAATCCCCCTCTCTCAAAAGCATGTCACAGGAAGGCTGTGGTGGAAGGAGACCTGGCCACCTGGCCATTGTGCTGTGAAGGCAGATGACCCCGCGACAAAAGCACTTATTGTGAGCGTCTCTTGATGCCTCGCTGCACATCGCCCCCTCTTACCACGCAGCTCAAATCAACTAGTGCTCTTTCCTTATACTATAGTTCACATGGTCCAAAATTGCCCAGGTTACAGCAGCGGTCTTACTGGAGAAGATGAGCGTGACGCCCGTCGCTCCTTGCCGGTCACAGCGCAGGGCAGCAGCCAATTTTCGGAGGTTCTGTTTCAGTCCGTGTCTGCTCTCGCTGTTGACCCGCATTAGGCTGCCTTGGCACACAGCAGCAGCGGGAGGGACCCATAGACAGCCCATCAGGCGGCCTCGCATTAACTCGGTCAGTGTGGCGCCTCAGCCTCATTCCCCAGCCTGGCCCTCTGGTGCAGGCCCTTTCCTCTGGCCCTGTGGAGAGTAGGTGCTTCAGCTCCGAAAAGCAGGCAGCCACCCATCACCCATTCAGCGGATAATGACTCGTGTAGAAAGATGCGACTGTCAACACCTGGGCCGGCCGGCGTCGGCTGAGTCACTAGCGTGGGGCCCTAATGATGCCTCAGCAGCTCAGGTGCACACGCCTGTGCACATGCCCTCTCACCATCGCTGGAGCAAAAAAAATATGCACTAAACGCCTGTTTTTTTTTTTTTTGTTGTCTTTTTGTTTTTTTTGTTCTCGTTTTCTTCTTCTGAGAACGCTTAGAATACAGGTCCTCCCTGTTAAATGCTGGATCGAGGCAAAGACAAGGATCAAACCCGCAGAAAAACCTGCCCTGACCTAATTCATCTGGTATACCGCCGGAGCCTGCAGGGCTGTGTTGGGGCCAATTCTCTGGGCTCTACTTGTAGGGTCTCTATGGCAGCGCGCGAGAGAGCTTTTCCAAAGCCCATCCTCAACTGTGATAATTACCCGTGCTGCTCTCCACCACCTCATTTGCATAATCAGCACCAGTCATTCACAGTGGAGGCACAAAAGAATGTAATGAGAGAAAAGAGAAACAATAAGCATTTCAGATTCCAGGACAATGAAGCTGCATTTCTGTTTTCACACAGCTCCAATACGACACACATTTCCCCAACTGCCCAATGCTTTTATCACACTGCTTTAAACATAATACAAACCAAAAAGAAAATATATGCACGATATATACATGTGTGTGTATATCTGTGCATAGTTATTCGTTTAAATATGGGTGTGCATCATATGTTCTGGTTGTACTTGCTAAACATAACCTCTAACATAATAATCAAATCTTTTTGATGCAGTTTAATAGTATAATAGGTTACTTGTGTCTAGAACTCCAATTCCCAGGATTCAGCCTGGCTTATGCAACACCCCCCCTATTATTGAACCTACAACTATTCCCAGTTCCAGTGCACACATATATACTTGGACTGGTTGACATGAACTATTGCTATTGCTGGTTGACATGAACTATTGCGGAGTATTGCTGAACCTTAGTGAGCATACTGAGTGTTGTTGAATTGTTGTACTTAGATTCTCTGTTAACTTTGACCTGTTCTGGTTTGCCCTCTTTGTATTTGCCCTCTGACATTGTTTGCCCTCTTTGTATTTGCCCTCTGGCATTGTTTGCCCTCTCTGTGTTTTTGAGCTTGGACTGTTTTTTGATTTCGATTCTTGATCACGCTTTGGATGGCTTATCACCTTTACTCTGGTTTTGATCCTACGCCTGTTTTCACCACGAGTGTTAATAAAAATCTTCCTTTTATCTGCAAACGTCTGCTCACTCAACTACGTCCCAGATGT
Source organism: Brachyhypopomus occidentalis (assembly GCA_020368025.1). Taxonomy (NCBI): domain Eukaryota; kingdom Metazoa; phylum Chordata; class Actinopteri; order Gymnotiformes; family Hypopomidae; genus Brachyhypopomus; species Brachyhypopomus occidentalis. Next base: position 2,611,957 of record JAGXOD010000020.1, on the reverse strand, counting down.
CACAACCTGTTATACTGTCTAGAGCCATACAGGTAATTAAATTATGACACGTGAATGATTCATTATTTTAATTCCTGTACATTCATCAAAGGTAACTAATATAGAATACAGAAAAAACGACTTTTCTCCTGAAATCAGAGAATGTTGTTTTATTCACGTTGCATTTAGCCCTTCTGAAGTGTCTGAGGAAGCTGACTAACAGGTAATTGCTGTGATAAACTGGCTGTAATTCCATCACCGCTTCACTGCTGGAGCTTTGCCTGTGCTACGAGGCGCAGAGCCTCCTTGTCTGTTCTGCATTAAGCTGCAAACTGCCCAGCTCCTACAAACGCTCGCCACCTCCTCTCTCGCTCCTCCGAGGTCCCTGTCATCTCGCTCTACTCACGCCATCCCCCTTCTTCCGACTTCCCTCCTCTTCTCTTTCTTAACCACCGAACGAATCTCCTGGCACCCTCCTTTAACTCACCTCTCTCAGCCCCGTCGTGGCCACGCTGCCCGACGCCCCTCCCCCCCAGGAAACCCTGGTTTCAGGACAGGGTGCGGAGAGAGAGTGAGAGTCCCAGAACTTTTAGTGGGAGCTCAGTCATGCCAGCCACGGTGGAGTGCTGGGAAGAGAGGGAGCTCCAGGGAGAGCTTTGCTTACATCCTGCGGCTGCATACCTCCACCGCGCTTGCTTCCCGGGTGGAGCTAAAAAGAAGCCTAGCCTTTTATCTCCTCAACTTGGGTTGCATTCGGTTGCTCTCAAAAAGCTGGTGTTACACAAGAGTAGGGAGGAATACGAATGATATTTGCCTTAAGCTGTGGGGAGTTAGGCTTGCGATATGGAGGACGCATGCTTCTTAAGGGGCTTGCTTGTGTGACAAGGGCGTTTAAAGGGGTGGTCCTCCAATTACAGCTGTATGAGCTATGAGACCAGTGAAGGTGCTGACACAAGCTCTGGCTCCAGACTGCTTTTATTGCATTATAATCACTAACTAATAAATCTCTTCTTGTCCCTGTTCTATTGTCCTGCAAAATACATTTTTAAAAAAGCAGAATAAACTCACTGCAAATTTCTCAGTGGGTTATCAGTGGAGAAGAAATCATATTATTAATCTTGTCAGTAACAAGGTTATTGATTACATGATCGCTTTAGCTCACTGTAACTGCTTGACAGATTCTCTGTGCTCAGTTAAATGATATGTCTGATTTCTGTTATGTTATCAGAAATCAGTTTGTTTGCACAAAGAGCACATGGTGTTTTATAACACCTGTTGTATAACACCTGCTGTAGAATTGAGTTGGAGATACAGACCCACCCAAAGCATCCTACTTCCTTATCCATCCTTACATAAACTTAGAGCCCTGCCCTACAACTGTGACAAAGGAGCACTGTAGTCGGTCCATGCCACCCTTACACTCTGCATTATCCAGCGTGTTATACCGCTCAAACTGTTGGTGATACATGGTGATACATTACGAAAAACATTAAGTTATGGTCTCTTTAGCATAATTATGGAAAAGCAAGCATTCATCTGAATGGGTTTATGACGGGGAATGGGTCTAATTTACTAATTCACTGGCTCCTGCCTGGTAGCAGGAAGAAGGATATAAAAAAAATCTTTGCAGTAGCTTGGCACAGGATGGTTGAGTATCATGGGAGCATGGAAACCTAATGAGGGGGGTGCGCTTGTGTATGCCCGTGTGTGTGTGTGTGTACATGTGCGTGTGTGTGTTTGTTTTTTTGTGTGTGTGTGTGTGTGTGTGTGTGTACATGTGCGTGTGTGTGTTTGCGTGTGTGTGTGTGTGTGTGTGTGTGTGTGTGTGCGTGTGTGTGTGTGTGTGTGTGTGTGTGTACATGTGCGTGTGTGTGGGGATCAGGGCTGTCTGGTGGCAGGCACATCAGAGTCTTAACTAAACAAACCTCCACCTGGCGCCATGTTTTCGGCACAGCAGGATGACAGACAGCCCAAACTGCACAAACCGCAAAGTTAGTGAAGCCCCCAATACTCTTGCTCTCTTCCACTGGCACGATGGATCAGGGGCCTTCCCCCCCATGTAACTGGATTCCGAAGTGACAAGCCAGAAGAGTGACATGTCATGTCAATGAGAGTTTATCACTGGACAAAAATGTGCACGAGCCCCAATTAGGCCTCGTGAGTTAAGCCCTTAGCCTTTAGTTCTCTCCTGTCAGTGACACTGGGAATGCAAGGGGAGTATATATTTAGGAATACAGGTCATGTGTTGAAAACTAGTCTGGGTCTTGAACACAGTGTCACATATGCTGTGGCTTTATGAAGTTGAGGTAAAATAACACTGTGATGGATGCCTCAGATCAAAAGAACACCAGACACACTTTCAGTGTGGAAGGTTTGAAAAGCCATGCTACACGCACAGCGGTTATTTTATGCTTCCCATAAAAGCATCTGGAACTAAGGAATTCCAGTCAGTAAATTGCACTGGCCTCCAAGGTCCTGTCTGGCGGTAAACGGACTACCAAAGCGTCACCACCTCTTAGCCCTGGAACATTTTTCAAAAATATTCACCAAACAGCTATGTGGAAGAAAAACCGATACACCCAATACATGCTAACGTTATCCAAACAGCAGATTTACACTTCTTACATCCTTACTCAATTTTTCACGCCATTTTCTATGAAAAAATGGCACTGTGGCATGACCCTGTTCGCAGGGCTGTGAGTCATAGCCGGGTTTTTACGGTGCGTGAAGGCGAGAAGGTCTCGGGGCATGGGCGGTAAAGCAACATGGGTCCGTCTGAGGACGGCACCTTCACGGCCTGTTCATTCCCGACTAACAGGGTTAGCTCCCTTGGGCAAGGTGCTAAGCCTCAGAGTGAGTTGGGCAGGGGGGGGATATGGGGGTAAATGGGGCTTTTGCTATCCCTGAACCTGGACTTAATGCCTGCCCACAAGGTCACTGGGTTACAGTGGCACTTGCTAAATCATTGACTGAAAATTCTTTTTTTGTGTCTTTGTTCTTGAGTTATGCCCAGCTGTATTGTGCAGTAATGAATAATAGGATATCATTTTACAAGTATATGTCACACTACTCTTTGAATATATTGTATGTCCTACTATTGATTAAAGGACATATTTATTAGGCCTATATTCAGGGTTGTCTTCTGTTTAACTTCTGGAGCTCAAAATTAATTGGCTTCTTGGAAACGGACCAGTCGGTGGGATTGAGGGATATCATATTTTCTAGAAATTGCAGGTAGACTCTGGTTCGAAAGCAGAGTATCATTTTTAGAAAGGATTATGCTCTACTCGCGGAGGAAAAAGATCGAAAAATTTGATTTAGCTACTATTCACGAAAATGTTTTTGATGAACAATAGTTGGATTCAAGATCAGGACACATAGCACAGATTCGCAAAGATACCAGTTTGTAAAATAATATCTTGGAAATACTCCTGGGACTATAAAGGTGAACAGCCACTAATAGGAACAGATATCCATTTTCTTGTGCCCCCTTTAGCCTCTTCTTATTGCATTGCTTCGAGACTTCAGCAACGGGTCTCCATTACGGACGGCTGCGTTTAGCCAACCAGATGCAGGAGCCCGCGAGCGCTGGTTTCTGTGCTCCGCAGCCATTGGCTGTTCTCTAGAGATCCGGGGTTGTTTCGATATTAATGACTGCTGGGCAGACAGCAGCATGTCAGTGTGAAAACCAATCGAGAAGGAGATGCACCTTTAACAACCCGGGAAAAGGGTAGAGGGAGTTCAAGAAGCCAGCTATCCGTAGGCTGCAGGTGGACGTTTCGTTCCCGGCTTTGCCAAAGCTGAAAGGCATCAGCGCGAGAAGTCACGCTGTTCCGTCTCCAGTTGCGTAAAGGAAGAAATCGCGTACATCAGTTTGTGTGTTGTGCGCGCTCTTGCTCCCTGGACCACTGCACTCGATGGGGATAAACGGAATACATTTTTCTCCATCGGCGGGATTGACTTATACGAGTAAGTTAAAACGTTCTGCCAATATTCTCTTTATAGCCAAGGTTTGTCTTGGAATGCCGCGACATCGCCATTTACCGCATAGCTCTTCAGAAGTTAACAGAAAACAGGCAAATTCCAGCTTAACGTTTTCTTCTAAAAACATGTTAAATTATCCATTTGTTTTAATCACATCTATCATACGCATTTCTGCATTTCTGTTAAAATACGAAAGGTTTAGGATAGAATAACTAACTGCGAAGGTTGCATTTAGATCTACAAATTCTCAGGCGTGGGAGCGCATATTGTCTGCGCGAATCATTAATTCCACGTATTGAATTGCTTTTTTATTATTGTATCAAATAACCACAGGGCGCCGTCTATTAAAATACACTAGAAAAGTAGCCCTACATCGTATGCTTGTGGCTGGAATACATGTGCACTGAACACAGTGGTCCTGTTGCTGGTGCAGTCAGAGGGCGCACACGAGACACGTCCAAGAGGAAAGCCTACTGCCTGCAGACACAGTTTGCAATTCACTGTTTTCACTCCTCCGTTAAATCACCCTGTTGCAGGCAACCTCGGCCACGCTATAGGATCATATGCAACCAATCTGAGTTCCATCGATTAATATTCTACAAATGCATGTATTGCCGCGAATAGTGTCATTATAATTCTGATCCATTCCCCACAGGGCTGTATAAGCGATTCGCATTCATTGCTTTGGCATAATTAATGCTACCAGGGGACAGCAGCTCTTATGCATTTGACACTTTACCAAATCCATAACCCGCGTAACTAGGCGCCTGTCCTCCCACATCTTTTTGTATTAAGTAAGAGGCACGCAGCTGCTCTTTGATATTTCACTCTTTCTCCCCCTTATGTCTGTAGAGGCCTTATAGAACGGAGCGTGATTCGCATAGTGGCAGATGTGCAGTTACTCAATGTTGAAGCAAAAAAATATATATCAATCAGCGTAGATAAGTTCTTTCTGTTAGTCAGTACCTGCTGTCTTGCTTGTGACATAATCCACAAACACATCCCTTATTGTAATTCGCTAAGACTTAATCTCAGCATATAGTTTGATTACTAGAGTGCGCTATTGTCAAGTAAGGAATACAGTGGCGCTCTCACCAGCTCATTACCTAGACAGTGTGCACAGAAAAACAGACAACAAAAGCGCCTCCATTAATAGGAAGACCTTGTTCCACTACAGCACCTTGTATCTGATGAGTTCTTGTAGGAACCAGCCTGTGCAAGCAGATAATGCTGTAAGATACAGATACTCTAAGACAAAAGCGGTGAGCAAATATTAAGTCAGATGCGTGGTATTAAGGAGCCTGCATATGCACATGAGAAGCCTTCTACTGATCTCCATCCTCTGATTTTATGGTGAGCTTCTAAAAAGCTTCTGCGTTTTCCAGTGGCCTCCTACCACACAGCATGCGGCATTCAGTGTGTGGGTGTGTGTATGAAGAGCACATTTATAGAGTACTGGAGTGTCAGTGTGGAGAGAAACTGTGTGGGCTACCCAACATGACAGAATAACACGAGGAAACATGGACGAAGATCCTTGAAACTTGTTAATATTCATTAAATGAGCTCAACAAAACAAAAAATATATATATATAAGTCAGGAGCAAAATGGAGTCCTTTATAAACACAGACAAGCGTCTTTGCTACACAGTGGGTTATTAGTAGCCTGTGAACGCACTCATTTTGATGGCTGCTACACTTTCTTGTGGTCTAACTTAAGACGTAAAATAACTGGTATTGATTGCCTCATTTTTTTGAGTTGCAGTAGATGTCTAACTAAAGAATACCAAAAACATCTAAACATAATCAAAGAAGCATAGTCTGTCATAGTTTCAGCCCGAAATGTATTAACACAACAGTGCAGGTTTTGAAAGGGGCATCTTAGCAGCACAGGCTGTTAGTACTTCGAGAAGTGACTAGCGCAAAACCATCATAGAGCTACTTCTGTGCATTCCATCTGTTCCTGGATCAGACTGAGTCCTGTGGTAGAGATGTACAGGGCTGGCTGCCTGTGCAGTTCTCAACCAACAGCTCATTACTTAAGGACAGGCAAAGCACAGACGCCTAAATCAACCCTGTGCTGGCTGATTGACGGTCCCACAAGAATCAATGCCTCAGGCCAGTTATTTCTATTTACCTTGACGCACATAACGTGGGATCACAGGGGTGTTTCTCAGTTTTGGGTTAACTAGCTGTACAGGATTTCGGGGTGACATTTTTATCGCTTGCTCTTGAATATCGTGCACGTCAGATTCTCACGGGAAAGCATTCTGGGGGTTCCAATACTGAAATGTAACTGCAGGTTAGACAGTAACTACTACATCTTCGAAACTGCCAGAAAACTGACTTAAATATAAAGAGAAATCTTGATCGGACTTGAAAAATGTAAATAAACGAGCCCTTTGTGCAATAAAGCATTTCAGTGGCATGTAAAGATTGATCCTTTTTTACTGAAGGGGCATGGACACATTCTCTGGTGGCTCATGGCCTGTTGACCAGTTATTTATTATTCATATAAGGATAGCTCTGTCTCAGAAACAGCATCATAACACATTTACACGTGGAGATTCAATATACCCCAGACTTCACAATGTCCTTCTATTTTGTCCAAGCAGAGTGTTTCTAAAAGTGGATTTGCTTAACCAGGGGTTGGGTCACAAATTCAACAGACTGCTTACACTTGATTCCTTTCTAACAGGCGCTTTAGTGGATGCCCGGGCACGCGTGTGAATGCGAGTGAATTCCACCACGTGTCTGCTTGGGTAGAAACTCAAGATGATGCCTTGCAAAGCTGCAAAGCGTGGGGTCCATTGGTTAATTTGGAACATTGATTCCGCATTAACCGTTGACTCACTGCTGATTTGCACGGCACACGGGAGCAGGTGCAAGGGGAAGTGCTCCTCTCGCCTTGTGCAGGAAACATCATTATGCACACACGTTGCATACTGGGACCTGTTTAATGGACTCTCCTCTTACCTTGGAAATAATGTAATGGTAAATCAATGAAGTGAAGGGCAGGGGGAGGACCAGGTGCCCTGTTACACCACCCACCGCGAAGGCCTATCCAGTGGGCTGGCCCATAGCGAGGCCTATAGCAGCACCGATAGTATTGCAAATGGTTATTACTGGGAGAGGCAGAGAGAGAGAGAGAGAGCGAGAGAGAGAGAGAGAGAGAGAGAGAGAATGAGGGAGGGAATAGGAGGGATACTGAGACAGTGTTAATTACCGCTTAATTAGAATTTCCTCTGGCCCATTGCAGTGATGCACTGGCTGTTTCCCGTGAAGGAGGGGACCTTTTTGCTGCTGCCCTACTTTCTAGTTATGTGTGACCTTTTATGTGTGTGGAGCATGCCTGAGCAGAAAAGGTGTAATGTCTTCCCTCGAGGACACGCAGTATCCTCCTGTTCCCAAGCCAGTATCACGCTGCTTGTGTTCACACCCAGCCAGACTGCACTTTATGGTTTTGAAACAAACCATCCTCAGTTGTCTTAAGATTGAATCTGGAGTACTGGGGAGTCTTCAGTTTGAACAATATGTGTATGTGTGTATGTGTGTATATATATATATATATATATATATATATATCTCACATTGATCTCCCCATGTTGGCCAAAAGCAATAGGATTAGTACAGGTGAGAAAGCAAGCTCATTGGAGCTGGGAGAGGCCCTTCAGTGTGAAGATTATCCCTAGCCAGTCCCCTGGTCCAGGATTTACAGCCCAAGATTGGCCAACCAAAAGCATATGCTGCTCCTTGGGCCCACATGCTTCGGGAGGGTTAGCAAGGCCCTTGCCTGCTCCACTGTCATACTCAAACAAGCCGTCATATCCTACAGTGCCTAATCAAGGTAACGTAAGCTGTGTATTATCGGTGTAGGCACAGTAATCGCCCAGCCTAGCTCTCGAACTCCTCCTGTCCCTGGTTTTGTAGACTGATGCTGCAGTGCATCAGGAGCGCGATTAGAGGCATCCATCTTGAAATTCCATTTGCTCTGGTATTAACTGAATTCCTCTCTGTCTGCAAAGCCATGAGCCCCTATGCAAGTTATTGCCTCTTAAGTCCTACAAGCAACAATGTTGTTCCAAGGCCTTTAGAGTATGTGTTCTCACCTAGGCTTAACCGGATTAGGGCTGATTTCCCTCATTTGTCTCTGACTGTGATATTGCCTCTTTTCATTCTAAAACCGTGACTGGCTAAATTGCACTAAGATATATTTGAAACCAGAATAAACAGAGGTGTAAACCTGTGTAAAAGGTAGAGCTATAATTCTTTATGTTGACAGATAAAATGTACTTGAACCACAACATTTTCTGCATCGCTGCAAATATTATAGAATCTGTTATTTGTGATCTTTAATTGTTTGAATGTTTATCCATAAATGAAAATGTACAGAAAGCATGATCACAAGATTTATAATCTTGTGATAATTTAGCAGATGTTAATATTTTTGCACAGGTAATTCAATTATTGCAGACAATGATTGGTCTACTTAATGTACCTCAGCCAATCACATGCTCTGTTACTCTTTTGCCTGCTCAAAATACATTAGTACAACAGGCTCTAGTATTGTGACACAAGGAGGTGTATGGACTTGCTAAATATGTGATAAATTAAGTGAGATGTAGAGCTGAGTATGAATCGGATTAACTGTTGTTAGCTTTTGCTTGGAAATTCACTTGGATTCTCTGAAATGATGTGGAAATACTGAGGTGACGCAGATGACATTGTTGACTGAGCTCTGATGTAATTCAGTACTGAGCCAAATTATCCGTGCTTCAGCAAGCTACATTCACAATCTGAAACTGCTGTTGTAAATTTGAGCCCTGATGAAAACAAATAAAAAGACATATGACACTGAAACAGGTAGCAGTCTAGAGGACATCAAAAGGAATCACCAGAGACCTCGAGAGAATCCACTGACATTTGCGTAATAGACTGAATGAATCGAAACAGTGTTCGGTCTACTGAAGCACAGTGATATATCAGTAGTTTCATTTGCTGCAAATTAGCGCCATGTCATCAACAGTCCTAAGCCCTCCCACACACAACTCCTGTGACCCGAGCCAGAGAGCAGAAACAGCAATGCTCCATTTAACACGGGGTGAAAATAGGCCATTCTTGTCAGTCACGAGAAACACGCACGTTCTCCTTTCCCTTTTCACCGTGGCTGATGCTCTGTGTTGTTAAACTGTGCTGCCATCGTTATGAAAAGGTACACCTTAGTGGAGGTCATTAGACAGACACTCCTTGTTTACAAAATGAGCATAGTACAGCAATTAGGACAATAGATAGGGAGGGTATGAGGAGATAAAGACACACTCTTCTGAGAGAGCGCCTCTCTGAAGATGCAAGAACTGTTAACACCCAGTATATTAAAGTTCCAGTGATTGTACCGAATACTAAAATACAGCACACTGCAACAGCTGGGCTCAGGTTAACACTTTCAGGGCAAAGACCAGTAGGGGAGATCTGACTGCAAGAGTCCCTTACAGAGAGGGAAAAAATCAGAATACTATTTGTGCTTGAAAGTGCTACAATACCTTTAGAAAAATCACACTTCTTACTCTGTCCATCATTTGAAAGCAGCGTCTGGCCATCTTCCCAATGACAGATCGAGGCAGGAGCTCACTGCAGTCTTTTTGCTGTAGCCAAAGGACGTTTTCATCTCTGTCTCTGGGCATCAGAGTGGAAAGAGAGTATCCTGAAGCAAAGGGACTGTCCTCCATGTAGTAACCCTCGTGATGAAGGGAGGCATCTAGCAGATTAATTCTCAGGGGGTGTTTTTAGTGTGACGAGGAGAATTGCTATGTAGCAGTGAAGAGATAAACAGAGATAATGAGGAAATCATGTTGAGTGCCTGATGAACCTCTTTAGAATATGACAAAATAGTTTAGTGTATGTTTGAGGCCATGCTTCTCACAGGTGGCAGAAACACACACACACACACACACACACACACACACATATACATATATTACATTCAGTCGAACACACTAAGTGTGATAATGCCAACATTTAGGATTCTGGTAAAAACTGCAAAAATGTTTTAGATGAGGTCAAGGAGACCCAAATCCCTATGTAAAAGGCTTAGCTGTTGAGGCACTGCAGAATAAAATGTCATCACACATCATCATGCTTTCATGTGGCTTTTGTAAATGTCAGTGTGCCTTAGTGATGCCCCTGCATTTTCTTGCTGTACTAATGTGCTCTCGCTCTCTCCCTCTCTTTCTCCCTCTCCCCTTCCCTTTAGGTGGAAGTGGACTGAAGCAATGATGGCACCTCATAATCACCACAGAGACTGTCCTTGCACTGAAGTATTACAGAAAATTAACAGCCTCACTTATGCTTAACTGAAACCTCTCTGAGGCATATGCTGATCTTTGCACCTTCATTTATCTGACCTGTGTGCCCTTCCGTATCACACCGAGACAAGGATACTTAGTGAAAAGTCTCTCTGCACCAGTGGACAGTAGATCAACCAACCAAAACCTGTGGGAGACTCTGTAGGATTAGATCTCAGTTGCCCCAGCAACAAATGGTTCATTATTTTTGAAGATCTCTGGCAACTTCATTTATAAGGACCAATTATTTACAGAGTGGAACTGGGCCAAAATGAAGGACATATCATTTGTGGATTATTTGCTATTAGGGTTTGTGATGGCTACCTTTGTTCTTGCTGTGGAGGAAAGAGGCGGCTGTCCTAAGCTTTGTGTATGTGAGAATAGGCCCTGGTTTTCCCCCAGTTCCATGTATATGGAGGCCCCTACTGTTGACTGTAATGATTTGGGACTTTTTAACTTGCCCTCAATGTTACCTGTTGATACACAAGTTGTTTTACTGCAGTCCAACAACATTGCCAAGATTGAGAAACCTTTGGATTACTTGCCCAATGTCACAGAGATTGATCTTTCTCAAAACAACCTATCCACAGTAAGTGACATCAACCTTGGCCACCTCCCTCAACTACTATCACTGCACATGGAAGAAAACTGGATATGCTATCTACCGGATAATGCTCTTTCCCAACTTATCAACCTTCAGGAACTGTACTTAAATCACAATCTCATCTCCTACATCTCACCCAAGGCCTTTCATGGTCTTCATAATTTACTCAGACTGCATCTCAACTCCAACAGACTCCAGAGCATAAGCAATGAGTGGTTTAAGTCCCTGCCTAATCTGGAAATTCTAATGATTGGAGAAAACCCTGTCACCTCTTTACAGGACATGAACTTCCAACCCTTAAAAAATTTGCGCAGTCTTGTTCTTACCCGGATGAACTTGTCACAGATTCCAGACAATGCCCTGGATGGCCTTGACAACCTGGAGAGCATCTCATTTTATGACAATACTTTCCCTGAGGTTCCCCACAGAGCCCTCAGACATGTTAAGAACCTCAAATTTTTGGACCTTAATAAGAACCCCATTGGTCGAATACAGAGGGGCGACTTTGTGGACATGCTTCATCTCAAAGAGCTGGGAATCAACAGCATGCCAGAGTTGGTATCTATCGATAGCTTTGCTCTGAACAACCTCCCAGAGCTGACTAAGATCGAGGCTACCAACAACCCGAAGCTATCTTACATTCATCCCAATGCCTTCCACAAGCTTCCCAGACTGGAGACCCTTATGCTGAATGGTAACGCCCTCAGTGCTCTACACAGAATCACAGTGGAGTCTCTTCCCAATCTGCGTGAGGTCAGCATGCATTCCAACCCCATCCGTTGTGACTGTGTTGTACGTTGGATGAATATGAATAAAACCAACATTCGTTTCATGGAGCCCGACTCTTTGTTCTGTGTGGAACCCCCTGAGTATGAAGGTCAGCATGTGCGGCAGATTCACTTCAGAGAGATGATGGAGATCTGCCTGCCTCTCATTTCCCCAGACAGTCTGCCCACTCAGGTTGCTGTGGACAACGGAAGCTCATTGTCCCTGCACTGCCGGGCCTTTGCTGAACCGGAGCCTGACATCTACTGGGTCACTCCCGCTGGGAACAAAGTCTTAGCCAATGCTGTGGCAGATAAGTTTTACATGCACCCTGAAGGCACACTCGACATTTATGACATCACAGAGAAAGAGGCTGGACTGTATACCTGTGTGGCGCACAATCTTGTTGGTGCCGACTTAAAGTCTGTCTCTGTTGAAGTGAATGGGCACTTCCGTAAGCCTGTCAATGACTCCCTAGATGTCACCATCCAGTCTGTACAGACCAGCTCCGTCATCGTGTCTTGGAAAGCCTCTCATGGTGGCCTGGCCCCAAACATTAAGTGGTACACCATGCCCAGCACCGAACATCCAACTGTGGCCTTTACTGCCAGGGTCCCATCTGACATGAGGATGTACAATCTCACACATCTCAATCCTGCCTCGCAGTATACAGTGTGTGTGGACATCCACAGCATGCACCATAAACACACTATCAAGTGTATCAATGTCACCACTAAGGGATTAGTGCAAGATGATGAGGATATTGAGAAGTGGGATGCAGTTGTGGTGGCTGTCTTTGCTGTGCTCCTCACCATCATCTCACTGGTTTGCCTGCTGATTTGTGTGTCTCTGAGGAACCAGCATCTTTATGTAGAGTTAAGGAGGTGCCCATCCAAAACTGCACTGACAACTGAGACTGGCACACAGTCTCAATTTACAAGGCTCTTGGTTTCTGGGAACAGCATGCCAACTGCTATGGAGGTGAAAGCTACGGTCATAAATGTGTTGGACAATGCCTTCTAAGCAGACCACTCGAAGAACTGCAAAAACCTTAGCAAGGTGACAAGGCACGGAAGGAGAACATGCCATTTCAAATAAGTATCCTTTTGCCTTGACATACAACAAACTATTCAAACGGAGGAAGTGTTTTCACATTTAACCAGCGCTCTATCCCCTATTATGACCCGTCTGAGTTGGCAGTGGTGATAGCAACGTGTCCTGTAGGAGGAAAATCCAGACTATTTGGTCAAATATGGATTGCGATAATTTGGGGTCATGTATCGGGTGCAGATGGTAAACAAGTGAAAGAATGGTGTTATTTCCTATAAATGACTGTTAATCATGTAAACAGTAGTGAAGCAGTCCTTGTGGTCCCAAGCAATACCGTCTGTGCTGTACAACATCCATAGACGTATTAGAGAGGCCAACTATTTGTAAAGGGGAACAACTAGTAGAATAGAAAATTATAGTGAGTATGGTGTAAATTTTTGATGAAATATATCTTTTTTCTATTTAATAGAGGATTTTGACTTTTCATGGCTACAATCGTTATATATTCTATCCAGAAATGTAACACATATCTTCTGTGCAGTAGCCAGGACTGAAACCAATGTGGATTAGCTACAGTATGTAAGAAATAACTTGCATAATGACACATTTGCTGAATAAAACACTGTACAACATAAACAATAGATTTACATGAAGAGATACATAATCTTATCAGGATTGGGGTGTGGCATTGACATGCCAACAACAAAACATCAGAGGACATCTCCCAGAAATTTCTGTCAAACGTCATTAAGCCAGGGTAAGTGCCTACTCAAGACATGTAAAACAGGACAAAGTCAGAATGTTGCTCATAATTGTTTATTGTCAGTTGAGTGAAGGACAGAAGTAATGACTGCAGCCTGACAAGCCGATCTCACTTTTATTGAAAATACTATCTCAGTACTTTTAGCATTCATATGGTTCAAAAGCATTGCGTTCTTGCTTTGGGTGTTTAAAGTTAAAAGCCATTTTTATAATGACTGTGCTGTCTGTGATATCCAAGCGCACTAGTCAGTGAGACTCTGTGCGAAGAAGAAAATACAGAATAAATGTCAACGTCTTTTTGCAATCAGGATGTTTTCTAGTCTGCTTTATTCTGAAGTACAGAGAACGAGAGAGAGAGAGAGAGAGAGAGAGAGAGAGAGAGAGAGAGAGAGAGAGAGCATGAAGAACACAAAGTATCCAGAGAAACAGGACGTTTCGCAAAGTGCTTCTGAATTTGTATCAGGAGGAACCAGTTTATTCTCGGGAAACTGCACTTCACTTCAGTAGAGACAGTATCTAGCCAGATACGCTAGACCACACTAAATGTATTCAAGGTACAATAAGTAATTATGCAAAAAATTACAATTTATTTTGAGTCGTGAACTTGAGTAATGAGCTAGCTAGCTAACTAGATCAAAAGTGAATTGTAAACAAGATAGCTTGGTTAGCTAACTGCCTATATAACCTACAGTATATAACCCTATCAACAAGTTAATAACTAGCTAGCGAAATGATAACTTGTTAGCAAATGTGTTTCCCGGAATTTGCTATGTTGTTTCACATTGATAAAATGTTGCTTTCAAGTGGTGACTTCCAGATTATTCGATCCAGATTATTCGCTGGACATTACGGGTAAAATGGTTTATTAAAATCGAGATCAATCGATGTTCCTCAGTAGATTCAGAATAATATCTTATTGATTTTTTGTCCAGTTTTTCTCGTTCACTTAATATTTAATTTAATTTGGATGTTAAGACTTTAATTTGAATGTTAAAAATTACACAGTGATTAAACAAAACACAATTTTTATGTTTGGGGAAATAATTTACATGTGTTATGCCAGCATTTTTCATTCCCATATATTCATGTTCTCTTCACATTCATTTCCACAGCATTTTTGAGCGCAACGTTTTAACAAGGTAAGCTGTCAGTGTCAAAAGTACTAAAATATGTTACACAAGAGTTTTTCTTGTCATTGTTATGTCATTTCATCCCACACAGTGTCTTGACATATTATAATAAATCCAAATATCTGTATCACTTGACATAGAATTGATCTAAACTTGACATGGAAATTAACAAAAGCAGCTTTTATGACAGCCAAGGCATATTGGACAGACATTTATAAATGTTTTATATATTTAGGTCATGCAGGTGTCATGTAGCCTTCTAAACAGTGCTCTTGAGTAAACTGTTACCCTCAATATAGTGGTATCCATTAGGTCACAATGTCAGACACAATATTCAGGATAATTCAGCCTTTAAAATGTTTTAAATGTCAGTACTGTCCTGCCCTTACAACTTCTCAGATAGCACATTCCTCAAATAAGCACCGGCAGAGTGTTACCATAACATCTAAGTCCATGTAACTTAAGACTCAAACTGCCTAAAGAGAAAAATAAAACCCTGAAGCAATTAAAGAAACAATTGTCTCAGAAAGACATCCTACTTGTTTTATTAAGGACCCAAATGCCTATTTCAAATGCAAAAATCACAAGAAAGATGAAAGGTTGTCAGAGATAGACAGACACAAAGGATTTATCAGATGACCATGCCCATATATCACCAAGGCTTTCAGCACAGCAGGCAAGGCTTTTATAGGCTAGCTATCTGTCAAAGACAAGGGGAGCTAAAATATGACCCAAGCCATCCCCAGCTATTGTCCAGACAGGAACCTTACCATGTCTAAACTCCCTTTACACTAGAGTCGTCTCTCTAGCACACAGCTGGCAAAATACCCACACAAATAGAAGTGAACACTCCCCCACACAAACACACAAGAAACATAACAACAAAACCAGCAACAACAAAATAAAAAGCACACAAGTAAAGTTCCTTCCTGCACCTAGCATAACTCAAGGACAGCTGCACTGTTTTGATCTGCGACAGTATGACTAGCGTGTAAACGGTAGTATCTGTGGGCGTAAGAATAGAGGACAAAATTTCAGTTAACTTAAATTATGTTGGCAATTGTGTTTTTTTTTCCCCTACACATTTGCTTTTGGCTGCCTCCTTTTCCAGCTTCTTGCTTGTCCTCGCGTCCTGCGCTATCACCCATTTCTCTTTCTGTTCCTTGTGTTCAGTTTGATGCCAGACTACAGACTACTCTGCTTTTGCTTCTGTTTTCAGAACCATTCATTTTTGAACCCTCTGGATTGAATTCAAATCAAACACACATGAAAAAAGATGCAAAGTCAAAATCTAATCTGTTGAGAGGGAGAAATATTAAGAGTTCTGTGATACATGGTAAAATATATTCTAAACGACTGTGCATAGCTAAAGCAAAAAAATCAATGCCAACCACCCTGATATTACAACATTTTTCTTTGCATATTAAGTCACTTCTAGAAGAACAATTCAATTTAAATACAGACGAATGCTCACCACAAAAGTGGTAGTGTTTTGTGCCTAAAATTTAATATTTATATTATTGGTAGCTGACAAGCAACATTTTACTTAGCACAGAATTGTTCCTGAAGTGTCAGATTTCTCCAAGACAGCACCCAGATCCACACACTGACACTTTCACTATACTGGCGTGCCATATGGTTGGTAACAACACGAATATATTTAACCATGAATTAAGGCTAGTGCAAAAGCAATGACTTACAATAAAGCAAAACATTCAGACAAACAATGCCTGAAACTATCATTAATAGCACAGTGCTTCCATATGGAACAGCCAGTTCACTGCATGCAGCCCCTGCGAGAAAATAAAAAGCTGTGTACCCTGGATGTTTATGAACTGCACCCCACTGTACGTCTGAGTTATTACCCTATTAAAATATCCAGAGTTATGCTTAGACATTTTCTGCTACAGGCCACCATTCCAATGAAAAGCAAAATGACAACAATCATTTATAATTCTTCCACTAAAACCCCAGGGTTTTATGTAATTATGGTCCCTATAAGCTACAAGAATCTATCCTAATATCAACTGGAACACTCTTGTTGCTCTATTTCTGCTGTCTGAAAATATCTTATAGAACATTTTCCTATTGATGTGCTGTGCTGAAGAACTATTTAGAATCGCCCCATCACACTGAAATACAATATGATGGCATGATAGGTTCACAAAGTCAGCTTTGGAAGCTTTATTTGTTTGGAATGTATAGCATCTTACAAGTCCTGTAAATGCAGTCCAACACAGGAGATAAACCTGGACACGGTAATGTTCAGCATCAACACCCAGAAACAAAGACAGACATGCAGACACATATATTCCAACGACTAGGTTGCTCTACATTTTTGGTAAAAACTTACAAAGGATATAACTGTAGTCAGTTTTTATCTGGATACTTTATATAAGCCTCTCTCAACTCCTACCAACTCCAAAGCTCAAGCATTAGTCTAGTCTATATCCACATGTCTGAGTGGTGACCACAATGTGCGTACTTCCTGAAAAGAAGAGACAGGATGTCAAGACAAATATGGCTGTGGCTGTCAGGGGAAGGAGCAGTAAAAAAGCATTTGTCCATATTCCTCAGTTCTGCCTGCCTTCTCACCATCACAATATCCATCTCTATAACCATCATCCTCTTATTCTCCCCTTGAGAGAGACAGAGTGGGAAACAGAGAGGACAAGTGTGTGGAGATTATCTACACTGAAGCAACACTGGAACTCCATCCACCAAATTAACACTCTCAGCCCTGAAGTATAAATGAAGGTAGCATATGACTGCTCAGGGAGCTTTTTGGCTAATTGGTCTATGGATTCCTGAATGGATCATTGCTTTCCTGATCAGTGATTGATTGCTGGATTCTTTGTATTTGAGTCCAGGTCTCTGAAAGCTGAGCTCCATCAAGCCTAATCAATGTAAGGGCTAATGAGGTATTCGCACATGGGCATGTACTCTGAAAGGGGACGTGGGATGGTGGGTTGGCCAGGTTGAAGAAATAGAGGAAAGAAATTCATTATCATTATGTCATACTTTCATTATGCAGAAAATGTTTGTGGATATTTCTGGATTCTGCACCTTTAATAAACAAAAATCCTAGATTAATCAGAAGCAGTGGTTGCGTATTGTAAAACAATATTGACAGTCAATTTAACGCTGTTCATAAATCAGCTATAGAAGCTATAGAGACTACTTACAGCTAGCTGTGGAGATGTTCTACAAAAGCCCATAGCCGATGACACTAAGAGTTACTGGTATATAGTTTTCTCATTTTGACATAATAACAAATGAGATATCGAAAACTGAATTTGTAAATATTTTTTTAATGGTGTTGATAAAGACAGAATGTAGCAGCTAACTGCTGAACCTCTATAGATCTATAAAAACCATAACACCAAGATTGTACCGAATAAGGAAGATCTGCCAATGAGAGAGAAGACATAAGGTTTGCAACTACTGGGTCTGCGGCAGATTATGCTTCCAGTGTAGCGCAGCATCTAAACTGATTCCATATCTACAGAGATGGTTTGACTATGACATTTTTGGTGTAAACATACCAGAAGCTTTTAACACTGTAGGACTTGCGAGATAATAAAAAGCTGTGTAACCTGGATGTTTATGAACTGCACCCCGCTGTACGTATGAGTTATGCAATAAGGCCTACAAGATGCAACCTCTAGGTCAGGCCAAGCAGGCGATATTGCGCATAGGTTCAACTGCAGCTTGTTCTGTGTCGTTTTACGATTAGCTGCCCTATAATACGGTCTAAAATTGAGGGAAGACACTGTTTCTATTTAGTTTAGGTTACTCTGTGTAATTAAAATATACTGCAAGACTCACGTAGGATGAAGACTTACAACAGACTAAATTTTATTTTACAGATACTCTCTCAATAAACAAAATACCTTGTTGTGACTGAGAACTTGACTGCTCAAATTAGGTTGCATATTTGTGATCCATGACGTTACCCATGCTTTATGATGGGAGCCATATAAATCAGGTTCACTATAACTGCTATTATATGAGACAGTTACTGCCATAAGGGTAGATATTACAGTTACAACCGTTTGACGTGATACCTCAGCACACCCCAGACAGTGTAAGGACATAGTTACATACTATGGCAGTTGACTTCTTGCTTCAGTGTTTTGGCTAATTAGTAAAACTGGCATGTCGAGGTCATGAAATGTAAGGCAGTACCAGTCCTTAGTGCAAATTAGAAGTTGTACTGCTATAAATGAAACCTTGTTTTGGTCATAATGTCTATGCTTAATAGTGAAATGTTAGAGTTTCGCACTGTTGGCTCCTTAAAAGAAAAATGACCAGCCTAGCCTAAATACAGCCTTCACGTCTAGACTGTACAGATTCCTTGCTGTAACGGTGCATGTGGCACACAGCGAGATTGGATATGCCATATTCCTTCACTTCATTACACGCTTCCTTGCAGACGACATTAACAATTGCTTTGGAAGCAGAAAAAAGTGTTTGATGTTCATTATCCTTCCCGTTGAACCCCCCCCCCTCCTCCTCCTCCTCCTCAGTCTTCGTCTGCCTTCCCAGCTGGTTCCTCTCATGCTATATAAGACAAATCCCCCAAATTAGAAAAGATCACTGCAAAAAATGAGCTGCAATTTCATATTGATGATAATTGCATTTAACATTAATTATCTATTTAGATTATTTTGCAATTCAGATGAGGGAAGCGGGTAGTTAGAGCTCCTAACGGGCGACAAGGCGCGGCAATCTGCCCTGTTCACTAATCTGTGTCCACAAAGCAATACCTTCAATCAGTATTTGGAAGTTAATACTGAGACGAAGTGATATGAAGCGTGACCAATTGCAAGTTCAGGCACATGAACGCCGAGAGAATAATCACCCAGCAAAAGAAACGTTCGTTTTTGAAAACGACTTATTCCTGTTAGACTGTTAATGTTAGTATCAAATCACAAAATAGTTAAACTCTCACCAGACTTCTAAGGGAATATCCTGTGCGGTGGGACGTGCCGGCATTTTGTGTCTCAATTACATTAAATGGAGGTCCTGTTGTCTGCCGCCCACCTTGCGTCTGGAAGAACATCGGCGATAACGAGTCCTGTCCGGCTCGTTCTCCCAGGCCATTAGCAGGAATCTGAGCTGGCTCAGTGAGACGGGCACAGATCCCCACGCTTAAGCCCGCGCCATCATTAAAACAAGACTACGGCTGACACCTTTAGAGTGGCTCAGCCTCGGGGAATGAGTGACGTGGTGTACGCCGTCTCACAGCATTCGAGTCGTCTCTGCGGAACTTTCATCAGGGGTTACCAGGACGACAGTCACGACATGGCGGGCAGGAAGGCTGCCGGAGCTCGTCGCTGTGTAGTCGTGCAGATCATGAGGTGAATCGATAAGGAGCATGTTCACCTCTCAGGCCAAAGACATCCTACTGCCCAACGCATTGGCAGATCTAGGATGTTCTAACTCACATTGACTAACGAAAAACGAGCATGCAGTGAACACAGGGCATGTTTCATACATACCACGTGGAGCACATGCTATAATATAAAACCCTGCCCCAATCAATCTAATATGGATTATTGTTATACAAATGTATGTGTAAAATCAAACATCAGTACTATTTTGAAATATGACACAAATATAAATCTCTAAATCATTCAACTGGCCTCCTATTTCCCCTCGGATAAACAGTCATGCGCCTTAAAAAGCAGGTTTAGGTCATGAAATACATTTGGTTAGAAAGCAACGAAAGCACAAAGCTCCGAGGGACTTTAAAAAGTAATGCAGAGCAATGCCTGCTGCTCCATCGCTGCCTCAGCAGAACAAAGTAAGTATATTTACATGACCTGTGCAATCATTGCAGCCTCAGAAATATTGACGTTCCCATGCAGAATTGAGCCCGCCTGTTACAACAGAATGTTGCCACCTCAAGCATCTCCAACCCCAGGCCTCCACCCGCCGGCACATCAAGTTGCAGAAATGTGACTGCACAAGCAGGAAAGCTAAACAAATTGTTCCAAGTCAAGTCTGAAGGAAAGTACATCCGTCTTGTGCCTTGGTGGGTGATGATTGAATTGTGCAGAGGCTCTGAATGCACTTGCAAGCAGTGCGGATTTCGCCGCAGCATACACACTTTTTGAGCGACGTCACCGCCCCAACATTTCAACAAGGCTCGGAGTGCACCCTTTAAAATGGTCCCCCCTCTTCTTCAGGCCCAGCTTTCGCACCATGAAGAGAATAAAAGGTCATAAAGTAGATGTTTTGCTGGGTAACGGGTGGAACCAGTGAAATACGTTCAGTTTGATGCAGCGGCCATGGACAGCTGAGGTAAAAATAGGCAAATGTCTAAAAGAAGAAAAAAGGACAGCCAAGCTAGCTGATCAGGCATTAGCGCTCGCTATATCCTCTAACACCCAGCCGGGGCTGACATTTCCCTTCCTGCACTTCAGTTGACCAAACAAAGCAGCCGTGTGCTCTTTCTCCTCCGCATCCCCCCCCCCACTGCCACCTCCCAGCCCAGAAGGTGAGCCGCGATTGCCTGGGAATCACGCATGGGCTGCTTTCTCGGCCAGCCAGCCACGGCGCCGCAAATAGCAACGGCCAGCCCCTCCCCCCGCTCTCGTCCTGCCGCTCTCTCCCACGCACGCAAATAGCGTCCTACTGTGCTCTTTCTCTTGGGGTCACTCTGCTAAACGGCTCTCTAGAAGGGTGGCCTGCTTGTTTTTAAGCAGCCTCTCTTTCTCTGTTCCCTGGCTATGAGTGCAGCCTGAGTGGCTCGTAGTTCCTGCCGTCTTACCAGTTCACTTCCCAGCTGTGCTAAGAACAACCCTCCCTCCCTCTGCTTTTCACATACAGCTCATGCCATTTTAGTCTCTGCAACTTCACACTTCCATGCCTTGGGTGGTGGGTGGGGTGGAGGTGTGGGGGGTTCAAATAAGCTCTTGAGAAGAGTACTCGATGTGGATAAATTACACAAATTGGGCAGGACAGTAGATGATGGGGACGGCATCACGGCACACTGTTTCACACTCCAGTGACCTTGCTTACTTAATGATATCTCCCATGAGCCACAAGGAGCCAAGCGTAAAGCTATTACTGAGTCAGCCCCAGCCCCTCCGCCACTCCGTCACCATGCGAGGCTCCTCCACACGCAGAACATGCGGCTTTTTAAAACAATATTAACCCTCTGCTGCTACAATGGCATTTAATCAATTGAAATCTTATTTTGGACAAGCAGTGAGGAAGTGTGCTCCGCCCTAAAGGGATTAGGTAGGCTACATTTTCGCAAACTGTGCAGTATCCCGGTACATTATAGACAAATGGTATCAACGCTGATCAAAATGAACTGAGACACATTTCCTGAGGCAGTCATGCTAAATTAGCACTCTAATCAATAGCCACACATGATAATTATTGCAGGCATGCCTACATGAATCAAGCATTAACTAGTAATCTACTACTATATCTAGATCAAATTAGATGCATATGTCACTCCTTTTACCTTTGATGTATGATTATACACATTGTAGAGTCTTACACAATTGTGTTAACATCTACTAAATAACAAATACGTTAACATCTACTCTAACAAAGTAACGAGCAGCAAAGTACTTTTATTGTGCCGCCATCCTGTGCGACACGCCTTAAAATGCCATGATCGGCATCTCGGTGGACCAATCAGACAGTGCCAGGAAGAAGCCTGAGCTGCCAGATGGGCAGATGAATGGTCAGGTGTCTTCTGCAGGCTGTCTGTCTGAAGATGATGACTCTGTGTTTGGCAGGTCACTTGCGCAGATGGTGAGTGCCTTCGCCATCCCGCAGCTTTCCCAGTCGGCGGCGCGATTTCATTCGACGCCTGACATCAGCATCATGTCTTCGCAAATTGCCAGCTCGAGCGTAAGGAGTGGTCAGAGAAGATTAGGAAACCAATGGGCGTGAGCACCTGCTTCTACCGTACACATGCCTCAGCAGTCGCACCGGATGGGGAAGACGGTGACGGCAATTGCGAAGCGAACTGCGCCGTAAAATGCACGCCACCTGTCCGGCCATCTTCTTAGAGGTCATGTGTTATGTTGTGTGGTTGGAGCTGTAGCTGCATGGCCTACAGTGTCATCAGTGCATTGTCAACAACAGCAAAAAAACAAAACAAATCTGCCCATTTTTGTGTGTGCTGAATAACAGCAAAGACAACAAGCTCTCATACACACAAATGGGGCCCTGTATTCCCCAAGCCCATAAGCGTGGAGCGGGTTGACTAAATGACATTAACTTCTGCTGAATAGCAACACCACCTCATTCTGACAGCGATGCGGAGTAGTGGCCATTTCATGCGTCTTTGGTATGCATCAGATACAGTTTGGAGAGAATGCAGCCATTTATGATTGGAATAGCAATGACTTTTGTTTTATTGGCATGGGCTGCATGGCTTTATCAGGCTTGCAGAGGAAATATTGTTAAGGCCATGGATGAAGCTAATAGCCATAAACTAAAGGTCGCCGATATTGACTGGTGAGTAAACATTTTAATCTGTCTTGAGCGTGTGATTGGAGGGGTTACGTGAAGGTTTGACTCCTAATCAGCTCTGAAAGAGAGAGCGGAAGAGTTTGGCGATGTTCCGGATCAGAGGGGAACACAACTAATGGGAAAGACATGACAGCACAGCACATCTTCCCAGTGAGTAAAGCTGTAGTTGTTGTCGCAAACATTATTTGACCGATTATTTTTGCCTTTTTCTTCGTTTTTCGCCCGTTTTACGGCCATGTCGAGGGCACATTTGTTCACTGCGAAATAAAAACGAGCTTTACTTGTTAGATGACACGCAGACATTAATTAAGCAAAGACAAAAACTACAGAGGAGTGACAAACAACAGACAGATGATACAGAGAATAATACAGACGAACATCAAAAATTTAAAATACAGGAAAAACATACCATTAATAGAAAACGGGTCTAAAAAATAAATGGTTTAATATCTTTCATATTCACTGCAAAATCACACTGAATTCTCTTAGGCGTATGAGCCAGTGACATTGGCAGCATAGCTAATGATTTCCGAACCAATCGGGGCATTCTAAAGAGCTGTGGCATGTTTGCCTCGTATCTTGATTTCCTTTTGCATTTTTAAAAAAATCGTGATGCTGGGCAAATCGATTTTAAAGCTACATGGACACACAGCGCGATCAAACTCACATGGCATTATGACTAATGTTCAAGACATAATTAATGTAATGTGCTGCTAATGTATTCCCAGCAGCCACTAAAACCCACATGACACTTTACACCACTTTCAAAGCACTAACCAATCCTTTAAGATTCCCATGAGATGCTGTGGAGTTCTGAGCTAATGAGAATCCTGCAGTACACAGGTGACCTTCACTTCCCAAAGCACAGTCTGACCCTGAGGCCACCTCACAGCAAATCCTAATTTGCTGACACAAGATCACAGAAGCCCAGCACCTAATTAAACCCTCCTGCTTTAGGGGTGATGCTCTGAAGAGCTGGTGTGTTTTACTGGCATCTTCGCTGGTCTTTATATAGCTTCACTGAGCACCTTCACTCAGTGACCAACAGCTGTGCTGGAGTCAGGCTTGAAAGACATGATTTCACCATATTGCAGCCAGTGAAACTAAACTGGATAATTAATGTGTTGTTTGTCCAACTTTACTTTGAGAAGAAACTTTGATTAAAAAGTTGTTTAATTCCAAAAGTCTTTGATATGTTTTGGGACGTTTTAAACCAGCTACAGATCCTACCACTGTCTAAACAAGCCTCGAGGAATATCGTATTGATTCACAGACAAGTAAAACACAGGCTTGAATTTTAAAACATCGCTGCAAGTAACAGTTTCAAAGCCTGTGATTCTGTCTCTTGCAAATTCGATATGTTTCATCACCTTTATATAAGTTCAGCCTCCGAAAATCAATGAGGTTTGGGATACTGCGTATCCTACTCTTGGTTAAACACTTCAGGAATCAATAGCCCAATAACTGATCTGGAAGGTGTCCAGAATGACTTTCGAATGCATGGATTAGATCTAAGCACAGTTTCCACAGACAACAGGTCACACACAGTAACATCAGTGAATGCCTACTTCATTTTCATTCCTAAATCTTACCCGTTGCATTTTTTTTTTGCAGAGCAGAAAAACGAAACCATACAGTACACGTGTACAGTAGAAAACTAACAAACATAATGTTTGGCCACATTACTGAGCTAAAGGGGAGACATGACAGTGCTTTGGGCAACCATTTATTTAAACAGAGACCTGAAATATCCTGACACGAAACAGAATTATTTAACATTGACTGTTCAATACAGAACAGCTTGTATGCATTAATTATATGCAATCCATAAATTAAAGATTTGTGCCTTTGTCTCTGTCAGTCTGACTCTTAGCAGAGACCCAGAATCATAATCAATGAGGAGAACATGAGGTTGTGTACACTGAAAAATATGTAAACATATTACGAGGCAGCAGGGACAAGCACTGCTAAAAGGTTGTCAAAATACAAACGGGTAACAACAGTTCAACGCTGACAGTCCCTGCGAGATTCTCGTCATTTTACTCAGTCATTGCATTTAGCAGAAAACCAATTACAAAAAAAAAAATGTGCGTGCAGTGTTGAGTGTGCATGTGTGCTACTTCTTGTCAAGGTCACTGGGGAAGACCCATATTTTCTCCATGTTGCTGCATAATCTTCTCAGCTGCTGTACACCCTAGCAACCCCAACACAGCAGACTGGATTGATCTTCCTGACGCTCACTGTCCCTCACTGTGCCTGGCCTTCAAACGAGTGTGCACGGTTATATGCAGCACTAATGAATGTCACTGCACCTGCACGTGGCCGCAGCCTTCAATCCCCCCTCCCCCTACCCACACACACACACACACACACACACACACACACACACACACTCCTTGTGGGTTCCATCAGGCAGAACGTCTCGTGTCTCGCGCTTATCTTCCCCAGGCACTCGCCGTCACGTTGCGCCGAACCTTTCATCAATCTTCGCGCCCCGCTCCGCTTCCCTGGCAACGTCGGCACGTGTCAGCGAGCAGGACCTTGAGCGGCTGACTGAATCGGCGCGAGACACAGCTCCGCAAGACCGTTCTGTCGTCGACAAAACATCTTGTTACTTTTTATTGGACTCAGGAGCAACTGACTGAAGAGGTACTGACAAAACAGACCTTGAGTGGTATTTAAATGAAAAAAAAAAAGGAAGTAAAAAGGTCGTTTCACTTCAACTGACCGCCAGAGGTAGCGGAGACTGACCGTGCGCTGTCTCACACATCGAGACTCGTGCAGTGACGCGGCGTGTGAATAGTCAGTAATATACTGAGTAGTCCGCTCACATGGAAAATGGCCTTCTGCCCCTTATCACATAGTTTGATTTGTACGCGCGACAGCCCCATGAACTCACATTTTGTGCGCTCGGCTCAGTAAGAACATGCTAGACGTTTCTAGCTTGTCCGCTAGTGAGTACGGAGACCAGGGTTCGCGCTGATTGCACTGCTGCTGTTAAGCTGATATGTTCTCAATGTTACGCTTGAGTTGAGTTGGGATATGTTGTTACTCGCAGAGCTAAGCGCTAGTTTAGTGCGTTAGCCTCCGCTGTGTCCCATGGGACTCCGGCTCTTCATCACTTTCCCCTGCATAAGCTAACCATTGCTTTTGGAGCTGTGATGTTTAGATACTTCTGGTTTCCCAGTGCTTTGGTGATATTCTTGTGAATTTGTGTGCATGCAATGCGTATACAGCTCACTTCAAACTATGCTGGACACATTTAGAGCCTTATGACCTGCCCTGCGCTTTCTTGGTCTGGACGATCTGAAAGGCTCATACTCAGAGCTGACCCAGACTCAGATCAGTGTCCCAGACGTTCATGGACCCACATACTGATCCCCTTTGGTTGTGCAAGTGGCCACTGGGAAACTCAGGAGGCTATTGAGCATGCAAGAGCCTGTTCAACACCTTTTGATTAAAACCTTTTTATTATTGATTTGCATTTGATTGGTGTCATCCATGCTTTGTCCCATTCCTGTGGCTCTGGATTTCCTGCACATGGTTGTTCTCCATCCACATATGATATAGATAGCGGCTATTTTTGCTTTTCATGAGCGAGTGGGTGGTTCACCCTTCTGTGCAAATAATCTGATTGGTGGCTTCCTTAAGGGCATGTGGCACCTCCCACCCACACACTGTCCCAGGAGCCCACAGTGGGAGCTGTCCTTGGTGCTGAAGTTTTGTATCTTATCCTTTGAGCTCCCACGCAAGCGGATTTTAAGTGGATTTCATCAGAAACAGCATCTCTGCTGGTTAGGTCCACTAAACATGCTAAAGAAGAGGCTGAGCTACACTTGAGGTTGACTACTGGTAGGCGTACATGGCATTTTCCCCCCCAACACCCTAAAAATTCGGTAGGGGAGACATTGCTTCCTTGTCAATTATTTGAAATACTGAAATACAGGTGTTCCTCTGGTTGCCTGTAAGGTCACTTGGTAGCACAAAATAAATACAAAAGGTATCAAGGTGTTTTCTAATGTGTTATAATGTGTTTTATGGATCTCATGAGTTGGATGCAGTAGGGCTGGGAAATTACCTCCCTCTCACACACCTGCATGTTTACCATGTCTGCTTGACCTGTCTTGTCCAACTAATAGACAACTCCAGTCCTGGAGGGTTTTATCCGGCACAGTTTGGTGCTTTACCTGCTCATGCTCCCACTCTGACTTAACATGTGAGATAATTGGCAGATGCAGTAGGTCTGTTTGAGCAGGGAGCTGCCCAGACTGTGCTGGACTGTGCCTTCCAGGACCAAGTCAGGTGGATGAGGGAGCTGCCCAGACTGTGCTGGACTGTGCCTTCCAGGACCAAGTCAGGTGGAGGAGGGAGCTGCCCAGACTGTGCTGGACTGTGCCTTCCAGGACCAAGTCAGGTGGAGGAGGGAGCTGCCCAGACTGTGCTGGACTGTGCCTTCCAGGACCAAGTCAGGTGGAGGAGGGAGCTGCCCAGACTGTGCTGGACTGTGCCTTCCAGGACCAAGTCAGGTGGATGAGGGAGCTGCCCAGACTGTGCTGGACTGTGCCTTCCAGGATTGGATAACTAGGAGGAGGAAAATCACCAGGCGTGACTAAGCCTGCAAGGACCAGAAACCCCTCTGATCGTATAAATAAAATAAAAATTCAACACACTATCAAATGTACATTTACTCACTCGATTTAAACATTTAATTTGAAACGTCTCTCTTGCCCATCAGTATTTAATCAATATTTAAGCCATATTTAAAAGAACTGAGGGGATTATGATAAATAGATGTTGAAGATATAATAGAATTTATTTTTGCACATATGAAGATCCACTGAAGTATAGTACAAATATATTACCATTGTTTCAGGATTAACAATCCACATGAGGTCACGTACAAATCATTAGCTTTGAAGATAACAAATGCTTGAACACAATGAGAAGCTCTCCTATTGTAGTCATGTGCCTTACTCTCTGTCTAGTTCACATATGCACACACACAGATGTAGATCATCAGCCAAGATATAAACAAATATGGTATCCTGCGTGCTCATTTCCTCCCGACTCTCGGCATGCACAGAGCTTGGCAGCTGACGATGGATTCAAGGTGAGACGAAGACTCGTTGAAGTCTGGCCAAAACCAGCACACGACACACAATCGAGAAAAAAATGTGTGTATTGATAAAAAAGAACAGTGAGGAAGATGAAAGAGTGAGGGAGGCTTCTGCTGACAGAGAGCCAATCGCAGAGAGACGAGAGACACACACATCGCGCCAATCCTCAGAGGCTGCCGTTTGCAGTTGATGTAGGACAGCAGAACTGCGTGGAGTCATCAACACACCTAAAACGAACTGCTGCATGACAAACTCGCATTCACGAGGGCCTAATAAAGGGTCATTAAAAACTGATGCTCATTATGATTTAATGTAGAGTTTTTCTGGCTGTGCTAAATGTCTTTCATTGCAAAGGGATTGTACGGTCACAAATGTTTATTGAATGTTTTTTTTTTCATCCTATTGGGGTAGAACAGATGATAAATCTTTACTCAGAGGAAATAGTGGGTGCCTATAAAGGATTTGTGATAAAGGAGAGGCACAGAAATCAAAAAGCAGAGTGAGGGTTGAAAAAGAAGGAGAGCGAGTGAATGTAGCTGTACTTCAGGATGTCACTGAACTGGATATATATATATATATATATATATATATATATATATATATATATATATATATATATATATATACATATACACACACACACACACACATATACAGTATGAGGTATGAGACCCAGTTATTCAGTATATCATAGAATCTTGTTCCTGAGGGTAGCATTTGCGTGTCTCGGTACGCTCTTACACTTCTCATCCAGACTGCAACTACCGGAAATAAATTATTTAGCATTGTGTGTATGGTAGTAAGTTTTACCTGAACGGTCTAATTACTCATAAAGAATGCTTGCAGGTCACATTGAGCGTACGCCTGTGAGAAAGACACCTCTGCTGGGTTCGTCCCTCTGCATTCCAAATGACCACATTATGCAATTTTATGCTTCATAATCAACACCTAAGGGACTTTTTCCCTGATACATGTTTTCCCCCTAGCCTCTTCTCTCTCTTTGTCTGCCCATCGCTGTGTTTCTGTTGAGACAGCTGATATTGGTGTTGGAGTGCTCTGGAGTAAATTGCTGCTGTCCACTCTGGGCTGCTGATTGCTATGTGATTTTATGATTATTACTAGATATGGAGGTTTTCTTTCCTCGAAGACTGATTCCTCATGAAATAATTTCACAGCCGTCTGATGAATGAAAGGCATCTTTCACATAGAACATATATTCCTTCAAATTACCATAACTGTAAACAATGTTTTTACATACGGTTTACATACAATTAAGCATTTATTAACTCCAATTTTAGTTGGTTATTATTTATATCGCACATCCAAAAGAGTAAGTTAGGTGTCTGTTGTGCTTCAGATGGACATACAGTACATATGGACGAAGCACACCATTTTCATCATCATCGTCATCATTATCATCAGTATCACCATCATCACCATCATCAGCAATATTGATCATAACCATTATCCCAAAAGAAAGATTTTCTATCTGTTTTATGAATGAAATAAAACTTGGCCCTCAATAAACATCTTAGATCTTGGAGCTTCCTACTACGTATATAAAGTATATTGGGTTATAAATGTATTTATCCTTTTCCGACATAGATCACACAGCTCAATGAACAAAACTGCATCCCAGTACTTTATTCACTGCCCCATCCACAGAGCCTACTGCGCTGCCAGAATAATGCTCACACAGACAAGACACTTGCATTGTGTCACCCTGAATTGTGGTCATTAGAGTCGTTTTCTTCAAACGTATAGAGTGATATATATTAGCGGAGCAACCTATGCTGCAGGCAGTGGCGTTAGCTCGTGTGTGTTTGTGTGATTTATGCGACAAAGTGTTGATCCTGGGACAGCGGCAGCTGGCTTCGCATTTTGCCACCAAACGGAGCATCTCCCCCCTTGCTCGGGGGCCTGTGAAACGCTGGCGAAATCACCTAATGAGGCGTGAAGGCAGGGCGGGCACCCGCCGAGCAATTACCCGTCCCCAGGTAGCGGCAGCTGCAGGCAGCCCTAATGGACTAGGTGATCTACAGCCTGGATAGTGATGACAGAGTGATTACAAGTGCTCGCACCGTGCCCTGCCGCTCTTCGGCTGGCCTCGGACAGCCCGCAAGACCGAGCGAAATGAGACAGGAGGAGGGAGTGTGGGTGGGTGGGGGTGGTGGTTGGGGGTCTGTGAGGGGATCAGATCCACCCCCGCGGTTCTTCTTTACTTTGGCCACTGGAAATGGATTAAGAGTCTTCCCATGACGCCCTGATCAGCCTCCTGGGCAACGCCTAGCTGGCGTGGCAGGTTTAATTGCAGCTGAGGAGGACGGATGGACACGATAGGGTTCTGATTCCCACACTGGGGCCCGGCAGCACCAGCGGAGTCACTCGTCTGTGAAAGCTCCACAGAGCACAGAACACTTATGTGTCCATTTTGACCTTTCGTGACGGCACTGGTTTAACCGCGGTGCCTGATTCATAAGGGGATCAAATCAGCGTCGAGAGGCAATCCCGGCTACGTTCGAACGGGGGCAGCTCGAATTCCCGTTCTTAATGACCGCCTCCAAGGCTTTCATCGCTCACACTGTTCACACATCCGCTGGTGTGTACACAGACCTCTGAAGGAGGAATCAATAGCGGGTGTGCCTCCTGCTCTGGTTTTCAGAGACATAGAGAACATCTCCAGTGCTCACAGGGTTGAAGGGTTACTTAAATGAGCTGAGAAAATTCCATGCACTTGGAGTGAAAGAACCTGCCAAAAATTTTTTCTTAAAATAGCATGAAAATAGACCAGTGTAATTCCAAAGCATTTTAACATCTGTGGTCTCCACAAAAGGCCTTTGGGTGAAAAAAAAAAAACATCCCAGATGAGGAACAGCTGCGTCGATGTGTTCTTATTTTAGAGTATTGCAGAGTCACTAGAAGCCTTGTCTCATAAGATAGATTATCATAGTCCAGGAGCAATGTTTTTTAACAAGTTCAACAGTTGCCTGTTTTGACCCCAGGAGGCTTTTTGATTGACATGCAAAAAAGAGCAAATAAACTGCTGCTTTCATGATGTTCAGGGATGTTCAATTTTGAACGGGGGATTAAAAGAAAACAAAATATGATTAGCAACAAGCCAACAAAATAAGATGAGTTGGGAAGCCTGTTGTGTGTTGCCAACTAGTGGCCTGTTAGAAAATCCTATTTTCAGTTTGTTTCCTGGTGAACTGATAATAATTAATGTGCCCATGTATGGAATTGAAATCACCCTCCTCTGACCACAAGTGCCTGTCAGTGGTATAAGCCAACCCCTCTTCTGAGTCTCTGTTTATCTAAAATGGTAATATTGAAGTTACACATATTAACCAGCGCATGAAATAAAACACGCATACGCTGCAATGAATCTAACATCGGTAATAATTATGCTGTCACCTCTTCCTGATGTTGCTAGCAGTTATGACTCACCCACCTGCTGTCTCGCAACCATTCAGCTGTGCGTGTTTGCAGTATCTTAACACAGCATCGTCCTCCATCTCCGTATCATGGCCTTGCTTTTACTGACACCCAAATGAGCATTTTATTGTTAACATCTGGAAGGGGGATTGTACTTACAGACAACTGCTTACAATATTCATAGCCTGGATGCTGTCAGTTAAGCAGGTAACTAGGTAACTAGGCATCTGAACAATATCTTTTAATAAAGCTGCTCCCAGCATCTTTCGTGCCGCAGGTCTAACGCTCTACCTTAATGGACCTACCGGGTCCTGCTCAGCACTGATATACCTCCACCAACCCGTCTTCCACTCTTTTGCAGAGTGCAGCTTGACCCGGACGTTACAGCCAATCCTACGAAAGGCCCGAACGAAGTTCCCGGATGAGCGTAAGCGAATGTGACCCAGACGCGGCAAAGCCAATCGGCTCGGTCTCAGCGTCTCCTCTAACGACGAGTTCGCTCGGACTCTTGCTGACAGCGACCTGCACATCACGCCCTGTTTCAATTTCGGACGACAACGACTTGCTATCCAAAAAGAGGAACAAGGAGGACATGAAAGCTGGCACTTGTGAATACACACACACACCTCCAGCGCGCACGCAAACACCCCACTGACAAAAGCCATCTCCAGGTTTGGATATTGTCTTAGTTTGCTGCTATTTTGAAAAGATTAGATACTAATCCTCATGTTATTCCCACAAATAGTCCTTTGAGCTGAATCCTTAATGTGAATAAATTGTCGTGCGCTCACCTCCTACCCCTTTGCCTTTAAATCAGGCTTTTAACGTAGCGAGGGGCTGGGCACGCGAGCAGGAGTTAATTACAGCTTTAATATAGAGAGCAGCGGCACAGCGAGGACGGGACGAGGAGGCGATAACTCCGGCCGTAAAGCCGTCACAGCGACTGTAAATGCTGACCGGGTGTCCTTGGATCAGGCGACGATGTGAGCGCATGTGTTTGTGCCTCTGTGTTTGCGAGTGTGTGTAGGTGTGCTAAGGCTGAAGCCTGTGGCATTGGGGATAAAAGGGCAGAAAGCCCCTAAGATCACCAGGCTAAAAGGAAGCCAGGCAGCCAGGAATGGAGGTTAAATAGATTTATGAGAGAAAATTGCATCGGGCTTCACATCTGGGATCCCAGTCATATTGCAGGAATAAGAGAGGTCATATATCTGCAGAACGATCCACGTGTAAATACTGCAAATGGGCTCACAAACACATCCATACACCCTTCACCCAAACGATTATGCGCACACACACGCACACACACACGCACACACACGATGAACATCCTTGATCACACAATGAACATAAAAAGGAAACAGATACATTTCCAGCACTTTTTGTTCAGCCTTTTGTGAAGGCTGAATTTAAAACGGGTCTTGGTAAAATGGGTTTTCCTAATCCTCCCTGGGAGGGTGAGGACTGTGAGCCACAGATTGGGTGCAGTCCACAAGGGCACCATCTTCAGGTCCTGGCGAGACAGAAAATAGCCGTCAGAAACATCTGATAGCAACTATTAATCTAGCCAATCAGGTCATCGCATTGCTGCGCCCAATGCCAGCAGCTCCTCCCCCAGTATGTGCCAATGACAGCGCGAGCCACTGTGCTCCCGCCCTTTCTTCTGCTCAAAAGTCACCGGGTCCTTTAGAAAGTCATCGGGTCCTGTTTTTACAAAAAAAAAAAAAAAAAAGACAAAATAGGACAAAATTAATATCTGCTGGATTCAAAATTCAAGGACACTTGCACCTGCAAAGGAGTTGAAATCTATTTGAAACCAAACCATTTACCTTTTATTTTATTTTGCCATTATAATACCCAGGAAATGCCCTGGGACAGAATATTTATTTGAGCTTCATTTGTATAAATAAAAACCATTATTATGAATCCATTATGAATATAGTGGAAATGCATATAAAAATATATAGAATGCACTTAGGGAGTTTTCTTATATAAAGCCAGCATCACTGTATAATTACAGACTGCACTTTCATAATGCCTGAGGTTTTTATGGAACATACTGCAGGTAGGAGTGATTCAGTAACAGAACTCGTTTCCATAATTGAATCACAATGGACTCAAGTGATAACGGTAACCTGATTCGTGAAATATGTTAGCATATTAGCATATTAACATGCACACAGGAAGTGCCTCCAGGAAGACAGCCGCAGCGGGCTGCTCTCAGAGCGGGTGCGTCTGAGGCTTTAATTCTCTTTGTCTTCTTCACAACAGCCATTGCTCAGAACCCCAGCAGAAGCCCCGCCTCCTTGCACCTCAGCTTAACCACAGACCAGAGCCCCATTTCCGAAAAGAACCTTATCACCGAGGTCACTGTAACCAGTGGAGAATCTGGCAAAAAGTGCTACGCGCACTACAACTCTATAGTGTTTTTTTTTTTGTCTACGATGCATGTGGTAAACCAGTCTTGGAGCGGTAGGAAGATCTCTGTGGAATCTTGCAACCCACCTGGGATGCCACAGGCAATTTACAACTTGTTCTTGATCTGACAGGATCTTGGAGAGTAGGACACCATGTTGAAGGAAGGAGCGAAGTTAGGCGGTGTGGAAACAAAGTATGTCACATATCATCAAAAGGCGCCAGGGTGCCTGGGACATCAGATGGAGGGAGCCTCTCTAGGGCTGTGCTAGTTTTTGGTTGCGTCTGTAGCTTTCCAGCACCGAGGCGCTAAATCAGCTAAGATCTTCATTCAGGTCGCCGAGCAGAATCCCAAACCCACCCCTTCCCCTTTCCAATAACATCTGCAACATCTGAAAAAATTGTGAAAGTCATGTAAGGATGGCAAAAAAAAAAAAAGGAAAATTCATGGAAAATTAAAACTGTTGAAAAGGGGTCTGGACAAGATCAGCCCATATCCAGGAGTGGT
Organism: Brachyhypopomus occidentalis; assembly: GCA_020368025.1. Lineage (NCBI taxonomy): Eukaryota > Metazoa > Chordata > Actinopteri > Gymnotiformes > Hypopomidae > Brachyhypopomus > Brachyhypopomus occidentalis. The sequence goes on along the minus strand of JAGXOD010000020.1, from coordinate 2,577,368 downwards.
GCCTCTCATGGATGTTATTATTTTTCATTGGCTGTCAAAGATAAAGTTGTTCACTGGAACATTGCGATTCACGTGTCAAGGTTCAACCACGATAGCTTTCCAGTGAGCTGTGTTGCCAGTAATTTCAATTCGAGGTTCCATTGTGTCCTGAAGAGAGCATGAGTGGTTCTTTGCTGCGTTTATGTAATTGTTAACCAAGAAGTTCAGATGCAGCCCTTACTGGAACTGGCCTGGCTATGTATAATTAACAGTTGAAAATAAGTACCATTTAAATCATTTAATTAGCCTTTGAGACAGTTGAGTGTTGATTGCCGTGAGCACTGTGTACTTTAAAGCCATTGGCTAAATCTGGGAGATTAATTAGACTGGCCTAATAAAATCAATGTGGCATCACAGGATGTTAAAAAGCATGATGCCTCTGAAGGCATATAAATAGATTCAGCGGGAGACCTCCAGAGGAACAGTCTCTTCTTAAAAGTCTCTTCAAGCATCCTTTGGGAATTCATTCCTTGTGTTTGTTTACTCTTATAGACCATGTTTGCTCTAAGGACCCACCACTTACCAAATTGCAGTGGCAGGCAACACCGGAGAGTAAACAATCTTTTAATATTTTGGCCCAAATGAGCCACTGTAGCTGAACCCAGGTACCCCAGTCATGGACTCTGTGCATATGATTGGGATGTCGATGCATGTGTTTGGTATTTCTCAGTGCCCGGCCTTGGGTCGCTCAGCACTGTAGTCAGCAGGAGCTATCAGAATCAATTTAGCACTACCTGGCAACTCTGTGTGCCTGGCATGCTCTATGGTCAATAAAAGAGAAAAATGCATTAGTGAGGGGAATAGGAAGACCGGAGTATGGGATATGAGTCTGGCCTTTTGCGGAAATAATGAACTCAAACGCTGCCGGATCTGTTGACGTTTCGGAATGATACCTCATGTCCGCCTGTATACAAACAAGTGCTGGGATGGAACCTCAGCGGTCATCTGTTTGCAGTCGGATTTCTGCAGCTCGGTCGCCTCTGCCATTTTCTCTCTCCCCCTGCTGCACAGTCACCTCCTTTTCATTATTTGTATCAGGCTCTTTTAGAGCATCAATATTGCAATCATCCGTGCGGCGAGCTGCCCGATTATTGCACGCCTCCCATTCAACGGCGACGTCCATCCGCGGCGAGGCGAGCGGGATGCCGTGGGACAGGAGAGACGAGGCGGGAGGCCCTCAGTCTGCCAAGAGCCATGTGCTGATGGAGAGCACTGCATTTCAGCAGTGAAACATACCCTGGATGAATATAACCGTAATGCTGGAGCAAATTGACGCCACTCTCGCTCTCGCCCTGAACAGCCTAACAGCGTAATGCAAATGGGGGGTTGGTAATATGATGAGAGACGCGGGACGCCAAGCACTCTGTTCTAGAAGGAGGGGGGCGAGAATGTGCTCATTTAAGGATTCGTTCAGCGCACTCTCTGCTGTACTCCCTTTACAATAGACCTCCTCCAAATGTATGCGGCTCTTGCCTGGCTGGGTGTTTATCTCATTGTTCGTGCTGCCTCCCCCCCCCACCCCAAGACACCCCATCCAACTGCAACGCTTTTTAACACAACAGAATCGCAAATCAAATAATTATGCAATCACATATTTGCTCGCATTTGGATAAGGAGACGTAAAATGCCACTCATCCGGGGCATTATGGTGCTGGGTGTGCAGTAAAAGCACACAGGGTCAGGCCTGTGAACACAGCAGCCTCATTAGGGAACACCTGTGATTACGGCCGGGGGGGCTGCGGATTCGAAGGGACTTCAGCGAAATGAACAGATGCGTTGCTGATATAACATCATCCTCGTCCTGCAGCTCCTGACTGTCCTGCTGGAGCAGCAGCTTCTCCGTTAGCACCAGAGTTAGCAGCACCGAAGCCCTGAGCACCTCTTGACCTGAAGAACATTTAGCGCGGTTGAACTTTTCTGATTCGGGTCTGACAGACACTCAAGACCAGAGGTGTTCGACTCTGGACCATAAATCCAATTTCTGCTCCTGGATTTTGCAATCACTGGTAGTTACATAACTGATTGCCCACTTTGTTGTCACACTTGACTCCTAGGTTGGGTGGTGGCAAATCTCAGCCTTGAGGGCTGTGATTTGAATACCTATGTTCTACGGCATAAATTAACCAACAGTGATTACAAATTGATTCATTGTGATTACCAGGTTGGAGTTTAAGACCTTCGCCCCACACCTTTCACCCAGTGATTCTGAAGTGAGTGTACCTCAGTGTAAAAAAGTACATCTTTATTGCACAGTGATTGCAATTATGGTGGTCCGTGTAAGTGACCTTTGCATCACCGCTCCTTCCCTTTGACGGGTCCCAGAAGAAGGTCAGTGGGCCCGCGGCAACACTCCAACCATGACCTCACTCGTCTCGTTAATCGGCAGCAGCGCAGGAAGAACCCCTGGGGGGGGGCTGCGTTCGCCTCAGCTGTGCGTGGAGGTGCGCGAGTGTAAATTCACGAGTGCTGGTGATTGATGGTTGCAGGCAGTTCATGCTGCGCAAGCACATGCCGTTGATGCTGCTTCCCCAAGCAAAGACAAGATGCAGCCGGGGCCGTGGCCAAGCGCAACCGCAGTCTGCTCGCACGGGCCGGGCTAATACATCTCGGAGCGGGCCGCGTCCTTCCAAGCCACATGCCGGTGCTGCTCGAGGTCTGTCTGTCTTTTGCGTGCACTTCATTGTATGTTTAAGAGGGAAGATTGCATAGAAAGCCTTACGACAAAAAGTCCGAGCCATCCTAAAAGAGCTGAGAAGGACCAAACGGCCTAATATGCAAGAGAAAGAAAGAGTTTTTTGGGCTTAGTTCAAGGTCACTGTGAAACAGGTATTAATAATTGCTTTCTGCCTCAAAGCCTCATTTCACTGACTGATGCATGTTGGCATGTTGGAGTGATAGAGCCAGTTAGCCTTTGGGATGTTCGGTTAGACTGAAAGTTTAACACAGCTAGGAACACGGGAGACCCTGATGACAGGCTACTGCCTGATGCACATCAATTTTAGCAATGCATGAACACTTACAGCAGGGCTCCAAGGAGGCCTCAGGCCACACTGGCTCACACACTGAGAATGGCCCATTTCCCTCTGCACCTAGAAGAGCCCGCGAGTTACTCTTTCAGGGAAGCAAAAACACGTTTGCCCCCGAAATGAAAATTCATACAGACGTCACACACAACACGTACAACACAAACACACTGACAAAACTCCCCTCCTGTAGCAGAGATACCAGTCCCATCTGCTGACACACACACATACACACACGCGCACACACACACACACACACAGCGGCACATCCAGATGACAGGTGAGGTACACAGCAGCCAAGCTCCACTTTGTTCTGCTATGATAATGAAATGGAGGATCGGCGTTTGCTGAGCTTGGCCTGTCACTGTTTCGTGCCTACACTGCCCGTCGTTAGGCGCAGGGTGCCGGGGAGCTGGGCTGGGCTCGCGCCTCTCTCAGCTGGTCTGATCCTCACACTCACCCCCTCCCCCGGGACCAAGCCCAGACCGTGTGCCCAGGGCAGTCAGACGAGGTAAAATGCAAATGGAAGCGGTCAGCTGGGGAATGCATTCGCAGTTGACTCCCTCAAAAAAGTGATAGCTAACATCGGAAGCAAAAATCTGAAAGTAATTTTGGCTCCTTCACAAGTAAGATGATGGCGATGCTGTCAGTCATGAATTTATTACAGAACTTTGAGATTTTACACACCTGACCAGATTTTTAAAATCTTTGATAAAAATATAAAAAATATTTCATTTGAATATTTCATAGGAAATGTTTTAGAATATCAGACTTCTGATTTTAGAATGTAGGAACAGGATCGGTCTCATATTCGCCCTGTATCTCATACACATACAGTCACTAATTATCAGACATCTAACACCAGACAGCACACAACCAACTCACTACAGGACAAAGATAGCAGGCATGTGTTTGATGTGTGTGTGTGTGTGTGTGTGTTTGTAACATTACAGCGTATGGTGGAAGTAAAAGCTGACAGAAACTCACAGTCTTTGATTCCATGTGGGACGGGGTGGGGGAGGGAGGTGCATTTGATCAGAGCCACAGACTAAGTGATGTCTCTGTCTGCAGACGACACTCCCATCTGCAGAAGCATGCATTATTTACACTCACCACACCTTTCATGCCAAACAGCGTCTGAAGAAGGGAGCTCATGCGTAGCGGTCCCGAGCGTTGCTATTTACCCTGGAGATTAGCTAGGTTCCAGCATAAGGACATCGGTGCTCGAGATTTTCATCGGGCCTTTTAGACATGGGTGGCGTCTTAAAGAGCACTGTCCGGATCCCATCGAATCCGGGTCCGCTGAGGAGCACCCATGAACGGCTGTACACGGTGAGCCGGGTCTTAAACGGGGAGGTTGCCATGGTAACGGTAATCCCAGAGCCTTGTGTAGTAGTGAATCAGAGGCCTCGGTAAAGGCGCTGTTTGAGTTCTCCTGTAAGTCAACACGCTGGAACAGCTTTCGCGTGGTGAAAGGTGCAGCTACTGTGTGTGGAGTTACTCTAGGCAGAGTTGTTTGCTTCTCCTCCAGACATGACACATATTTGAACAAATGTGTTGATTACAGCGGCACAATGCGAGCTTGCGGAAATGTGGCAGAAAGAAGGTGTGTGTGGGGGGGGAAGCTTGCAACAGTCACGCTGAATGATAATGAGGCTCATGGTGTTGTTAAATTATCAGGTAGAATCTGCCGAGGGGGTGGAGGGAGAAGTAGGGAGAGAAACAAGACAGTGAGAAAATGGTGCAGGTTAATTTAAGACCATCACGTCTGCTAATTTGTTTAAAATGAAATCCTTCCTCACCGTCCAATTAGTGTGCTGTAACTTCAGGATGGAGCACTTCCTGACACATTTACCAGAGCTGACAGCTGAGTAGTATTCATGATCTGTCAATTAACACACTCACAATTAACTCACTCCACACACCACTTTTTTTTCTGTCCCTTTCTTTATATTGGCTCCGTTTTTAAAACCTCTAGGTATCTTGCTGAGTGTAATAATATTTCATATACAGGGCAGGAGAACAGATTATGCTTCTGACAGACACCTAAGTCAATAACAGCAGGACACATTATTAAACAGATCTAATTGTTTAAAACAATGACGTGTCAAGAAACACTTTGGAAGGGGGGGAAACAGACGTGTCGTTGCTCATTGCCAGCAATACACATTGTACAGAATTTGCCGTGGACAAACCTCTAGATGATACTTGACTGTAGTTTCAAGGACACCATACAGGTTTGACTCATGAGACGATGTGATATGGTGATATTTACAATGCAACCAATGTATATAACTACACATGTGGGCCTCATCTTCCATTTTTGTTGTTTTATTTTGATTTTTTTTTCTTCTTACATACACAGACCAAGATTTTTACTTTGGTCTGACCAATTTACTGTCTCTCATAGGGTGAAGGTAAAGGGGTGGAAATAGGAGAGGGATCGAAAAGAGCCTTTCACCAAACAGCAGGGCAGTACGGGGAACAGGTGTGTTCTGATGGGACAACCTAATCCCTCAGACGCAAACCAGCTTGTAAAGAAGGCCCAGTTCTCCTGTAGCCTGATTATGTAGGATCAGATTCCAAGAGTTGGGAAATTGCGATTGTAAATCCTGTGGAAGCTTATGTTTCAGCATAGACTGAGTGAGAGGCCTCTCTCACTTCAAGTATAACCGAATTAATCAGACCGCTGGCAACGTCTTGAGACTACTGGATCGCTGAAATCTGCTTAATCTCATGCTCCAAAACACAGTAAACAAATTAAATTTCCACTGAAGAGCCCAACTGTGAATCAGAGGGATTTCTCATGACTTGTGATTTAATAAACAAATGAATAACAGAAATAGTTGTGGTTTGACCTCAAATAAGCATTGCAGCAGCTGATTTATTGAAAATGTCCACTTCTTCATATAAAAAACATTCATTCATTCAACATTCAACATCCTTATGCAAATTAATTGCAGCACCTTGGGTCAGTACCTACCACAAATGCCAGATATTCAATTTTTTACTCAGTGCTGAAGACATTTGAATTTAACGAACTAGCCTACTTAAAGGTGGCAAACGTTGTCACTTTATATTGGTGCTCCGTTGACCTTTAATGGAAAATAAGGAAAAGGCGAGAGATGAAATCCATGAAAACATCAGATAATTACCATCATAAATCTCAATACCTTTGTTCCACAACTACTTCAGTTGTGACCATTACTCTTAACCAACCACAATTACTTTCAGCCCTCATATATCTAGCATTTATGTCAAACGCACAACAGCGGCTAAAATGAAATGTTTTCTTCAAAATAATAAAACGGATAGAGTACGACACATACGGACACACACAAGCTTAATGACGCTATATTACTGCGTTCCGCTCATTATCCGCAGTCATGGACAAATGGTTGTGGTACAACGTAGTGTGACACTTCACAAGCTGCAGCGGCTTAATTTCGCTGACTCGGCTGTGTATCGCTAATGGTGACGATGATTAATGGATAAAAGCACAAACCACCTGTGAGTAACACAAAGACCATCATTTTTTAGCGCCAGCCCCTCCGAGCACTGCTTACGGAGCGTTAAGGGGTATCAAAGCATGTAGCTAATTTGTTCATACAGACCCCAACTATTATGGTCGTAAATACTGTGACTTTTTAATCGTCGACAGTCAGCGGAAATCGGTTGCACGTTCGCGAGGAAAGGATGAGAGCCAAGATGCAAATTTGTTTTGTGGAAAAAGTGCAGACATCGGCAGTGTTCGGGGGTGGCGCGTGTAATTCATCACGGAAGCATTAATTATGCTCCGTGTTCTCTCTAGATACAGACAGTAATGAAGCGGCTACTGGCGAAGGCCCTCTGCGTACACCCTGACGCCACTGAACGCCGAGGAAAGCCCACAGACTCTCCCTTACTAACTCTCCACCCATATGCCTTCAAACACAAGAACATTTTCTCCAAAATCCCCAAGTCCCTGTGGTAACTAACTGGAGACACTATCACTAAAGTAAAATAAATGTTTATTTACCACCTAATGGCAAGTTCTATATTAATCTACAATGTAAGGGGGGAGCTTGACTCTAGCAGATTTACCACCAGCAAGCATCTCAGCTGGATGTTTCTTGGTCCGTGATGAAAGCTCTGCTTGCTGCTTTGAAGTAGGAGGAGGAGGAATATGCAACCTCTTGTGTGGGCCGGGCAGGGTTCCGATGTGTCCATCTGTCTCTTACGGCTAATTACCCTTGACTTCTGCACTACCTCCTCTATTCTCTGGAACTCTGTCTATACACTCACTTGCTGTGAAAAGCATTGCTAACGAGACAATAGATATAGTCGGTTTATCTCCAAGCCCCATTTTTCAGTGAACCAAAGCTCTCTGTCAGCCTTTACTGAGAGTACTGTAGAGAAAGGGGGAGAAAAGACACAGCTCTAGTCAGATACATGCACTAGAACACCTCTAGTAGCAAGAGGAATGAACCAAACTGCCAACCTGCTTTAATGTGGTTTCTGTTCTTCCCATATGAGTGTACTTAGAGAAACTATGAACACCGAAGCGTGTAGTGTGTATGTGTGTGTGTGGGCTTCAGCACGATCTTTAGCCAGGGGAATTGGGATGTCAGCAATTCATCTGTGCCTGAACAGAGTTCCATCTGCCTTAGAAGTTAGAAGCAACAACTAGTCAGGAGAAACAAGAGGGCTTCTCTCTTGAGCATAGATTTTCTTTATGGATTACACTTTTTAAGTGAGTCAGCAGTTGTGAACAAAGTGCCTTTTATGGCATGAGAAGCTGTGCAGAAAACAAGAAAGCTCTCGGGGGCTCCCGGTGTTAGCTGTGCTACTTCCTTCAGTCAAACAGTTAACAGCTACAAGGAGTGACAGAAAATGTAAAGGAGACTCGTTTGTCAGCGCGAGTCCACCAGTGAAGGAAGTTCTATGTTTGTTCGTACACAATTGACCATGAAAAGACAACAATAATTCAGAATTGTGTGTCAGAGCAAGTTGCTGTAGTCACTGTAAAACTGAATGAAAGAAATCTGATGTGAAATGAAAGAACTGATTTCATATCTTACAGGATAATAGTCATTCGTTCAAAAGAAGCATTGTGTTGACCAGGATAAAGTGGTCAGCTGTGATTTTTTTGGCCCATATTCTTACAAGGCAGCATTTAATATACTCGGCGTAGGGACTATGCTAATGTTGTTGGAATCCCGTTTACTCCTGTGTCCCTGTTTGTATACTTTATTTTCTTTAGCCGACAGCCATGCTGTACCTTTGCCACTGCTTCACTTAATTGAAACACTTGCCAATATTCACATGGATTACGCATTTTCTGTAGAATACAGAATCATCTGTAAATCAATCACAATATAGAGCATAGAATCATTTGTATATATGTATATATAAATCTGAAGAAGGTTCCAGGTAAGTAACTGCAGTGTACTGAGGTAAGATACGTAGAGATATTAAGAACTGCAGTAAAGTACACAATGTTTCCAGAGAAACAGGATGTTTCGGTGCTATATATATGTTTTATATATATAAAGTGCTATATATATATTTATATATATATATATATATATATATAAACGTATGTATTTCGGAGAGATACGCTCCTCTCTGAGAAACCACTTAGCTTTATTTCAGTTCTGTTCTGGCCCCATAGCCCTGCCAGCGAGGGGGGGGGGGGGGACACCCAGTCTCTGTGCTGCAGCTCTCCTAACCCAGTAATCATCCTGTAAACCTCCACCTGCCCAAAGCACGGAGAAACAGCGGCCTGGGTCCCTGTGGGAATTAGACGCAGGTCCATTATAGCCCTAAAATGCTGAGTGAATCAACACCTTGGGGAGTGCATAGCTAGAGTAATGCTGTTATAAAAAGCCCACCTTGAAAAATGAGCATTGCCACCTGGGAATAAACATCTTTCCTGTAAGAGGGAAGTTTTACAGTAGTCTCATATTCCGTAATACGCCATGCAATGTGACTTGAGCAATAAGGATCTATTTAAAAAAAAAAAAAAAAAAACCATTGAGTGAAATTAGTATTATGTAAATTGTGGTCAGGCCCATGTGGATTGACATTTCATTAATTTCAGCACTTTGACATAATTGCAAGCTCTAAATGTATGATCGGTCCACAAATGCAGACCCGTGGGCAGTCTGACATTTTTATTGAGTTTCACCTTTATGGGGTGGGAAAGTGAGGAAGGGTACTGGAAGGCAGGTGCTGAAAACAGGGCAGGAAATGATTGAATGGAACAGTCACATTGGAAGGCTCCGGCACCTGAGCGGCAGCAAAAGATTGAAAGGTGTAATTAGAATTCACTTCCTGATGAAGTGGGAGAGAGCAGTTTTTCATGTGATGCATCAGAGGAGATTTATTTTACCGCACGTTTCAGGCACGGTTTATTCAGAGCGGGTGAAATGGGGGAAAACTAGACGGCCAAAGAGCTCTAGCTGCTCAAGATGCTGCACAGCGCGTGACGTTCGTCTCTCTTTTCTCTCTTTCTTTCACTCCCTCTCGCTTTTCTCTCTCGTTTATCTTTTCTTTCTCTCATAGTAACGAAGTCCCGTTTGCACAGTCACCAATACAAGAACAGGCACCAATACAAGAACAGGCACCATTACAAGAACAGGCACCATTACAAGAACAGGCACCAATACAAGAACAGTCACCATTACAAGAACAGGCACCATTACAAGAACAGGCACCATTACAAGAACAGTCACCATTAGAAGAACAGGCACCATTACAAGAACAGTCACCATTACAAGAACAGTCACCATTACAAGAACAGGCACCAATACAAGAACAGGCACCATTACAAGAACAGGCACCAATACAAGAACAGGCACCATTACAAGAACAGGCACCATTACAAGAACAGTCACCATTACAAGAACAGGCACCAATACAAGAACAGGCACCATTACAAGAACAGGCACCAATACAAGAACAGGCACCATTACAAGAACAGGCACCATTACAAGAACAGTCACCATTACAAGAACAGGCACCAATACAAGAACAGGCACCATTACAAGAACAGGCACCAATACAAGAACAGGCACCATTACAAGAACAGTCACCATTACAAGAACAGGCACCATTACAAGAACAGGCACCATTACAAGAACAGACACCAATACAAGAACAGGCACCATTACAAGAACAGGCACCAATACAAGAACAGGCACCATTACAAGAACAGGCACCAATACAAGAACAGGCACCATTACAAGAACAGGCACCAATACAAGAACAGGCACCATTACAAGAACAGTCACCATTAGAAGAACAGTCACCATTAGAAGAACAGGCACCAATACAAGAACAGGCACCATTACAAGAACAGTCACCATTACAAGAACAGGCACCATTACAAGAACAGGCACCATTACAAGAACAGTCACCATTACAAGAACAGTCACCATTACAAGAACAGGCACCATTACAAGAACAGTCACCATTACAAGAACAGGCACCATTACAAGAACAGGCACCATTACAAGAACAGTCACCATTACAAGAACAGTCACCATTACAAGAACAGGCACCATTACAAGAACAGGCACCAATACAAGAACAGGCACCAATACAAGAACAGGCACCATTACAAGAACAGGCACCAATACAAGAACAGGCACCATTACAAGAACAGGCACCAATACAAGAACAGGCACCATTACAAGAACAGGCACCAATACAAGAACAGGCACCATTACAAGAACAGTCACCAATACAAGAACAGGCACCATTACAAGAACAGGCACCAATACAAGAACAGGCACCATTACAAGAACAGTCACCATTAGAAGAACAGGCACCATTACAAGAACAGGCACCAATACAAGAACAGGCACCATTACAAGAACAGGCACCAATACAAGAACAGGCACCATTACAAGAACAGTCACCATTAGAAGAACAGGCACCAATACAAGAACAGGCACCATTACAAGAACAGGCACCATTACAAGAACAGGCACCAATACAAGAACAGGCACCATTACAAGAACAGTCACCATTAGAAGAACAGGCACCATTACAAGAACAGGCACCAATACAAGAACAGGCACCAATACAAGAACAGGCACCATTACAAGAACAGGCACCAATACAAGAACAGGCACCATTACAAGAACAGTCACCATTACAAGAACAGGCACCAATACAAGAACAGGCACCATTACAAGAACAGGCACCATTACAAGAACAGACACCATTACAAGAACAGTCACCATTACAAGAACAGGCACCATTACAAGAACAGTCACCATTACAAGAACAGGCACCATTACAAGAACAGTCACCATTACAAGAACAGTCACCATTACAAGAACAGGCACCAATACAAGAACAGGCACCATTACAAGAACAGGCACCAATACAAGAACAGGCACCATTACAAGAACAGGCACCAATACAAGAACAGTCACCATTAGAAGAACAGGCACCAATACAAGAACAGGCACCATTACAAGAACAGGCACCAATACAAGAACAGGCACCATTACAAGTCTTTTTCAGAATAGGTGTAATTTAGGAGCAGGACTTTTTCAACAGTAATCAAAGATGAGAGGATCAGTCACGTAGGTGACAGCAGGTCTATTTCCTAAGTGGAGTACTGTATCTGAATCACTAGTTATGGAGAAACCTGGCTGTTTGTTGAACGTACTGAGACACTTAGACATTCCTACAAGTTCCCAGACGAGATCCAGTTAATGCAAAAAAAAAAAAAAAACAATAAAAAATCCAGGATCCCTTGGCATTATCTCCCTGCATATCCGAGATAAGAAGAATTAGGACATCCACAGATCCATTTTTTGCAGCCTTCTGCTCAGCATGCTTGGGCCTGCGATTCACCACAAGGGGGGGGGGGAGCTGATCTCCCTGGCGTCCGCACCTGCTGGCCCCCTCTCTGGCTATGATAACAGTCATTAGCGGCAGCACGAGGAGGCCTGGCACCCCTGGGGAGGAGGACAGCCAGTCCATGCTGGGTAAAGGTCACACGGGGTGGGGGTGGGGGTGGGGGTGCATGTGCACGTGCTGCTCAGTTGCACGAGGCACTGGCCACATGCGTGTGCACACACACACACATGCAGCTGGAGTGCTCAGCCCGGCCTAGAAGAATCGCTTTTCTGTACATGTGCATTCAAAATAGCATATGGCAGTAAGAATTTAAAAAAATGAACTGCCAAACCTGCAACAACCACAGCAACAGAAGTAATATTAACGAATAATTAACTAAATCACTTTACTAAGACATTACTGCAAGTCATGGTAAACGTCTGAGACAAAAACTAGATTTATGTAGACATAACTGCAAGTTATGTTTAGAGTTCATAAGGGTTGAGCTGCTTGCTGGGATTTTAATGAAAATCTTTTCATTGAGCAAGACTGGGGCTTTGCAGATAGAGTAAGCCTTAATAAACAATAACCATCGACTACTTTCACCCAGCTTTTAGCAGAACACAACATCTGCACACTGCTAATTGACTCACAAAGGATTACTCACACAACTGAGATGCTAGAGGCAAACTGGAACAAATAATAATAATAATAGCTTTATTTGTATAGCCGTGTTTGCACATTATAGAAAACCTCATTTAACGTGAAGAAAAACCCAAACACAGGAAGGCATGAATCATAAAATTGCTACAAATATTGCTTATATGTAATGTTTTAAATGCGAGGACATTCAAGCTAGATCGCAAGCAAGTAATCATAAAATAACTATGTATATACTAAGAAATTCTAAAGCAAACTTTGATAAAATATGCAGGTCAATTTCTGCGTCTTGGTCCTATATCACTCTAACTTGAAGATAAAGAGGATTAGTTCACTTCTAGTTTAGAAGAACGTTTGAGGTAAACAGCACAGACCACTCACACTGGGCAAAGTGCAATGTGCTGGAGGCATATGATGTCATTTATCATTCATCACTCATGTGCATTTGCACCAGCAGTGAAACTGCATACTGAAAGTCTCCTTTTGTCCTTACTTGCAGTGAGAGGACCAAATATCTGCTCTCGGCCACATGGACCTCAGAGTAAACCATCCTGTTTGCTTCTGGCAATATGCCTGACAGGTCCAGCTATCGTTTTTAGCCGTTTCGCCCTTGCCGTGCCTCACTGTGCCTCGGTCACGGGGCAGGTCCTCGAGGTGGCGGGGGCCCGGGGGCAGCTGGAGTTATCTTTACCACATGGAGCTCAGTGGGAGGCCCAGGGGTACGTGCAAGCACTCAGAGGAAGCGGAAGCCTCTTTCTGAGGATCAGTGAGTTCTTCCAAGCGCCTCTGTCCACAGACATCAAACCAGTATCCTACTGAGTTGTGTTCATGAGTCTTTTATAACTGGGTGATGGCTCTGGGCTGAAAGGAGTGTGGTGCACAACAAAATCCTGCATGCTGAATATTTATGTGAAAATAATGCATTCAGTCTTGTTTCTCACAAATATGAGTTCATCAAGGGCTTTAATTTCAGGGTGACATTTTAAAATATGCCTGCTTATGCAAAATAATCAAAAAAGCAGCAGAAAAATAATCAGCGCAGCATGTAAACATTTGTGACTTGAACACTTAACACCAATAAGCAACCTTGGCAAGTGAAATTATATGTAATGGAAAAGTCATTCCAATTAAATGTTTAGGTCACCCTGTGTCCATCAGATAACAGCTGGCCAAAAAACAAACAAACAAACAAACAAACCCCAAATCAGAAGCCATTTTTAAACGCTGATAAATTGACTTTTTACACAGGCAATAAATAAGAGGCAGAGAATGTAGTGAAATTAAACCTACAATTTATCAGTGGACTAATAAATGCAGGCATTAATGCTTCGGAGGGTTTTAGACATAGACCCAAATGAGCCATTGCAGGTTCCCCTTAGACGTTGAGCAGGTGTGCGCTGAGGTTCTTTTACCTATAATGGCATGTCAAATGAGCAGGTGCTTTGTATAATTCATCTTGATTCCATATTTAATGTGGAGTGGGAACCGCATTTCGCAGTTGAGGGCATTTTTCAGAAAGCAGTGAAGCCTTCCTCCTGTAGCGGCTCCCTAAACAGGATTAACTCGGCTTCGCGGGAGGAAGCCGTGCTCTTGCAGAACACTTACACAGCAGGAAACGGCGGCGGCTCCTCCATTCTCCTCCTCTCTTTACGTTCCTTTCATTTCAAAACCTATCAGACACCTAACAGCGCGATCATGAGGACGGAACGGCAGAATGACAAATTAGAACAGCTGACACTGTTTACATTCCCGTGTGCAGTATGCTACCCCGAAACAACACACGAAAAAGTCTTATAATGAGCCCACGTTGTGGGAGAGATCAAGTTTAGTTTGAAACGCCTGACAGGAGAACAAACCACTCGTGGAGGTCCAGGTCCGGGGCTTAATCCTCCTCAAATCACCTTTGTCGCCACTCTGCTTTTGCTCTCCACAAACATCTCAACAGTCTGCATTCATCAAGCTAGCTATGGGAATAAAACCGAACAGATACACAAACAATAATTAAAAGCTTGTTTACATTTGCTCCTCATAATTACCATGGAGAATTCATGCAGCCTGCTAATTCTAGTCGCAAGAGTAAATCATCACAGAGGGGGATTTGTGATTGGATATTAGCCACATTTGTTCCTGATGGTCTTTATTAAACAAGGGAGTGAAGAGTGGCTCCAATCACCCTTAAGATTATAATGGATGGTTGCAATGCAGTAATGAATGTTGTCATCTATTGTCAATAAACACCAATCCACATCGCCTGTCTAATTCTCTCACTCATTATGGCCCATGGTCCTGTTTCATTATCTTTGGAAACTTTTTGTGTGTCTGAACCATTTCAGAGCAAACAGAAGCGGCTCCATTTCACCCCCATGCTTGTTGTAGCGCTGGAGCCAATGAAAATATAAATATAGCCACCCATCCTGGTCTGCTTGTCATGCTGGCAGAGTGTTTTGGTTGTGGTCTTTTTTTTGGGGGGGTTGTGTGCTCTGTGGTTTGTTTGTTGCTTCCTGCGGTGACCCAGCACTCTACCACATAGCCACAGCCCTAATGACCTGACCTAGAATGCACAGTGACCGCTATTAGAGCTGAACTTCAATAGGTGCTCTATTTACCTAGCCTCCCCCTGCCGCACAGGGACCTCATTTAAGCCCGAGATCATCGTTAAGCTTAATCTCTTTCACACTTTTTCTCGGGCTCAGGCACATCACCTCTCTGTTCTTTTAAATGTCACATCGAAGCCACAGTCGGTTTGCTAAGACAGCGAGAGACGGAGGCTGCTGTAGCATTTGATTCAATTTCCAACGCCTAAATAATTGCAATGTGCGTGCTCTGACTGGTTTCAAATATTTTTTATGGCTACCGCGAGTGTAAACACCGTTGACGTAATTAAAAAGGCTTTCTGATCATCAGTCAAGGCAAAGCCAAAAAGTGGTTTCCTTTAGCGAGCACCAGGCCTTCGCTAGAAATGTCAGCATGATGGATTTAAGTCAAGGTCAAATAATGAGAGTGCTGCTAAAACGCCTGCACACATTTCTGAATTATAGTATGGAAGCAAAAGCACTTTGCTTAGAACTACCCAGAGCCCTGGGAACGGTATAATGGGCTGCATTCTACAACACTCCAAAGGAAACAGGACCCGAGACCCGGGTCAGAAATGTAAACCTGCTCAACTTGTATTTTCACAGAGCAAAACACCCATGTGGGGGACGTCCCCGTGACACGCGTGTTAAACTCTACATGACAGAACTTTCTTTAAAGCAAACAAGATGACACAGTAAACAAGATGACATTTCCCTGAACTGTCCATGTATTTGCAGTGATTTGTTGTGTCCTCCAGGTGCGAAATGTCTGTCATTATGGAATATTTCCCTATTTAATAGAGAAGATCTTGATGTGGCATCATATTGTGGAAGTGCTCCAGCCTACTTGAACAGACACTCCCATTACCGCACCCACTCACACTTTATGGACGTTTCATCATTTCTTTTATGTAAATACTGCAGTGCTCTCCACCGATGCACAATGTCCACCGTGACCCCACTGAGACGGTCAGTGAGAGTAGTAGTCATTAACATACAAAATCAATGCCCAGAATATGACCTTTTCTTCACAGTGGAGAAAATGACAGGGTAGAACACATTGTACAAAAGTTAAATTAGGGACTTTTTTTTTCTTCTTCACCAATGCCTTCCAAAGAGAACAGTGAAGAGTGTTACATTTAAAAAAAAGAGTAAAATAAGTCTTCACTTAAAGGTGCAGGTCGTGGTGAAGACCTAGTTCAAATTTGCCTGGAATTCAGTTCTGCAAAATGTAGCATTCTTCTTTTTGTGAGTTGATGCATGTGATTCAGCTGTCAATGAAGGCAGGAATGTCATGGTCTGTTGGTTAGTGAACTGATCTTGTGACCCAGAGGGTTGTGTGTTTGATTCCCAGGCCCTGGGCCATTACTGAAGTGCCCTTGAGTAAGGCACCTAAACCTAGCTGACCTTGGGCGCTGGGCTAGGGTACCACACCCAAGTGTGCACTCTTGTAAGTTGCTCTGGATAAGAGTGTCTGCTAAAAGCCCTAAATGTAAACAGCGTACTCCTTGAATAGGATATCTGATGCAGGTTAAGATGACCCTTGACCCTTTTGCAGCTCACATGTAATCCTCGTTCTCTCTCTCAGGTGCCTCCTGTGGGAGGGGGATACAGGGCTAGTCAGTCATTGTGGACAACACCAGTCTGATGCCCCGCCCATCCTGGTATGATGCATGTGCCCTCCCACAGGGACTGGAGCCTGGGGTGGCGTCCCTTCTTGTGGCGTGTGTGGAGCAGTCACGAATGCATGACTCATAGGGCTGTTTATGATGAACATTTGCATCACCGTGGTGCTCCCTGGTGAGCTGGTGCACATCATGGAGGCGGTGGTGGAGGTCATTGGGGTCTTCCTGGTCTCTGCACTCTCCACTGACACTGGAAGATGACCGTAAACAAGCTCTGTGAATCATGGCATTGCATCAATAGCGATGATTTCGTAACAAATTCCATAAAATCGCACTGTAAATTGACCATACGGCGACAGGTAAAAGAGACCAAGCCACACTGACAGTAACGTACTGAATGTACAGTATATGTGTCAGGATAGGGCACAAGGCTGATGTAGCAGTTACTTGCAAGTGGCAGTAGAGATTAGGGACTGCCCTACATCTGGTTCACTAGCCTGACAGCCTCTAGGTAAAAACTATTCAGGACTGGACCGGATGCTGAGGTACAGTCTACCAGATGGCGGCAGGGTAAACAGACCGTGTGCTGGGTGGCTGCAGTCTGTTGTGATTTTGTGAGCGTTCCTCAGGCATCGTGACTAAAGCCATGAGTTTGTTACCAATGATGAGCTCAGCTGCTCTCACTACTCTCCGAAGGGTCCTACAGGCACAGGAGGGGCAGCTGCTGCACTATATGGTTATGCAACCAATCAGGAAGCTATCGACAGTACATCTGTAGGAGCCGGTGTGAGGGTGAGGGTGTGAGGAGCCCGTCCATACTTCTCAAACATCTGCAGGAAGCGCCGTCACTGATAGGCAGGTCTTACTGCTGTGTTAAAGTGGACAGGCCAGGTGAGGTCATCAGCGAGGTGCACACTGAGGAACCCCCTGCTGAGTTTTCCCACTTCGGCTCCACTGACATTTCAGGGAGTGTGTTCACCTCCTGCAACTTACTGTAGGCAACAATCATCTCCACAATCATCTTTTTTTTTTGTGCCAATGTTGAGGTTGCAGTCAGTATGTTGCTCTGAGAGCGCACTCAAATTTGAATACTGCTGTGTACAAGCTAAAGCTATTGCACATAAAAAAAAAGTCAAAAAACTATTTGAGTTATTTGAGGACTATATTAGACGTGTCCTTTAGACCTAGGTTATTTATGCACTTCTTATAAGAGAGATCAGACAACATCTGAAGCTAGCAGTTTTGTCTTTTCTCTCAGGAGACTCATTCAGTTGCACTTCACACAAACTTTTGGAGGGTGCAAAGGCTGATGATTTGGTTCGCCCCTGGATCCAAGTGTTCTGCTGGCATTCCTAATTTGAGGAAGAGGTTTCCTGGGGATGTGTTACATTTTTTTTTACATACAGTCTGTGACCCAGCTTGTAATCTTTAGTGTCAAAGGATAAAGGTCAATTACATTATGGTAGGCCTACTTGTAATTAATATCTATAGGTACAATTGCAAATCTGAAGATGAAAGTTTGTTGAACGCAACAGAATTTATTCTCCACTAATTATCACAATTTCACAGATGTTTTTATTGATAGGTGGATACTTTAATTTGGCGCTGGATAGCTGTATTGACTGCTGGCCATACAAAATGCCCAACAACCACAACAGAAGCCTAAACATTTGACAGATAAATGTAACTTATTAAACATATGGAGATAGGTCTCCTATGGTCTGTTTATACACATGCAGCTACACAACTTGTACCACAGTTATTCACAGATGTTTGGTTGGTATCAAAAGTTTTAGCACCAGTGGTATCTTTGTCAACATTCTCCCTACACCACCTTCACATCCATAACACACCGTCTTGCTTTTTTATTTTTCCTGTTCGCCTACCATTGGGCGTCAAAGTAATACTGAAAATGTAATAGTTCTTTATTGAAAAATGTCACTACAAATATAGACTTACAAAATGTAATAACGTTTTATTAAAATAAGACATTTACAGCAAAAGCATACAGTACTGATTGGGAACTGTTTTAATATGAAGCAGCAAAGCACCTTTAGAGTTCAAGGTAGTCTGATGGCTAAATTAAGAATCTTAATAGAGGAGGATATTATTTCTTATTTCGAGGATTACTTCTTTATCTTCCAGATCACTTGTAAGTCTGATCTGATAAGGAAAAGGCTGATCTGATAACCCTGCAGCATGAGCTTGACGGATTGCACAAAAGTAAGAGTTGAAGGTACACTTATTAGATCTAGACAAAGGCGGATTGACGAGTGGGAAGCGTTCTTTACAGAAGTTTTGTTTTTGAAATAGTTCAATTCAACAGCTAAACATTCATGGGGTTATTACTGTTGACATATCAATATCTACAAAATATTCCAGAAAAAGTGTTTTCAATACAACTATGCTCCTACCTTCAATAATCATAGCATATTTGAAGCTTTGAAATCTGGATTTAGATCCTATCACAGTACAGCACTATTCCTCAGTGAGCTACTGTTGCCATTTGACAGCAGCGTCACCACTGCCCTTGTGTTCTTAGACATCAGTGCAGCGTTTGATACCATAGACCACAGGATCCTATTTGACAGGCTTGAGAATCTTGTAAGAGTTAAAGGACATGCTCTCTCCTGGTTTATATCCTATATGACTGATCGCTTGCAATTTCCTTCTGTCAACAACAAATCTTCTGCCCTTACAAAAGTAAATTATGGTGTCCCAGAAGGGTCAGTGTTGCCCATTGCTCCCTCTGCATCAATCCGCAAGTGTGGTATAAGTTTTCAGTCCTATGCTGATGGCGCGCAGCCTTTTCAGCTAAACCAAACGATCCCTCTAATTTCAGTAATATAGAAGAATATATAAATATATTCTCAACAAAACTGAGATTCTGTTATGTATCAAAATATCGAAATCTAGATGGTTTCTCAGCTATTCCATCCACATAAAAAAACCTAGGTGTTAACTTTGATTCAGATCTATCATGTGATGCACACATTATTACGTTACCACCTACGCAATATCACCAAACTGGTCAAGATTCTTATGAATTATAAGAATTATAAATCTACTATGGACTTAATTGGAGATCATGTATGCTGTAGGCAGTTTCTCTTGGGTGTGAGGCATAAGTACATGGCACGTGTTTCAAACATTACCCTGGTCTGAGCTGTGTAGCCTGCTTTCTTGCACAGACCTTGCTTGTCTGAGCAGTATGGCCAGTGAGCCATGCCAGCCTTCCCGACCCCACGCTGTGGTACTGACTCCCTCACCTCAGACCTCGCAGGGCTGGGCAGAGTCACGCTTCAGCTGACTGCCTGCCCCTTGCTTGCAAAGCAATTCTGCCACTTATGTTTTTAAAGCCCCTCAGGCTGAGCTCTTCTTCGCCTTGTTGGACACTTGCGCGATGCTCTCTGTGGCAGAGAAGCCATGCGTGCACGCCGAACCAAGTGTCCGCGAGACGAACGAAAACGTGCATGTTCCACTTTGAGATCTTTGTACAGTCCAGAGCTGTCAATGGATCCACCGGATCTTCCCGCCCCATGTTCTTTTAGTAGGTCACATCACTGGATGGACATTGCACATCAGTGACCTCACTCAGCTGCCAGTCCTTTCCCTGCATGGTGCAAGTCAGACAGACAACTGTAAATGTGCTCAAGTTCTGCTACTACGCAGTCGTCTTGACACCTGTGTGCAGTGAACTTCCAATCCTCATAACTATTCATCAAAGGCTCAATGTGCAAAATGCAGTAAACCCCCCATATCTATGACAAACCTTCATCCTGGCCTGCTTCTTCATTACTCTCTTCGTCTGTATTACTGTAGTCTGATCCTGTCTGATCTTATATTGGAAGGGATCTGTTTGCATTTCAAAATACAACTCACCAACTCACCATGGCACCTATCTGCTGCGTTGCCCAAAGCATACAACCCTCTCAGGAGTTCCAAATGGCACACATGCAGTCCTGCAGTCCGTAAAGTTTCCAGGATGTCCCCTGTTTCATTTTGTCAACCAAAGGGGAGTTCACAAGCGCCCTCTATGCACCCTTATTTTGGTCTTTGCGAGGACCGCAATGATACAGGCTCGCCAATGGCCTTTTACCCAAAGTTCAAGAAAGGACCAATCAAAGTGAAAGCTTCTGTATCAGTCATTCTGAACATTATGGCAGAGAAGAAAATATTCAAATGTCTGCTAATATTTTATTAGTTGTTCAGGATTTTTGTTTTTTTTTTAAATAGTTAAAATGAGTACATTTGATAATTTATTGTTATTGTAATGCCTTCAACATCCAAACAGCCTCCAGCAAAACATATTCCCCAGAATCCTCCTGTCCATTCCTATTCCACTGATCCATTCACCTGTGTCTACTTTATCTCCCCGTCTCTGTCTATAAACACCTCTCTGCTCCTGTTTGTCTTTGTGGAGTCTCTTTAACCCTGTCTTACGTTTCTAAGGCATTTTCACACTGTACTTACCCTTTTGCATTTATTTTCTGACCCATGCCTGTTGTTGCCCCTAGTCTAGTTTGCATGGTCTATCACCTGTTGTGTTGCTGATCTTTGCCTGGTTCCTCTCCTTGCGTTTGGACTGTCTTGTGTACTTACACCTATTGACTTTTAGCTGTGGGCAACTCCTACTCTAGACTACAAGGCCTCTGTCATACCCTATTGTGCACAACATCAGTACATTTTGTCCTACATACAGTTTTTGCCCAAATATCACTGGGTCATGTGAATTATGAGATCATTAGAGACCAAGAGTGAATGCTGCTAAGCATAATGCTACTAATGCTACTGTGTGTTCAAATGATATTTCTCATGTTTCATCTCTCAGGCTTTTCAACAGGTGCAGAACAAGGAGGATATTGATTGTAGTTGTGCTAATAATGTGAAGCCTGATATTAGGATACAGACCTGACTGAGTTCATCATAATTGTAGCTGACTTCATCATAATTGTAGCTAGCTAAACTTGCTGTTGTGATGAGGTCACTGTGCTGCTCCATCACCAGGCCTCCACCTCAGCACCACACGTGGTACAGACTAGAATCTCCACAGTTGCCTACAGAGCGAGGAGTGGTGAGGCTGGAGACGTCTTCTAGTGCTGGAAGGATCCACGGTACACCAGGAAACCTGTGGAAGTTTGTGTATAAATAGAAAGAGAGACTATGTTCATAAACTGACAAGTGTATACTTACTGATATTGTGTTCATGCATGGCCGTGATTACTAGATGCTTACCTAAGACAACAGAATCTTATATAATATTATATAATCTACGGCAATAGTGTCTGTATCACCGTAGCCTTGTAATGGTTCATGCCGCCCTAATTAGGAAGAGGAGTCTGGGGTATAATAGATGGTCTAAAGAAAATGTAAATAAAACATCTAGATAGCTGTTACGTTTTCGAGTATGTGTAGACAGGCAGAAAGGTTGGTGGCCTCTCCCAAGAGGGCAAGTAAAACACTTTTAGCAGGTTCTAGTGAAATGCTCATTTTATTTACAGGGGCAATAAAACAGCAGTGCAACATCCTATCCCCAGAAGTGCATTCTGTCTGTAGTACGTACAAGGTTTAGAGCCACCTAAGTCTACGGGCTGCGAAGACTCAAGCACTTTACAATATTACAAACTCCGATAGCTTCCCCTCACTAGCTGCCCTCACTTCCACACCTCTCCCTCGCTTGGTGGAGTAAAAGATTCCCCCTTCCTCAGGATGTGATAGGAGACCGTTGGCCATTAGTCCTGCATTAATGATGATCTGAAAGAGGACCTCTAGGACCTCCCTGTGGTGCAGCGTTTCCTTGTCTGCTATGACTCAGATCCAGAATTGCTTCATAGCCTTAGTTCTTTCATACCATGTCCTCATCATGTTGATGTGAAAGCTCTGAAGTTTCTTCTTTCAATCAAGTAGACGCAGTTCATAGCGGTTTGTGGTTAATCCTTCTCTGCGTTGTGTAAAGGCCTCGCCATTTCGCTAGAACACAATTTTGCGTCTGAAGTAGGTAGCAGAATTAACGCCTTCTCACTGATCTTCAGTTTCTGTGCTTTGGTTGACTGGTTGTACCACTGTTTCTGTTTTTGCACCCCTGTCATATTTTCGTGGACAATTGCTGTTAGTTCAGTCAGCTTGTCTCCCATTTTTAGTACATATGACAAGATGTTCAGTCTCTCAAGGGCTTGTCTTCTTCCTACGCCTCCTTTAGGACATTGAGGGGACCTCGAACCTGTCACCCATATAGCAGTTCGAAGGGCGAGAAAACAGTAGATATTCTGCGAATAGCAGGTAAGAGAGCCCGGTGTCCCAGTCCCAGGCCATGCCTGTTTCTGGTACATATTTGGTAGCACGTTCTTCGTCGTTTTGTTGGAACATTCGACAAGCCCATTGGTTTGTGGGTGGCACGGCGTGATCTTTAAACCCCTAATGCCTAACAGTTTGAAGACTGAAGTTGGTGCCTTGATCAGTTAGGGATCCAAACTCTGGAAAAAAAAGCTGAACCAAGGCAATTTGTTTACAATTTGTCATGTTTTTACTTCCTTTAATGGAAATGCCTTAGGATAGTGTGTGGAAAAAAAATTGCAGATCACAAAAACGTAGCGATTGCCTCCCCTGCTCTGAGGTAATGGACCCACTATGTCCATAGCATTGTGTGAAAATGGGATGTCAATGATCAGTAAATTGATTAGCAGCACTGTATCAGCTCTTTTCTCTGGTGCAGTAAGTTGGCATTCAGGACAAACTTTACAGTATTCAGCTACATCTTACAATAGTGTTAGCCAATAAAATCTACTTGTGATTCTGCTCAGTGATTTGGCTTGTCACATATGACCGATCCAGGGATCAGAGTGTCCTAATTTTAGGAGACGTATGTATCACAGCAATGTTTAACAAATATCTCTGGCTGTTAATTGCTGTTGTGACACCAGTATTATGGTAAACCTGCTTGTTTCCATGGATGCACTTTGCTTTAACTTTGCTGGAATGAGTGATCTGTGGTGTTGGAAGACACTGGGCTGGTACTATGGTCTGTCTGGCTTCTGTATCAACAAGGGCTTTGAAGGTTTTGTGTCATATTTTTACAGGTATTATTATTTCACTGCCATCTAGTTTAAAATGAACTATTGTCTGTAACCAAACTGGATCAAGCTTGTGGTTTGCTTTAAACATTCACTGATTTTATGCCCAATTTGTCCACAATTTGCATTTGAGTCACATTCTCAAAACCCGCCAGTTATCAGTGTTCTAATTAGTTCTGCTCATTCTGTTCTTGGCCATTGTGTTGCTCGCGCAATCCGCTCGAAAGTTCTGTAGTAATGTTCAATATCATCGTCTAGTCTGAGCGCTGCCATCCGTGGTGTGGCCCATGATGTTTGAACTGGGTCCAGGGTGGTGTGCGACTGTGAAGCTCAATGTTCCCAATGTGGGGTGTGTAATCCTCGACTGGTCTAAATGTGTGACGACCTCGTTGCCTGTGTTTTGATGGAGCTTCCCGGTCCCTTTGGTCCCTTTGCTAAAAGGAACGTCGTC
Source organism: Brachyhypopomus occidentalis (assembly GCA_020368025.1). Lineage (NCBI taxonomy): Eukaryota > Metazoa > Chordata > Actinopteri > Gymnotiformes > Hypopomidae > Brachyhypopomus > Brachyhypopomus occidentalis. The sequence continues at coordinate 2,553,089 of JAGXOD010000020.1, read as the reverse complement.
ATTGTTCCTGATTAGCTGCTTCTTTCTTTTGCATGCATGTGTTCTGTTTTGTGTTTATAAATGTGTTACCATTTGTGCGTGCATGTCCACCATTTTGATTCCCTTAATTTTCCCCACTAATTTTCTTGTTTTTGTTTGTGATGTTAAACATGCATTTCCTGCTCATTCTTCTTCACCGGGGATAATGTACAAATGGGTGCAACCTTTCAGATTTTGGAGGTGTTAGCAACACAGCATACACAAAAATTTTACCTTTTTGTTTTGGTTAACATTGGAGAATAATGATCTTCTTCCAGTCAGTAAGATCCATGGTACTTACAACCTGCCAGCGCTGGTCCAAAACAAACCTTAAACTGCAGAATGGGACTTCAGTACCAAGAACCTCGTCTTTACATTACACTTTGGTCATCTGCACTCAAATCGAATCACATCAGGTATTACAGTGGCAGCTATGGAACTGTTCAGCTATGTACATAATGTTCTCATGACCACGTTTAGCATTGAGACAGTTGGTAAAATTCTTTCTCAAGTGACCAGAGCATTGGAAGCTGAAAACTTGCCACAGTCACATATGTATCATGTTCCAGTGATTTATGTTAATCCTAGTGTGACGGGCAGGAGGTGTGAACGAAAAGGAAGCGATCACGCCAAGTCTCAGAGAAAAAGAGGGGTTTAATAAATAAAGTGCGCTAACCAAAATCCCGTGCACTGATCCAAATTAAGGATACAATAACCAGCAGTCAACTGGTACACAGACAAGGCATATATAGACAGACAAACTACCGTCAGGTGAGGGAGCTAATAAGCCCCACCCACCTGAGGGAAGTACACAACGCAACAGGACAACTGCCGCTGTACCGTAGGTGACCCACAGCGGCAGAACACAAGACGCAAGACGAAGGGGCAGGAAGGCGGGGACAAGGCAGGGAAACACCTCCTGCGGTCCGGGAGCTGAAACACAAAAACATATAACAATTTAGCTCCCGCCTCCTTGGGCGGGACCCCGGACCGACTGGGCCGTCAACAATAGACAACCACGCCCCAGTCGGTCACAGAGCCCTCACGCCCCAAGGGCCCCACAAAGTGTGCGAGTGTGCAGGTTACCTCCCTACTGCACAGTTGAACGTCTCCTGGACCAACCTCTCGGCTCGGGGCAGACCACTATCCAGGGCCTGGAGTACCCCTGGCATTACCTAGCCCGGCCAGGGAGACCACCCCCTTTTGGAGGGGTACGGAGCAAGGGTAGACTCCTCCACCCTGCCGGAAGTTCCATTCGGAAAGCACTCCCTCCCCATCATGGGCCGGCTAGCTCCAGGGTAAAACCCTCATAAACCCGAGCACGAGGGCTGGTCCAGGGACACCTCAGTCAACCGGGGAGGAACCTGCACACAATACATACGCACAAATACACACACAAAGACAACGAAAACGCGCACTTACCCTGACCATTATAGTACCCCTAACACAGGGGGGAGAGGTCTCCATCTCAGAAGGAGGGGACACCCCTATACTTCGCCTCTTACTGGAGGGAGGGGACCCCTACCTTCTCCGGAGACACTCTCACATCCCTGGTCAGGGCCTCCCATAGGAGCTGCGCCTTCCGTGCCACGGTCCATGGCACGGGACCCTCCATAGCCCCTCCCCCAAACGCCCTTTGGAGGAGGAGCGTCCGCTAGGACAAACACAAACACGAGGTGGGCGACACAAACACATACGCCAAGACTTACCCTTCTCACCGGCGGGCTTCACACCCTCTCTCAGCTCGCCCCAGACACTCTCTCTCAGAGGTCTGAGGGGCTCCAGGGCAACCCCTCTCCAGAGGGAAATTCTGCCCTTTCTCAGCTCACCCTAGGCCACCTGTCCAGTGGGCCTAGGGGCTCCAGGACAGCCCCCTCACTCTCCCGGTAGGGCCTCCTTCCGGGCTGCGCCCTCTGTGCCACAGACAGTGGCACAGGACCCCATATAGCTCCCCCCAAAACATATTTTGGGAGCCTCAAGGGAATTACATAGAAACACGAAAGACAAACGCAAACACGCGAGACAAACGGCAGACGCACCTTCCACTCACTCAAGCCCGTAGTCACACACATCTCACACATGCACAAACACAAACACGGACTACGGGCGAGCACATAAGCGAGAAGGCGCCGCCCCTATGGAGAGAGCGCTTACAGGTCTCCAGCCTTTTAACATCGCCGGTCAAACGGTGTTTTAAACATAAACACACACATACACACACGGCGGAACAATCGACAGACAAACAGGCTCAATCTCCACAAAACATTAAAACAACAAATTTCACGTAGACAAACACTTACCACAAAACATGACCACAAACGAAGGAGAAAGTAAAGGAGACTGGCGGCTTCCGAAAGGTGGCTGGTTATTCTGTGACGGGCAGTGAGTGCGAACGAAAAGGAAGCGATCACGCCAAGTCTCAGAGAAAAAGAGGGGTTTAATGAATAACGTGCGCAAACAAAAGACCCGTGCACTTGACCCCGATTAAGGATATAATAACCAGCGGTCAACTGGTACATAGACAAGGCATTTATAGACAGACAGACCATCAGGTGAGGGAGCTAATAAGCCCCACCCACCTGAGGGACGTACACAACGCAACAACAACAGGACAACTGCCGCTGTACCGTAGGCGACCGGTAGGGGAAGCCTCCCACACCGTGACACCTAGCTGTACAGAGAAATGTAATTGAGTGGTGAAATTGAGTAATTTGTAATTGAGTGGTGAAAAATGATTTGATTTCAGTTAGCTAAATTTCGACAACAAATTTAAAAACAACAGACTAGTTTTAAAGTAAGTCTGAAATCCGTGTGTTTCAGTTTTGCCTAAACCGTTCGTTTGAAGGATTGAACAGCTCTCAAGCCAGCTCAACACCAGCGCTCTGACTTTATTTTCCTTTCTCCATTTAATGAATATTTTGTGTTCGGGAATTGAAAAGGCCCTCCAAGAGGGCATTCTCGCATGCTTATGGGAAAATCAAAAAAGTCAGCACAAATGCTTTTCAATTATTTCCTCTTGTTTTCAGGGTGCCAAATAGCCTTTCACAAATTGAAGATGGCGAGAGTTGATTCAGGCAAATGGACTGAATCTTACTGCAGCGTTTAGAGAAGGGAGCAGGGTGCGTGTCCGGCCTGCAAGGCAATGCCTGCAAGGCAAGACCGTTATTTACAGGTGAATGAGATCCAGCGTGGAGGGACACAAAGCCATGGAACACGTCCAAGTCTCAATAACGGGAGGTAAAGAACACAACATGACTCTCTCTCTCTCTCTCTCTCTCTCTCTGGTTTATCTGAGAATCACCACACTACTAACCTTTGACACGAATACAGAGTAAACTACACTACATGGCAATCATAACTATTTTTTATTCTTTTGATAAAAAGCTGGGGCCAACTGAGATCTGTGCATGATTATTTACTGGGTAGTTCTTAGTGATGTGTTTTTGCTTCCCTACTATAATGCACTGGTCTGAAAACATCGAATTCTTCCACACAGATGCACAACAGGCCAGTTGGAAAATAATGGAGGAGATGGGGATCTTGCAATCTTGGCAAACACAACCAGTACTACTCTTCACTGTGTTTCAAAACAACATTATACCACGTACAACTACAGCACATTCCTCTGCATGCGCCTAATCCATCTGCAAATGGAAAACAACTGGATTCTAGTTGAAAGTGCTGTGTAGTATTATTCTTACTGTGTGCTGTGTAGTTATTCTTACTCCCCGTTACAAGAACCTCCCACGTGTTCCTTTGAAGCTGGCTCTGCTGAACATTCTACTTCAAAGCTCAAACCCCCCTAGTTGAAGGGGAGCATGGGGTGGGGGGGGGGGGGGGGTTGGTGGGGGGTGGAGGTGGGGTGGTGGTGTCACTCTGCACTTGCACTGCTCTGCGACCCTCAGAATGAGAAAGCAGGAGAAATGGGAGGGCCGGCATCACCCTGCGGTGTCAGATCTGTCATCTCCGCCGCCTCCGTAACCTTGCGGTGGGCCGACCTGGCGGTCATCAACAACCATCGTGTTAAGCAGTCCGGGAAGGAGAGAGCATGTATGAAGTGGGGGGGAGGGGTGTGTGTGGTGGGGGAGCGGATACGGACGTCACCAGACGAAGGCCTCCCCATCTGTCCTTGGCCTCCCAGGCCATTAGTCCTGCCGTCCTCCCTCCATTTCACTCCCACTCCATCAATTTATTTATTTCTTTATTCACCCGGGACTGAAAGTGCGATGAAAGGTGTAAATATCTGGTGGCATGAACCAAAGGCAATAAAACAGCTGCATGCGATGGAACGGTGACAGGCCACAGCACCGTTTGAGGAAAAAGAGGCCCCGTTTGTTCGCATATAAAGCTAAGAGAGGCTCTGGTGCACCACTGTGAAGAAACACTGGGCTCCATGGCTGCAGATATTCGAGTTTGGCCACCTGTTGTAGAACAGGAAGGTACATTACAACAGTTCTTCATTCAGGTCACGCCGGTGCAACTAATACTTGTCTCGCGTGTCATGTTGTGAACGATATTTCAGCAGTCTGTTGTGTTTCATAGCCCAATGATATTGGATCATGCGTTCATGTCTTTCTCCCAGTTGTGGTTTAACTCAGATTAGATGGTTGCCTGCTGGTGCTGGTATAATCGTTATAATTGTACAATAATTGCATGACCATTATTGAGGCATCTGTTGTAGGTTACTCCCCAAATCATGTCAGACGTTTAAGGCTTTGTTAGGAATTAAAAATAGACTTAAGTGTTTTTGAATACAGTACCAGCACTCAAATCACATCCCTTTTTATACATAGTTCCTTGATTTCAGGACGCCATAAGTAATTGGACAGTGAACGGCAAAAAAAAAAAGTGCATTTGGCAGGCATTCTTCCCTAGAGCAATTTACACATTCATCAGTGCGACACTCTGGATGCTCCCTTGGGAAATGAGCTCATGACCTTGATGTTGCTCTACCTTCTCTATCAGGTGAGCTACAGGAGTCCCCAGTTAGTCACCGACTGCTTTGTACTTCCAGTACCAGCAGGCAGAGACTGCGCCAGGGGCAGCCATTTGCTTCATGTCACACCATGTGCTGTTTTGGTGGCCGGATGCCATTTCTGTTCGCTGATAGTTAAGGCATGGCCATGCTCTCTCAAATCAAATGACAGGGTGGAATGTGGCCAGCGTCTATCAAACCTGCTTAAGTCTGCAGCCAGCTATTGACACAGGGTTGTACCGTTAGACGATACTGGGCTCACTTAAAATTGGGAAGTATGAATGAAGTATTCTTAAGCGGAGAAAGAAAGAACGAACGAACGAACTATAATGAGTTCAAAGAATAAAAGTAGGCAAAAACACTGAGAGATCGGTCTCTATTGCCATGTACACAGGGTGTGGTAATGAGAAGAGTCAGGTGGAAAATGCAAGGGTATCCTTGCTCATTGACCTGACACACGCCTGTGTGTATCTGGCAACGAGAAGAAACAGGCTGACGACGCTAAGCTGATGTGATGGACAGTGAGCATCTTTGATCACGAAAACAGAAGGGAATAAGTGAACACTCGCTCATACACTGGAGCGATGTCTCAGAGGGGCAGTGCCTCTAAGATCTGCATCATATTGACTGTACAAAAGTGAAGTCATACATCATATTTATAATAGTGGCTAGATTACATATGTCAAGGGTAAATGATTTTAACACGTCTTTCAACTGTCAGAAGTTTCGGAATAGCACAGCAATCTGAGTTATGTATGTAATATATATATACATATATGTGTGTGTGTGTGTGTGTGTGTGTGTGTGTGTAGGGATATTTGATATTTGACATTTTAATTGATTGTCAATCATAATTGATAAGATTCTTTGGGACTTGAGGATTTGATTATTTATTCAGTCTCAACTCATAAAAAATGCCAGATCGATAATGTGATTATTTATCATCTACCAAAAAATTGGAATACCACTCTTGAATAACAAGCATTATAACCAAGAGTATGTTTATTGAATAAACAGAGATAGGAGAACATGCTTAAAAATCATTGATTGATGACCAGGGCTGCTGAGTTCTCAAACATCACTATAGCACAACAAATGAACCCAAACTAGATTTGTGGTGAACCGGATGTGGCTAAACCAAAAAAAAAAGACAAAGAACAAAGAATAAGAGGACAATAGGAGAACGATTTCCTTTAGGGCCAAATAATTCACCACAAATTTAAGAAAAGAAAAATAATCATGCATTTCTTAAACAATTTCATACTTCACATTCTTAGAATGACATTTTCAAACAAAGGTATCAAACCCTTGGATGGGTGACGAAATTGAACATGCAGCTTAATTTCTTTCCTACTTTCTTAAATTTACAAAACAATAAATTGAATATATTGTGTCATCGTTCGTATAAGATTTCTAGGACTACAGCAACTTCCCTATACTTTTATAAAGCATTACAGTTTCATTTAGTATATTCTTTCTAAGTTTTATAAAAGAATTCGCTGTCTGACTCTGACTACTTTGTGTTACAATATCCCAAGCATGGCTTTTATCAAACCATTTGAGAAAGTAGAATTATGACTGATTATGAGTCAATTAAACCACCCAGTGCACAATTGACTGTCATCTCAGACAATTGATGCAAACACACATTTGCACAAAGTTTACATATCCTTTCTTTTTCTTTCTCTTGCTCTCTACAGTTCAGGCACACACACACTGCTTAATTTCATTAAATTCATGCACACACTCTCAAACACACTCATGAAGTCATCAAACAACAAAACAACTGCTCCCATTTTACATACAAAACACCTGCTGCCATTTTACATACAAAACACCTGCTGCCATTTTACATACAAAACACAGTGATAAGTGTCTCAATGAGTGTTCAGATCAAGAAACAAGTTCAAAGCCTCATTAGATGTTTGGCTTTATTACGGCTACATCAGTCATGTCTACACTCACATGCACACGCAAACACACACGCACACACACACACACACACACACACACACACACACACACACACGGCTTTGGATTTGGTGAATGCTGTTCATCACACACACTCAGAAGACCAGCCTATAATCAAAATTGAGGCTGAGGTTACATCCCGCTGATCCATTTTAATCAGCCTATGTGTTGACACACACACACACACACTTGATCTGCATATCCTAGCTTACTCATGAAAAGTAAGCTTCTGGGTCAGCCGGTCCTGCTTTAAGCCACTACAGTCATAGGGCATGTCAGGCAGCATAAATCATCAGAGGAGCAGACAGAGCAGAGTGCACAGGCTGTCCATTTCCATTCTTCATGCTGCACTGCAAACCCCACCACTCTCATCCTCCTCCATTAATCATGTCTTTGTAAACTGTTCTCTGTTGTTTCAGTTCCATTCAACACAAACCGGGCAGTTTAGCAACGCATTCATCAATGCGTCGCCTCATTATCGCTGTATAGATCTTTTCCGGCGATAAGTAACATGACACTCATTTCCGAGCAAACCGAATTATGAATAATCACCCACGGAGCCCGCGAGAAAAGAGCGTTCAAGCTGTGTTTATATCCAAATGAATTTGTTCTGTGTTCTATTCATGTTACAATCTGACATCGAGAGCAGAGGTCAAAAATAAATTTTGAAAACGATCGAGATACCACATTAAATGGCAGTAACCAATTACTGAATGGACACAAATAACCCAATATGAGTTAATTACATTTCACAAACACTGTTTCTATTGTTTGCTAAGTGAAATTCCTTTGTCATAATGGAGAGAAATCACTGTAGGCAGCTCTACTGAACCAGTTCATTGTGCACTGGTCATATTCATCTGCTACAGTTATAATGGCGTTTAATGACAGTGTGTGAAGTGAATGGCACAGAGAAATGGGCACCCGACACGTGACCCCAGACGCTGTGCTTCCTTCCCCAAACATGAGGCACTTCGTAAGCCAGTCAAGCAGGCAAAACAGCGCAGGACGCTAATGCTAATGAGGCCGGCGGTTATTTTTGTTCACGTTTTCAATTAGAAAGTGCTGCTTTGCAGGCTTTTTTAACGACTTTGTTTTAATAGGGCTGCAAATGAATCGCGTCGGCCACTACCGCTCTGCATTCCCCCAAAGAGCTTCTGAAAGTTCAAAATAATAGAGGATCAATGGAGCAACATATTAGATGTTTCGTCGATACACGTGGGCCCCATCAGTGCGTCGGGCACCAGACTCCTAATGTTAACGCGCTTGTTGTTTCTACACAATGCTCGAGCACTTCGGAAAACGCTGCATCATTGTGAGGGATGCGGAGGGGCGCGGAGGGCTGCAGACTAGGCAGGAGCGGTTGAATATGCCCGTCGCAGCGTGTACCGGTAGCTGTTCTGGTTCAGAGTTCAGAGCGGGGTGCTGGTTAGAAGGCCATCGGAGGTAGACCCTCAAAAAGCACCTCAGCACGGAGATCTGCCTTTGCTGGCTCTTAGAACCCCATACATATTTCATTGTGGGGGAGAGACTGGTTTTTCTAGGCTTATCGTAGGGAGCAATCTGCCAGTGTGTATTGCCTTCATGCAACAGCCTGTGACTGATCATATTAGTGTGTCTCTGGGCCTTCTCATTTCACGCACACACATCTTTGCGGCCAGAGCATTTCTGGCCTTTTAGGAGACATGGAGGGGAAAGGAGAAGTGAATGTTTTGTTTCTACCGATGCGTGCAGGTTTGGCCAGGTGTTTGTCTTTCTCAGCTGCTCCTTCAGTACCACACGAGAGGAAAGTAGCAGATAGCTGCACCATAATAAAACATACACACTGTTTGGGACTCCATGAAGCATGCTTAAAAGCGTAGCGCAGTGTATTCCTGTCAGCCGTTCCTGGGTACCCAAACATTCCTGCTCGGTTTGTGCCATCATTCAAATGGGCTAAAGCAAAGATGAAATTAGCCAAAGAAGTGGAGGTCTGATTCGCCAAGCTACAGGGCTGGCCTGCAAACATGCTCGTATTTCCAGTATCAGGGTGACCTTAAAGCAATTTCGAGGCTATTTGTCTATGCAAAGTATAATCCTGTTTCATGCGCTCTGCCAGCAAGTACTGGCTTCATCCGCTGACATTTCCCACCCACCAGCGATCTTCAATCCATCAAACTAGAGCACACAGACACACACAAAAACACATGTCATGTTTAGCTGAGCTAAACTCATGCAGCTGAGAGCTTTTGTGGTTTCTCTTGTATATTTTTTTGTTTGTTTGTTTATACAACTTGTGAATATTAACCTTAAAAAATACCACCAGACATACGCATAGGGAAATAAAATAAAAAACATTACACATTCAATTCAGTTTTACTATTATATGTGATACATAGCATATCATGTTGCAAAGAAAATCTAAATACACGAAGTGACTGTACACTGCATGATGCAAAAAGGCTACCCCGCAATGCAACACGTGCATCAGATGCAGAAGACACACGAACCGTACAAAACACAAATGAGAATCTCCTCTGCACAATATGTGCCTCCACAAACATGTTGAGGCAAGCCGTATACTGTGTGTGTGTGTGTGTGTGTGTGTGTGTGTGTGGGAGACTGAGAGGGAGAGATGTCGAGGGGCCGTGAGAGACGAGAGAGAGCCAGAGAAATTCAGTGCAGATTCTCAAGGCTCAAATCTCCTTTAAAGAGGCCAGGGAATAGATGAGGGTCTGACACTCATCACTTACGGATGATAAGTGTGACTTTCGACACCCTCGGCCTCCTCAAAGTGCTGAGCGGCAGGTCAGCCCTCACATAAGACAAAGCCATTTCAAGGAGAAGCACGGAGATGCCCCCATTTCAGAGGGATCTCTGTACCAGAGAGAGAAAGTGCAGAAGGGGGAAAGATCACCTATTGATACTGTGCAAATGCATTTTTCACTTCACTTTGCTGGGCTGTGACAAAAATGGATGATTTTTATTAAGAGGCCTGGCTTTTTTGTCGTGTGCTTCATACATCTCCTCTTACTGTGAAGGCCAGCTCCTCAGAGAGCAGACATAACAAGCATAGACCACTGACTTATTTCATACTGAGAGAAAGAGACAGAGAGAGATGCAGAGAGAGAGAGAGAGAGAGAGAGAGAGAGAGAGAGAGAGAAAGAGAGAGAGATACAGAGAGAGACAGGGAGAGAGAGAAAGAGAGAGATAGAGAGAGAGAGAGAGACAGAGAGAGACAGTGAGAGAAGGGGACGGGGGGTGTTTGGATTGGTGTTGGGATATTTGGCATTCCTTGCAGGTGTGCTGAAGACTTCTAGTTTTGCTGACACACTGTTTGAGTCTGTGCAGGCTAGCCAAGCTGACAAAGACATGAATACCATTTAACTTCATCAGCAGCTCACTTCATTAATGCAGGGGCTGAAGGTAAGTGTGTGAGGATCCATACATATAGAGCTATGCAGTTTTAACACACTAATATCAACAGACAATGCCAAGGTTAAAATGCATATACTGTCTAATCTTAAAGAGAGATGAGAGGTGATTTGCTCTATTTAAAGAGCAAGTTGTAAACCCATTAGACCTGATAGTGACAGACAATCACTATCATATTTAGGGGAAAAAGACATTTTAAATCAAATGACAAAAAGGGAACGAATATCCTACTACTCTCAACCTTCCTCATACAAAATACAGCCATTTTAATCACTGAATTTGAATTTCTACAGTTTGCATTTTGTAAAGGCAGAAGCATGAGGTGTGGCTGTGTTGTGGCTGTGTTGTGGCTGTATTGTGTGGCTGTGTTGTGTTCCCTATCTTGACAAGATAAACTGTAGCAGCTAGGGAGGTGGGGCTTCTGGACTCATCTGACCCTTTGTCAGGGAAACGAGGCGTAGCTGATCTGCAGACGGGATGGAATGCTTTATACGTGAGGCTTCATAAGCAAGCTCTCCTGCCATGGGCAAGTCTGGAGAACGAGAGTGTAGCTGCAGAACAATTCTGTCATTCCTGCTCTCCAACCAACCACTAACTACAAGTCTGAATGTTTGGTATGTGCGTCTGGAACTGTGTATATTGCTGTATTATATTTTTCCTCTCCCTTGTGCCAGAATGTATTCATTTAATTTAAACCAATGTTCCCACTTTGTGAAATTCTCTGACGAGTGAGAGACCTGATTGGCAAGCTATTACAAGCTACGGTTAGCCAGGAAATGTTTTCACCAAGATATGCAAACAAATTCCACTGTAGCCAGCAAAGTCATTATGAAACCCAATATATGCAGGTAAAGGCAAGCCAAAAAGATAATTTAAATTGACATAAAAAATAAAAAAGATAAAACCAATCACAGTGATTAGGTCTCAGAGTAGTCTAAAACAAATGTAAGTAAAAGTCCAGGAAAACAAATATTTTCAGTCAAAATGAAACATGTCTATGGTTCATGCACCCTATGAGTCCATCTGTGGTTAACATAGTATCTGAAGTCCAACTCACCTTATTTTGCTCAAAATTTATACACTAATCATTGACCAGTTTCTATTGATCAAGGAGACCTATTGGATTTGTATGTCAGAGATGTATTAAGGTCTTATAAACAAGTAGTAACACTTTAAAATCAGTTCTAATGCTGAAGTGGAAGGAATGAATGGACCTGAGAACTGAAGTAATGCACTCACTCCTCTTGGTTCTAGTTAGCATTCTAGCAGCAGGTGCACTGGCCCTTTGGTCTTTCTAGAAGGCCTTCGGAGGATTTCAGTAGTCCAGCCCTCTAAAAATAAACCCATAGACCAGTCCTAACTGGACATCACCATATTTTGCTGTGTTTCTGAGATGGTGAAATGTGGATTTTTGTTACTGCTTTGTACACAAAGTTTCCACAAAACGTACACAAAAACAGGATGTTTCGGACAGAGGTCCTTCATCAGCAGTGCAAGCAAAGTACTTCTGATCTAATAGGAGGAGGAACCCGTTTATATATGAAAACGTAGATATTTAAATCATCACATTCATTCCATGAGGTTCTAAAAGTTCCAAGAGTATAGATCAGTTCTTTTTCTTAAAATTCCCTAATTTCATTGCTACCACAGAAACAACTGGCTATACAAACAGATATGCCGCTAATACAATGTCCATTAGTATTAAAATGCCTTGACACTGGAAATGACATCCTTAATCCTGATGGTCTGAAGGTGTTCAACAAACTGATCAGCAAGTCTTCTCTTGGTTTCTCCAGTGTAATGCTGGTTACATCTCTTGCAAGTAATGCAATAGGCAACTCCTGCTGTGGTGCATGAGGATGAATGAGTGATAACAATAAGTGATATATACACACACACACACACACACACACACATATATATATATATATATATATATATATATATATATATACACTTACTTTAGGCATTTGCTTGTTTTGCCAAACAGAACTATCTCTGCTTTATGCTTATTTGTTGCAGTTTTAGTTCGTCCGAATATTAGTATGTTTTTATGAATTTACACTACGAGTTTATGGTTCTGTAGCTGCTAAGCGAGTCTGTTATGTAGATCTGAGTATCATTTGCATAGCTACGATGGGCAGTTTCCGCAGCTTGCAGGGTTCGGGCCGATAGGAACATGCATGAGGAGGAGCCCATGAATTCATCCTTGAGGGAATCCACATGTCACGGCGACTCGCTGGGATTCGGAATTGCCAGTGGTGTCAAAAAAGCTGAAGACATGCAAGAGTAAGTGGGTGTGTGCTACAACAGGGCCTCTAAGGCTCTTACCTCCGCGCTTCCTCGTGTAGTTCAGTGGATTTCATCACTGAGCTACGGTTTTGCCTCGTTCATGGGCCTCTTTGTTTGATGAGCTGCATTCACCAAATTCAAAGCCGCTGTCATTGTCATTGCTTTTAGATGCTGTTCTTTTCTGAGACCATCACCGCTGTGTCCCTGTGTGCGTGCGTGAGTGTGTGTGCGTGTGTGTGTGTGTGTGTGTGTGTGTCTCAGCTGGGCTTGTTTCTTTGTGACCTGAAGCCTTACAGAACGGAGCATTGCCCTGCTGAACACTTCGTAAACCATTCACGCACATTTCAACCCCTGCTGCCTCAAGAATCCGCCCTCTTCATGGCCCGGACCAATGAGACAGGCCTGTACACCATCTACACTCGGAGCCCTTGGGATTACATCTGGGCTGATCAATAGTAGCTGGTTGCTGTCAATTCATATGTCTTAGCGTCACAGGACACTCCAAATATATGAAAAACGTCGAAGGTTAGTCGCTGGAACCAGGTGCAAGATTGAAGAAATCCTGAGAAAAACTGCTGGGCAATTTGCCTGGCGCGCATAAACAATGGGCTGTTTGGTGTACCGTACTACCCAGCTAATTGCAAACCTTATTTACATTATTTATCAGAGCACCCCCCCACCCCACCCAAGAATCAACAGACTGTTCCTCAGCACGATTTATACAGCACCGCATGAGAACCAAGCAGCAGCCCCCGAGCCTAAACAAGCAAAGTCCAGCACTCCTCAAAGCAAATCCAAAACAGCAAGGGCAAATCAAACTGACTGGGCGAGGCGTAGCATTTAGCCCCCGACTGAGCCTCCTCTGCAAAAATCAGCCGCAATCTGCCCTGCAGTGAGCGTGCTGCCAGGCTCCCTCTGCCCTCCATCCCCCACCCCACCCCACCTCCCTCCTGGAGGAGGCACCTCTGTCGCATAGCCACCACCACCCTTCCTGACAAAGCACACCTCCACCAGACCAATTTCACAGCCTGCCAGTGCTAGCATGCACTAACCAAACAGTACGCTTCCCCAGCAAGAGTAATAATTACCCATCTAGCAGAGTCTAAGGATCTACAAGTTGTAGGGCAAGGCGATTTCCTTCTCTTTAAAGAGTTAAAGGATTCAAAGAATTTAAACATTAAAGAATTTCTGGACATTGAAATATGAGTAAGGCAGCGTATCACCCGAATAACCCTTGGGGCTTCAGCAGGGCTGCTCATTAATACAGATAAGGATCTTTGGACAGCCTTCTGAACTCTTCGGACAGCGCAGACAGAATCACTGAGTAGAACGACAACGATTAGTTAACTCTTCTATGCAGCTCACTCCTCGCCTGGGCGGTCGCGAGCGGCTCGGTGTCCTAGATCTCCTCGCTGAAGCTCTCTTCCTCCGCCCCCATCCACAGAATAACCTTCACGTCGCTCGCTTCTAGAAGGGGCGACAGGTGCAGTACAGTATCTTTCCAACGACCGTCACTTCCAGAATCAGCGTCTGTTTCATCTTTTGCACTTTGCCCAAACCCTCAACTCTCTCCAAATGATGCGTTAGCTGGACTGAAGAGGCAGGGGTCTCAAGTGGTAGGCCAACAGCAACAAAAGCAGCCATGATACGGCACACTGAATTTGATCATGCTGAGCGCAACTGACCTTAAAAATAATGTTTAGAATGACTCCTTAGCTAATATCCTACCAAATACTTTGCCTCTGTCAGGCTATACAGTCAGAGGCAGAGTCATGCACAGGTAGTAGTGACTGGATAGGTTTAAGACAAAGGGTAGTTCAAACATAAGCCAGAAACCAGGTGACAGAATGTGCAAACAAACCAGACTAGGGGCAAAAAGGCAACAACATAGAGAATGGCCATGGGTCAGAACACGAATGTAAAAGGGTAAGTACAGTGGGAAAATGACTTAGAAATGCAAGACAGGGTTAAAGAGACTTCACAAAGACAAACAGGAGCAGAGAGGTGTTTATAGACAGAGACATGGGGATAAACTAGACACAGATGAAATAATAATTTGGAAAATGGAAAAGGACAGGAGGATTCTGGGGAACGTAGTTCGCTGGAGGCTGCTTGGAGGCTGAAGGCATTATCAGGTTATTAGGTTTTTAAACACCAAAGGTACCCTCCTGCAAGCTAACATTTTAATTTAAAGATGTTAGAACAAGATGGCTGGTTTACGACCTTGTTTTACGTGTAATAATATGACTGTATAATAATTTACATTTAATTATCCAAGATTGAGATTTTTTATATAGTAACATTGTAACCAGTATTAAATGGTAATACAGATGCCATTCTGCTGTAACTTTACAGTTAATATGTACTGGTAGTCATTATCAGCAACATTAACTGAGAAGATTTATAGGTTAACCTTTATGCAGAGGATTTTCAAAACATAAGTGGATTTATAAGATATTAATAAGCAACCTGGTTTCTTAGATGCTGCTTACATTTAATACTATATGAGGCTATAGATTACAGTGTTGTAATGTCCTATATCGAGTTACAAAATGTCTTTTTTGATATACCTATTAGGAGGAAAAGATTACAGCAGAACTGGAGCTTAGTTAAGAGATGCTACAGGTGCAGCAGAGGACACTAAGACAGAGGATTGTCCGGGCAACCTCACAATATGGTGTGCAATTTTCACAGTTGAAAAGTCTGTTCTAAAAATTGCACACCATAGACAAGGGGTAGCACTTCATAGCAGATGACGTCTGTCTCATAGCAGAATTGTGTAGAATATATCAGAATGTTTTTTTTGTAATGGCAGCACATGTCACGCTTCCTGCTCCAGACTACATCTCCCATAAACCTCAGTTTACCAGCTTACCTGTCAATCCTAACAGCTCCACCAGACATATTTGGATTGTTGATTGGTATTGTACCTTCCTACCTGTTTGTACATCCATTTCTTTGCCAGCTCCTCTTGCACTGTTGATGCCCTCATTGGCTTGTGACTGGTTTCTGAATATTGACTTTGCCTATAGAATCCCCCTCGCTGAATTAACTATGAGTTATTACCATCATCTGTGAACGTCTGGACTGCATCAGACGTGTTACAGCATGAGATTATTGGATGGCTGACTGAAGGCACACCTCAGATAGGTGTGAAAATATGCATGTCCATTCTTAATTAACTTCACCAAGGTAGCAACTGAGTATAATAGCAGGTAAACAGCACATTCATTCTGTGATATTCCCACCCTTTCAGGAGAGGTTCAGAACACAATGTGACAGGAGACCTCTCAGATCCAGGAGGTCTGTTTCATGCCAAGGTGCCACATCTTGCAGGAAGCACCAGTGAGAGGCTGAGGGACTTAATCTCCCCATGAGTAACCAGTTCTGCTCGGTGTGATCCTGTTCTTCAAGCATTCATTTACCATCTAGAATGCAAGAGTTTTGAAAAAATAAACATTGTAACCAGTTGTATTATTATTATTATTATTATTTAACTTGTCTGTATGCCTTGTTTGACATTGTTAAAGTCTTGTTCAAGACAAATGCATAAATCCACTGACCAATAAAATAGGAAGGCATTTTTATGTATTTATAAAACATTTTGTAACGATGTGAATTTGGAGCAGGACGCCACAGAGCTGCCGTAATGAAACGTTTAATTTGTACAAACACGCTACTTGAAGTAGCGGAACACTTAACACATTCTTTTACTCTCACACACTTCGTAACATTAGAAACAAAGACACGCACAGGACACTGCGTAAACGCACATTAAATAGACGAACAACGCTATCTCCTGGTGATGACGAGACGAGCCACAGGTGAGACTGATGAACACACCCACACCGACACACCCACAGAACTACACATATGGACATAGACGACGTAAACACACGCCCAAAAGGAGGGGTCCGGGAGCGTCACCGTGACACATTTATTGATTTCAAAAGTAATATTTTCTATACTGAAAATGCTAGGAACTATATAATAGCCAGAACAAGCTATAATTGATAGTAGTATTGAGTATAAAGATATTACAGCTGAAATTCCAAAGAACAATAAATTGAAAGAACAGGAAAAAGAGCAATATACAGAATAAATGAGAACATTTTAAGGGCACAATTACGACTGCTGCCTTCAGCTCTTTGGGCGTGTGCACTCTTCCTGTTCTGACATGTGTAAATCACTTCCTGGGGCTGATGTTTAAACTCAATCAACGGCTCTAGCGTTAAATTTTTCCATGACAAAAATTCCTTCCATTCAGTAACACCTTCGACTCTACAAGGTGTCAGACAGCAGTGCCACTGATTGCCCCAGTGTTTACAAGCCTGTATTTGTCCATTCTGCCTGTGGGTTGGTTTAAGAGTTCTGCTAAAGAGCCAATTCTATTCCCCGTCTGTGAGTGTTTTTGTGGCTGGTGCTACTGTTGAAGGAGGACCCGACAGAGTGTTGCCAGCGTCCTCATAAGAGGTGCTTTGAAGGGTCTCTGTTTTCTCTTCCTTCGCTACAGCTTGCCGGCAATATTGGCGTCCCCGCGGGGATTACTGCACCCTGCTGTGTGATCTTGGTTCAGTCTTAAAATGAGTGATTGGGCAAAAAAAAAAGCATTGGTTACATGAGTCATATGCATACATTAGCTTTCAAGATGCTAGTTTACATTTTACATTTATATATTTTTATTATAAGAGAGGTTGAACCTTTTAGCCACGCCCATTAATACATTTAGTCAGCCAGCAATGTACTTTGACTAGCATTGTTCTTTGAGGACCACAACTGTTTACAGCTGTTCACACACAAACTAAATATCACCATGTGTACATTTTGGCACAACAAAAAGATAACAGCGCTGGCTTGTATTTTGTAGCTAATCTGAAAGAAATCTATTTGTCTATGAAACATAAATTAGCCTAAACCAATAAAGGAAATATCAGACACCAAAGAGGTAATGAAGACTCGGCCTATATTTAGGGAACTTTTGGCCAACCACTTCTTTAACACACCCTTGCAAAGTGAAAAACATGGTCCTGTGGTTTCCAAGACTATGAGAAAAAACAAAAATATATAATTTAGACTGTAAGTAAATTATTAATTATAATGTCATTTGGTCCCATTTGATTATTCATTTTTATTATTTTGTTTTCTTGCGGCTAACAAATGAACACATAGAACAGTGTTGTTAAAGCTGTTACATTATCATTAGCAGGCCTCAACATATTTAATACTGTCCTCAAAGAAAGAGGATCACACTGTAATTAGACACAGGGTAAGATGAGAAATAGGCCATGCCATACCACAAAGCACACACACACAGCACACACACAGCACACACACAGCACACACACTGCACACACACAGCACCATTCTCATACAGAAAGAGAACAGGCTGGAAAAAAGGAATTCGATTGACACATGATGTTCGAAAAAAACAAATGACCAACATTAACAAACTATACCAAACTGGGTCTATATCACTAACATAGCTACATTCATGTCCTTAAAAACAACATACATTATTCCTCACACTAGGTATATTATTGTATTATTTTTGCTGTAAGCACATCAAAGAGAATTTTGTTTCAGTGTAAAAAGACTCTGGAGAAATTCTGTAGAGGGTATGGAGCAGGGTATAAGAATATCATATCAGTGCTATTTCAGTGATTGATTTCAGATAGACAGGTAAATGTATTGACCCATGGAGGAAATTTGGTGCTATGGAAGTAATCACAGAACTTGCAATGCAAAATCACACAACGCAAAAGACACCAAACACTTGCGACAGCCAGGGTGTAAAACATCAGACAATCACACTTGCTACACCAGGACTTCAGAAGATTCAAATTTTCTGAAACGTTCTGTTTATAGTTTCTTGATTCATCCATCATCTGATTTGTCTAACAAATCTGCTTCCTACAAATCAGGTGAACCTAATTGGGTAACTGCTTAGTTTGTTTGTTTGTTTTTTCTCTTCTTTTATTGTTGTGATAAACTCAAGAGCACAAGAGCGTGTCATTATTGTGACGAGGCTGGAATATGATGTTCTGTGTGTAGCACGGCTCAGTGGGAGAATGGCATGCCTTTTTTCCAGTTCAGTGTGCATGTCACTCACGCAAATGGGAACATCACCACCAGCTGGAATGATATTATCTCAACACACCTCCCTGACAGCTCTGTAGATAAAACACTGATCCCTGTTCGCTTCTGTTCTCTATCTCGAGTAAAACTTTGAAGTCTATTAATGAAGTACACTAAACCATGTTGCTTTTTGATTGAATTCATTAAACTGTTCATATAAGAGAAAAAAATTGCTTATTTGGAAAATTAAGTGAATTAATTGCATTTTTATGCAAATAATCTGTTTTTAGATGCCTGTATGACAGTTGTTTCAATGACTAAGTATGTCAAACTGTGGTCTCAAGCTTTCTCTTACACACACACACACACACACAGGGCAGAGTGACAAGCTGTGGACACACCTCACTGGCCCTATTGTGGCCTGTACTGAGCAAGTGCACTTAGTCACAGTCATCAAGAAAGTCACAACATAAAACTGAATCCATCAAGGACACATCTGGGAACCTGATATGCTCGCTGAAATGAAAAAAAAGTGACATTTCCTAGTAAGCCTGAGAAGAATAGTACAAGGAAGCGCTGAGCTTACATTACTGTTAGGATAGGGAATGCTTCATCAAAGATCTTTTGTCTCTGGTCAGGAACCAATCAGGCGTAATCATGCAGAATAGTGAAGCAAATGAGGCATCTTTGGCTCAGGAAATGTCCTAATGTGTACTGCATCCAGATTTAATCACGTGGCACAGGCAGAAGCAACAGCTCCTCCACACAGCCATGTTTGCCTCCAGTAGCCAGCAGAAGTCTGAATGTCTACATAGCCAACGGTTTTGGAAATGATTGCCCATTCAGTTTGGCGGCGTCACCTACATCACAGTTCGCCGCAAAGTCATTTTCTTTCGGCCATCTCTCATTTAAATCCAGTAACCTATTACTTCAGTTATAATTAAAGTTTGACTTTGTTTTTTCTGCCACCTGCACAATTAACAGATTAGTGCCTAATATGTCAGTGTTTCGCAGTGATATCAGAGGAAACCCAGACGTTCAAAGAAGCAGCGCTAATGAGAGAGGACTGATAATCATCATTCTGTAATGAAGGGCATCAAAAACAGAGCTGGCACAGCTGTTGTCTGTGCTGCCTTACGCCTTTGAACAGGAAGCTGGATTCCTGCATTTTAGCTCCTGAGTATGCGGACGTGGAGGGTAAAGGAGTGGGAGAGGCACGTCGGACCCCCCGGTGCCAATCGTAACGGGCAGGACTGGGATGCGTGTGGGATGGGCTTCGCGTTGGCATCAGGAAGGCTGGTGCCCGACCGCTGTTCACACGCACACACGTGGCACCCTGCGACACCCCCCCCCCCCCGCAGCTGAGACTAACAAGTTCTGCACCTGGTACGTGCTTTTAACTTCTGCTGAAGACTCAGGCGACCATGACTGGCCACCACTCACAGGACACCTTTACTAAAAGCGTATAATGGCAAACTTCACGTCTCTTATATGCCAGGTTCTGTATGCATGCATGCGGGTGAGGGCAGGTGGCATCCAAACTGCACCAAAAGGCCACTCAAAAACAAACGAATAATTAAAAAAGTGCACCGTGTGCATAACTGGTTGCATGGATACAAACGCCTCATGGTAGTACACTGCTGAAATGAGGGGTGATTACGCAATGCCACAAATACCACTAATGCCCTGAGCTGAGTTGAAAGTAACAGACCCTGAGTCTGAATTGGGCAACATCTTCATAATCCATATGTGGAGTGTTACGTTTGACTTAATAGAATATCTGTTATCGCTATTCAATATAAAAAGGAAAAAAAAAAAGTCTGCTGAACACTGCGAAACATAGTCTGCATTTTCGTCCATAAATCTGCCAGCTATATTCTGATGAGTTCCTAACAAGTCCACAGGAATCCTGGCTCCTGCCTTACATTAATCTTTTAATGGACTTTCCACCTTCTGAATTGGCCATGTTCCCGTTGGAAGGTCTGTTACGATTGCAGGGGTCATTTGTTCATGTCCTGCAGACAGATAGGATCACTCACAGAAAGAAGATGGAGACAGTTCTTCCTGTAGCTTTCTCTCTCTCTCTCTCACACACACACAAACACAGATTTTCTTTTCTTGTTATTATTGCATACACAGGGCAGTTCTCAAAAAATAAATAAATATAATGGAACTTTTAATTTGCGAACAGCTCTTCAAACCTCGTAGCCCTGTATAGCCTTCTTCCATCTGTCAGAGAAATGCTATCCACAAGATGCAACAAGTCCCCGAAGGGGCTGCACCAACTGGCATTCTCAAATGAATTCAGTGACCTACAATAATAGGAAATTCATTTGCACAGTCTCAGCAGTTCTGTTGCCTTAAATCTGTCTGGTTAAGAGGTGGACACATCGACCTACTGTTCCAAATAATGCCGGAATCAAATCAGACAAACGTGACACTCTGCTCAAGGGAAGAGGAGATTTCACTATCAGAATTGGCAAGAAAAGGGAATTTCCTCTCTTTATTTTCACTTTAATTAATTACTTTCTTCTCATTACTGATTCTTTCCCTAAAACAAACCTAAAAGCTAAAATCCATTATGATATTCTCTACCAATGACACCGACCCATGAACCACAATGTATATAAGCTCATAAGAAGATTTCCATAAGGATTAAAAATAAATAAATAATAGGAAAACACCAGATGCTCATGGATATAGGTCACCAAATGACTTTTTGACTATGGCCAATCAGGGTGTTAGGCACTTTTTTTTTTTTTTTTTTAATGACCCTCACAGCTCCCCCAGTACAGAAACATCTGGCTGGGTTGTTTAGGACACAGATGGAGCTGAAAGAAGAGCTTCTGAAATGCTACAGCAGCAGCAATGCCTGACACAGATAAGGCTGCCCTTCTCAACACCACCCACACCCACAGATAAGGCTACCCCTCCCCAACACCACCCACACCCACACGCCACCGATCCCTCCTAACGAGTAATCTTCATGTTGTCACACTCCTTGTTCAACCCTGATGCCATTTCAGTCTAAACCGTCACATTCTCCTCCTTGAAGCCAGCGTCCAAATCCCCTCCCAAGTCTCCGGACGACTCGGCCCTCCTGCGTGTGCCGCATCGTCGGAAGCAGAGCCGGCGTGGGCCGGCGTGGGGGCCTGGGCGATGACCCTTGTGCGTGCCTGTACGAGCCGAGTGCAGAGGAGAGGCAGCGGGCGGCGTGAGTTCACGGTGTCCGTGTGGAGAGGAGCAGACGCGGCAGAGGAGGAGTGTGAGGAGGCTGATTTCGCACTCCATTTGTGCTCCTCTCCATCAAGCTCTCTCGTGACTCTTTGCTTGGCGCCAGTGGGTGATATGCGGCGTGTGCCCAGGCTGCTGTACCTCAGAGGTCACGTGACGGTGGTTAAGACCAGAGGCTGGTAGAGCAAAGCACCACAAAGTGCGTCTTGAGATTTACACACAGTTTTTCTTCTTCATCTTCTTCATCAAGTCATAACACATGTTCATCAGAGTATAAAGATTTGACCTAAGCAGATTCCGGGTTCTTGATACCTTCTAAGAGGTTTTCCTTCTTCACCTCCCCCACCCACACACACACACACACACACACACAGACATGACCTTCCGGAGAGTTCCACACTTGTGAGGGACCAGCGCTCATCTCTCCCCTCCCCCCACACACCTCCAACTGGCACTAACGAACTGCAGCACATCGGCACGCCTCCTAATGTGCCGTGTTCACAGGCACGGAGACAGGAGTGAGAAAACACCAGTCACGTAATCTCATGCTCTCTCCTCTCTCTCTTTCCCTTTCTCTCTTTTTCCCTTTCTCTCTCCACACACTCATTCTCTCGCTTTCTGCCACATTAAATTAACAAGTGGCGAAACGCTCAAGTCAGAGATGAGGGTGGAAAAAAAAGAAACTCCAGACGACGGTGAACGTACTCGATTGCCTCTCTCTGCAGCTTCACCCGAGCAATTAATTAGAATAAACTACTTCATTATAATACCGTCATTTTCAGATGCGTTGCAATCGTGTTGCTGTATGTGTTCTTGGCAGATCCACATTAAAACATCAAACCCTGCCTCTGGTCATTTATTTGTCAAAACATTATTATTATAAACATATTTTTCCCCTTAATTCATTTCTTTTAAACTTGTCAGGCCTGAACGATGCTGTGCTGTGGAGAGCCAAGCTCGGTCTGGATGCTGCAGCATACGGTCCGTCGTGTCCGATTGTGTCTGCAGAGCTCGTGCATAGATAAAGACCACGCTTGTTTTCTCCCTGAGAGAAGGGGATAAAAGCCCAGCATAGGGGGGTGCAGTGGAGTTCACTGATACACTGTGGCAGCACTAGAGTAGAGGCTTATCCCCGCGGCAGCGAAGAGCACTGCTCAGGCTGCTTATCAGACAACGAAAGACACGTGTAAACACAAGCACACACGTACACACACGCGCAGCCATGCACGCAGAAAGCCGGGCGAAGCCATTCGGCACCTGCCACAGCTCACGCATGTGTCGTTCGCACACACACACACACACACACACACACACACACACACACACACACACACACACACACACACACACACACACACACACACACACACACACACACACACACACACACACACACACCCACACACACACACACACACACAGTCAGCCTGCCAAAACAGCACAGCTCTGGGGAATTTCATTAAGCAGAAACGACAGATAGAGAACCTTTAAAGGCTGGTAGTGATAGCTGCTTTTTGATCATTTTTTTTTTTCCAGCTAAAACATACCACAGACATGTAACATGTTCAAACGGTGATTCTCACATCAAAAGGAATACTTTATGTCAACAAAAGTGCTTGTATATGTCCACAAGATAAAACGAAGGCTTCGATATATTGTGACATTTCCTCATTGATTTCACACGTGCAGAGAAGCAGTGAAGCCACAGAGAGAGGATGATATTGCATTTGATGAATAACACATAGTTGTTTCATTTTATACTCTGTGTGATGGTATTTGGATTCTTTAGAGAATTGTCTATTATTAAATTCTTTTTTTTTTTCTTTGAATGTGTAAGTCACTCAAACACGTTGCCTTAGCAACACTAATTAGCCTGCCTTTTATTCCTGGATCCGATTAGTCCAAATCTGTGTGCTGTTTCTCTTTCTTTTACAATGGCCAAATATGGTCACAGCGCAGCCAGCTTCTCTTCTGAGCGGCTTTTCAGGTGCTCCGTAATTACCGTTGGTTTGAGAATTACCGCTTGTGACGGTACTGGAGTTGAGGTACTGGAGCAGGATGGTTATGCTAAAGTACTCCACATTCTCCACTCACCGTACTGCCTGATATGGTCTTATCAGAAGAATATATAACTGTTTTTCTTCTTATCCTCAAGTTTTTGTTTTTTTAAGTCCCTGTGAGGTTACTAGACTTATGTCAAATTGCTGTGCTCTAAGGACCCAAATCAGGGCTGTGCCAATAGAAACAGTTACACACTACTTGCAACAAATTAGTAATGGTTCGTTAAAAGCAGTTCAGGGGAAATGCCAAGACACCTCATGGCTGGATAAAGGGTATGCTGAAAACAGTCCTAACCCTAGCAAGTCAGTTCAAAAAAAGTGTGAATGAAGGTTATATGAGTAGTAATTAACTGTAGTCAGGCTGGAAACATAATGAGAGAGTCTACCAGCAGTAATTGCTCTACAGATGAAAATGTATCAGCCTTTTAGTGTGTGGGTTGACAGCTTTGGTAGTAATAAAGGCAACCAGAGAGTAAAATGAAATGTCTGTCTCACCCCAACCTGTCCACACACCCACACACACACACACACACACACATACAAATGGAAGCGAACCCACATGCTTTAATGCTGTGGACACACTAACATACTGGAACACATTTCTTAGCATACATACAAACCAAATCAATAAGAATGGGAGCTCAGAGGGATGCCAAAGTATTCTGACCTCACCACAATCAGTGCACAGACACATACACACACACACACACACTCAATAGAAAGTTCACAGACAAGAATACCAATAATTACCTGCACTAATCCATGTAAGCCTTTTAACTTTTAGCTCCTATCTGGGTGGGAGAGAGCGGGCGGGCGCTGAGCCGTTTCCTGAGCAGGGCGCTCGGGAGACAGAGTGTAGGCAAGACAAACGTTGCCATGCTTCAACGCGCAGGTCGTGCTAAACAAAGATAATCTTACAGGTCAACATGTAAGAGCGCTCGCACTTAAACAGGAGGGACAAGGAGAGCCGCTATTTGCCTGAACACACTGTGCTTTTAAACCACAAGAGGAGGACCCATAAAACCTCCTCACATACGTCAGCCTCAAGTGTCCACTCCACACGCAGCACGAAAGCCTAGTGTGGATCCACTCCACACACGGTGACAGGACAGCACCTTTGCAAAATGGCGAACCCTATCAGCGGAGAAGCGGATTTGCCAGATGGTACAGAGGTTTCTCTTCCTGTTGTTGTGCTGTGCGGACTTCCTTGACTGCCACTTTGCTGCGTGTATAAACCAGGAGGCCCCTGGACGGGGTTGGATCAATACGACGCCACCGGCTTTGTATTCCATCAACAAATAACCTTGCAAATAAAAATCAATAGCCCACCAACAGGAAATCGCTATTGCTCCAATTAAAGAATGTACCGTAGCAGAAACACTGCAGAAAAGGTTGTGTTGACTACATTAATACAGTACCCAGTCCTATGTTTATAACACCGGCTTCACAAATCGTTTTTGAAGTTGCCGTTGGTTTATCTTTAAAACGATTTCACAGGCTTCTTAACAAGTTAAATAAAAAAAAACATGAAAAATAAAAAACACTGTTTTGGGAACCTTGTGGCTGGGCTTAAGTGGTCATTTACAATCTTATTATTGGGATGTTGGTTAAACATAATATATATTCAGACAGGAGGATATATTCAGGGGAGGAGGGCGAAGGAGGTGTCTCGGGAAACCTTGCTCACTGCGGCTTCATTCAGCAGATCCTCTATCTGGAAACGTCATGGTTAGTTGGTACATGAAAGTTGCATAAAAAGACATTTTTCACGCTCAATTATTTGGGCTGTGCATTCCAACGCAGCGTGGAGCATGCTGGCACTCTCCACAGAAGGCTGATTCAAAAGAAGGCTTTTATAAAGTACAGATTTCTATGCGTCAGTCTGTTCATACTGTTACCTTAGCAACTGCATGACAAATGTCCGCCAAGGCCCCAGCAGAATCTCTCACAGGATGATTGTAGATGTCCTAGTCTCCATGTACAAAGTATTTCAGATATTTTCATCACTGACACAAAGGCTTCCACAGCAAGGGGAAATATTCTTTTAAAGGTCTGATTTGATGTCAACCCGCCACTCCGCAGAGGACAGCGTGTGTTGTGCGTCTCCAGCTCCACCAGCTCTGGGGAGAGGCGGGTGGAGTTACTGGAAACGCTGGACATCTGTTGATAAAGGAGGCGTCTGTTCACTGATCTCCATTGTCTCTCTTTCCTCCTTGCGCTGTCTCTCTCGCTCAGACGGACCCAGCCCGTCACTTCCCCGGCCGTCCCGTGTCCCCGCGCGAGACGGGGCAGCCGCGAGGCTCGCCTGTGAGCAGGCTCAGAAGGCGGTCGGCGTCCTGTCACCACCAGCTGCCCACCTCGGGCGTCCGCGTTCTCCTTAATGTATGTGCGACTCGCAGGCCTGTCAGGGATGAGCGCAGGGGGGCTGCAGCTAAAACTGGAGATGCTACAGATATGGATTGCGCACCGCTGCTGTCAGAGATTAGAGGCAGTGGGCCCCTGCTCGTCAGAGACCTCTCTGCTCCGCTGCCGGGGCCAGAGGAGCCGGCTGGCTCCTGCGCAGCCATTAATCAACATTAGCACAAGGCAGGTGTGCCAGGTTTGTGGGCCCACCACCCCATTTAACATCGGTCTCAGAGAAGGAGGCAAAAGAGCGATGGAGCCAAGGAAAGGAGGAATAGGGGGAGGGAGAATGATGCGTTGGGGAGAGGGGATGAAAAAAAATGAACAATGGCTAAGTGCCCATGGAGAGTGATGAAGGAAGAGAGGGAAAGAGGAAGGTGTGTGTGTGTGTGTGTGTGTGTGTGTGTGTGTGTATGTGGGGACAGGGGCGTTGTAGATGGTGGACAGTATTTCACAGGGTTAATGAAAAGCCTGTCCACGATGTGTCACAGCTTGAGCAAAGGAAAAGCAATCCGTAGAGGTCCACCATTGCTCTCTCCGCGGGCCAGCTCTCATGAGGACACGAGCACTGAAGCACATGGACTGCCTTCCAGGTACTGCCCTCAGGCTCAGAGGCTTTATGAAAAAATAGGCTTTGTTGCCACGCAGACCAAACAGGGCATGCTTATTACGAAGCCCGGCTTCTTGCTACTGTATATATTGGCAAAACAAAAGCCCCCCCCCATCCCCCCCACGGTAAAATGCTGCGACAGCTTAGTTCAAAAATAGGAACGCAGGTGCTGCCGCAAACACCTTCCACTTTCCAAAGAGAGAGAGAGAAAAAAAACAACATTTAGTGTTTAGTGCCGAATAACCAGAAATATGGCTTTGGAAAATAACTTACTCCATTATTTAATGGCTTTATGGCATTAAAAAGCATTTTCGCACGCCTAATTGCGTAGCAACATTTACATCCCCACCTGTTCGTCAGCAGAGAAGGCAGAGTAGATTTTTAAAAATGAGCACATACACTGAATTATTTATCAAATGTCACAAGACCTCATTAAATCCGCGCGATCCCACGACTCGCACCGCAGCGCGTGAACCCTTTTCACTCCGTCACGGAGATTAATGGCAGAGGGGCAGGACAGGTTCAGCGCCACGGACGGACTTCTGCTGCCTCGTTAAGAATAGCCGGCATCTTTTTACATCCGTTTAAAACACAAACATACAACGTCCGCCTCGCAGTTTCAAACGTACGCAACCACTGCGTTTTACTTTCGTTTCACGCCGTTCTCGGTCAAAGTAAATCAAGGTTGCTTCGAGGGATGATGTACGGTGCGGGGACTCTCACGAATGCTCTCTGCAGTAATATGCATAGTATTCTTTACTCACATATTTGTATTTTTTTCACACACCGGGGATGAAAGAGGCCACAGGCCGGTTCACACTCTCTGCATTTCTTGCCAGCTCTGTCGGCATCCCGCTTCTCTTTCCCTCTTAGTCCAAAATTACCAGCTGCTAGACATGCATTTCTCAAGAGGGTGAAGGAGGAGTCTATTTATACCCATCTTTTTGTGGCTTCTTTTTCCATTGAAATGAGAGATGATCTACTTAAGTGGAACTCCATCATATTCCACAGGCAGTCGCTGACTCCAGGTAAAATATCAGCCTGAAGGATCTTATGCACACACACATACACACACACACGCACACACTTCAGCAACAATGGAGGCACAAATCCACCAGGTCCACAGAACAATATCAAATATATATATATATATATATATATATATATATATATATATATATATATATATATATATATATATATATATATATATATATATAAAGCATATATACACACACACAGAAGGCCTTAGGCAGTTCCCTGACTTTCCTTGCATTCAAAGCTCAACATCACTATTCTAATACAGGCTCAATCTCTCTTCCACTGTCTCTCTGTCTTTGTCTCTCTCTCTTTCCCTCCGTCTGTTCCTGTTCCTCTTATCCACCTCTCATCCTCCCATTGCTCCTTGTTCCCTTCTTCCTCGCTCTCCGCGGTGTCCCTGTGCGGGCCTGCTCTTGTGAGCCTGTGTCCAGGAGGAGATTCAGAGCCAGGAGGATGTAGGGAGACATGCCTGTCCCTGGTGGGCTTTTCTTTTAGGCCAACAGGCGCAGAATAAGGGTCTTAAAACAGCGGAGGATATGGAAAACAATCCATCATGTGGGCCTGGAAATATGTTATGAAACCACCAACCCCCTACGATGGGTCAGGCGCAATATCTGCACCAAGATCCGATGAGACCCGGCCTTGCAGCTTTAATAGTGGGGTGTGTGTATTTATCCAGACTCCATCATAAAATGTAAGATTAATCCTTGTCATTCCTGTCCTCAGGGGCAGCCTCAAAACAACAGACCAGAGTCATTCGTTTTTTATGGCCAGGGCAAAGAGGGGAAGCTGACAGAGAAATGTCCTGACAGGGAAATGTCCTGACAGAGACACAAAGCAGAAGTTGCCAGGAAATTTTAATTTCGGTGGTGGTAGAATTTAAAGACGTCAAAATAAACACATTATGACTGTCATAAATGTGGATCACATCTTTGAAATCGGATCACATTATTTAATGAGGGTTCAACAAGAAAGAATCTCTGTGGGCATCATGTGGGCAGATAAGTGAAGTCTGAATCAGTGCTCAGTTTGGAATCAGCTGATGTAAGCAGCATAACATGATAATGTTTCAAGTGAGGAAGTTTAAGCAGATACCCGTAGCCAAATGCACTGTACACTGGAAAACACTGACTGTGAGCAATAGAATCGGCCCGCACATCTGAGGCAGTAAACCACTGAATAACAAATCATTTATTTGCCAACATGACATGTTCCCAATGACACATTACCGCAGTGGCCTAAAATGCACACAGACACACACACACACACACACACACACACACACACACACAGAAGAACTCCCTTTCAGCCTTAGAGTAAGAAACTGAGTATAAAGCTGTAAACACTATCTGCTTTTGTTCACATACAGGTGCACTGATTCAGATCATCCGTCCTGAACTGTATGGAATGTGTAGTACAGGTACATGAGCATCCAGTATGTATCACTAGATTCCAGTGGGAATATGTGACGTGTAACCCAGGATTCCAGACCATAACAACAGCTATGATAAGAACATGAATGCATGATAGCACAATTTCTTTTTGCTCTTTAACTGTCTACAAGCTCTGATATTTTGGTATTGCTTCATCATAGCTTATAATGCTTCAATTTGCACACGGCAAAGTAATGGCGAGGGGCATCTTGACACTGCCTATCTCCAAAATGCATCGGTTAGGACTCAGACGGAAGAGAGCAGCATCGTGAAGTGAAAACCAGTTATAAAACACACCTTTATGAAACTAGTGGGTCCTTTACCAAAAACAATAAGTCACTTTCACATTATTCAGAACCATCATTACTCTCCATTTTCCATGATTTACCATAACTGTATAACTGGCACAGCATGTTTTATCAGAAACCCTCTGTGTCTTTAATATTTTTACTAGAAACTCTGAATATTTATGTTATTTTGAACATTTTAAGGCATAAAGACAATGTGCTGGTTTTCTTTTTAATTATTGCATTTCTTTCTTTTCTTTAAGAGCTGTCCTTGCCTGACAGATGTTCTGCCAGATATCTGAGAATTATCACCACTCCTAGGTTTGTCTTTGCTGGAATCCGTTGGATGAACCAGCTTGGATATCATGGATCTCAGTGCACCTATCGCCACTGGGACAACTGTCATTTCTGCCTTCCGCATTCTCCCTATAGCGTCTCTTTCGGTGCTTTAAGTTCTCCAGCTTCTTTGTGAAGTTGCTTTCATGTGTCACATCTATCACTGCCGCCGTCATATTGCGGATATGCCTAATGCCGCGCACCGAACAACCTCGCCGAACCCACTCGCAGCCGACTATGTAAAGCAGACGAAATGGCAATATTACAGCGCGAGGCAATGAGCAATCTCCAAATGGACTGATCAATCTTCATCTCTGTCCTTGGCACGTAGGCCCCGCTCTTCTCATTCCACCATGTGCTGGAGACAGACAGCTTTCAGCATGACAGATCTGTGGCGCAGTCTATCTGACGACTAATTTACCCACTGCTCTCGTGTGCTCTGCAAGCTGCACATGCAAAACGAGGTACTTCTCGTTTGTTCTGCGGGGGCAAGAATGTGCCTGTTTCGTTTGTTTGTTTGTTGTTCAGGCACCTTGAGAGAACGAGCCCTCGGTTAAATGTCTATGTTTGTTATCGTTGTCCGAACCGTTAGCGCCTACCTTTAGGTGAGTGCCGTGGGTTTTACTGTACAGGTTAGTGAAGGTCTAGGAACACGGCAACGTTTGTCTGTGCTCCTGCCTCCACTAATCTCAGCAAAGCCCTGCTCTTTATTAAAGGATTATGGTGTTGACAGTCAGCCCGTGCATCCTAATATGCTTGTTCTGAAGTGCGGTTCTGCTGGGGAAGTGGAGCGGCCCCTCGCGTCCAGTAGCGCGTCGGAGTCCTGGCCTTTCAGAACGGGGCACCAACCTTAATATTCACCATGTGGATAAGATGAGTAGCTGCAGCTTCCTTGTTCGGAACATGACACTGGCAGGTGAGCACCCATCAGCTAGGCTGCCCTACGGAATAATACGCTTATTCAAAGGAGTCTTAGGACACTGGTAGAATGTACAGTAGTCTGCGCTGTGTCGCTTAGAAATCTTACGCTTCCTGGTGAAATGCAATGAATCAGGTGGATAAAAATGTTGTTTTTTTTTCCTCTTTCTCGCTGTCTGGTTGCCATAGGTGCACACTTTCATCGTGTCC
Organism: Brachyhypopomus occidentalis; assembly: GCA_020368025.1. Taxonomy (NCBI): domain Eukaryota; kingdom Metazoa; phylum Chordata; class Actinopteri; order Gymnotiformes; family Hypopomidae; genus Brachyhypopomus; species Brachyhypopomus occidentalis. Next base: position 2,521,812 of record JAGXOD010000020.1, on the reverse strand, counting down.
TCAATGTGTCAAGCCACTAACCTGGCTGCACCCTACACAGGAATCAATGACTCTAAATGAGAGAACATCTCAGCGCAAAATAAATCCCCTTTCCAGTGCACGCGTTCTGGCACATCTCGTTGTTGCTGTTTGATGTTTTCGATCTGTTTCCTTATTTTTGCCACGGGTGCACGTTGTGAATTAGCAGGTCTCGTATCTGGGTCATGCTTGATTAATGGCATGGCATTCATTTGAGGACAAATCAAGGGTTTTATTCTCACTCGTTCAATTTGATTTTTATCTGCTTGTGTAAACAAAAGTATAAAAAGAACACACAACCAGATACGCCTAAACTGACATGAACCAGCTAGAGCCCGCAAAACCAGCAGAAATCCAAGAGGTAGCAGAGATTTTTTTTAGAAACGTACTCACTTGTCCGTCACAGACGCTATATCTATCTGCTGCTTTTCCAGACCATTGACTCATAGGCCCTCCATAAAAAAAAAAATGGTGGCCTGCTATCAATCAGGAAGGCCAAAGCTCTAATGGGGCAATCTAATTATCAGTGGCTTTAGACCAAGAGACTCTGCGTTTTAACGACATCACAACCTCCCTGTGTTCGAAGTGCTGCGCTGATCAGCACAGAAAATCCTCTTCTCCTGACAGGCCAGCTCTACTAATTACACCCTGCTCCCCACAGAGCGCAGGGCAGCGTGTTACCTGTGTGGACGGAGGGAGGCTGGGCATGGAGAGCACAGGCCCTGTCGTTTTTTTAAGCCGGGAAGAACACCCGCCGCATGAATAAAACATCGAGCAGCTCGAGCAATAAAGGTACGCCGACAACATATTAATAGCGCATTTACGTTCAACCGTGACTCTGCCCTCAATGGCGCGGGTGTAGCAATTAAGCTCAAATGAATTCTTTTGAAGAGCAGGCACAACTCACCTCAAACCACTCTGCATTGCTACCGCCACGGCCCCTTAATAGAGGCCGAGGCAGGACACACCTGAATCAATATTTATGATGGTGTGAAATTATATGAGGTGCTCGAGGTGCACAGAGATGCAATATGGACCATAGTAACGCTTTATACCAGAAATCCCAAAGCAAAAACCTTTACCGTGAAACCAAGGAGATCCGATAGCTTTTAAGAAAAGTCACAACCTCGTTACTAGCATGAACAGGCTTGCATTGAGATGGTTTAGCGCTGTAATGCAGAAATCATTCAGACAAAAGACAGGGACTATAACTTTTGTTAGCCAAGGTATGATCATAAAATGCAGGTAAATAACTAGGGCTCTGTGAAAGTTAAGGTCTTGCTTCTCACTGGAATGCTGATCTTGGGAAAGGCCACATTATTGGTTGACAATCACAAACTACCCCTGCAATGAAACAGTAACACCATTAACGTCAGGTATTTTTTAGTTCTGGACAGATAAATGATATTCCTAGACCACTAAGGAACAAATTAATTAATGTACGAATGAATATGTTGACAATACCCACTGGGTCATGGACGTAAAACGATGAGCATGGCAATATTGCTGTTGCTAATTTCAGTATGATGTAACTACACACCTTGGCTTACTGGTATAAATTCATATATGTTGTACTATGCTAGTTACAGTCTGCTGCACTTATATTACTACTGAATTTTTTCACACAATGAAAATCCCTTTTAAGTTAAAACAGTCTGCATGGAGTATGAATATGGCCTGGTGAATATGAAGTTTGCCCATTTATATTTAATCAGCAAAGACATCAATATTTTATCTCCATCACAGCAAATAAATAGATAAAATGGCTCAGAGATTTAACAGAACATTAGTTATTCATATGATAATTTTGTTCGCATTGTGCTCAACTGTCAGCTTGTATGATGACTTTTTTGGTCTATGTATCAATTATGTTTTATGTGACTGGCCAAAAAATTAATGTGGATTTCTACAGATCCACTTAAACATTATGGGCCGCTGAATACAGACAGACGTTAAACCTACTGAGCATGTACTTACCGCAATAGCACCGATTAAAGAAATGGTTTGCGAATGCTAGATTTACAATTTTAATATCTGCTTGTTGACACAGACGTATATATAGGTGAGGGTAGGTAACAAGCTCTTGTTCCTCACCAGAACAACAACAACAACAACAACACAAGCAGAGGATGGCACGCTTGGAGGACACTTTTCATTAAAACACCTCCACCCTCAGCTGGTCTTCACAGAGTCAGAGCTCACAACTGGGACCAATTTTCTTGTGTCCCTCTCTTCGGGCTTGGTTTATTATTCTTGGCCCAGAGAAAGCTGTGAGCTGCGGGTTGCGGGGAGCTGATACTTGTGGATCTGTAGGCCTGCACACAGTCTTCTCTAGCAAAACACACTGCTGGGGCTCTAGTGCGAGCTTAGCAATGCTTCCTGGAGCTTAGCTTGCTGCTGTTCTGTTCCTTCAGTAAGGCCAGGTTGGTTTGGCCTTAGTTGTGCATCACGGAAGCGTTAGCGGGCGAAAGCTAAAGACAGATGGGTAGAGGGTGAATAAGGGAGAAATGCAAAAATCCAGGAAGAGTAAATAGTGTTAATTTGCTGAAGTATCCTTTCAATAGCGTAATAGGAAATCCCTTTCCTTCCCACCAGCAAACTTGACGGCGGATTTGCATTTGAAATTATGCCTTAAAAGCCTAGTTTCTCATTGTCGTGTTCAAACTCATTTGGAACTGGCAGTAAAGCACCACGTAATGAAAATATATTTCATGTGTGTTTGGATATAACGTCTTTCAAAAAGTACACCGAAAAGAAATAAAGCGTCTTATTGCTGTGAAAAATGAAACAATAAAACAGCTGCTGCACTGAGGGAGGAAACAGGCAGGAGAAGCAATAAGGCCGCCGAATATGTAAACACCCAAGAAAATCAAAACAACAGCGAGAGCGAACGCGACCTCGACGTTCATTAGCGGAGCGCCTGATCGTCGTCTAGCAAGGTGCTCGAGCGAGAGTGAGAAACAGGCCGCCGACTAGAAACGGGCTCTGAGCTGCACGCGACATAAATCCTACACGCGAGAGCTGTTCCACCGCACGCTCGGCGTGGGCTACAAGATTCGCTGTGGAGCGCAGTCTGAGAAAGAGAGAGAGAGACGTAGCCTGTAAATAAGACAGCAGTGCTTCAACCGTTTCCTCTGACTTATTGGCTTTTCCAGTGTGAATGCCAATTATATGCGGGAATTACGGCTGCCCGGACAAACACGCCGTTTGAAATGGCACGCGAGATGACCCCAAGAGAGGAGAAAGAAGGTCTTATTTTCCGAACAATTCTTAGTGACCTCTTGTCATAAAGATACGGTTCGTGAGGAGACGATTAATTGGATGCCGGTCTTCCATCAGTGTTTGCTCGTAATGAGCACATATACAGTTCTAGTGACAGAAAGTAGCTGCAATAAGTAGCTCAGACGTAGGGTATCGGGGTCAGAAGGTTATGTCAGAGATGACGATCAGCAATGGTATGTGCAAACTGACAGGTACTCAAGGAAAATGAAGTAATGCATATATCGCTGGCACTTAAATGCAAATTGACCCTGAAATGAAAGTGCATATGGAATTGGATAGCTCTGATGGAATGGTCTGCACGAATGTGAGAACACGCTAGAGTGCAATGAGTGTGTGTGTGTGTGTGTGTGTGTGTGTGTGTGCGCGTGCACGTGTGTGTGTGGGATGGGGGGGCATTAGGTGGGTGGGTGGTGTGTGTATGTGTCTGTACACATACACGTGTGACTTCCCACCGATGCAGAAAATAAGACTGTAAAAGAAAGAGGGTGATAAATAGCAGCACAGTGTTTATTGGCTGTTTGTCGGAGATGCTTGTTTTCACCACAGTGAAATGTACGCAATTGTGTGCTATAGCAAGCTTAAGAGAGAGAGAGAGAGGGGGGGGAGGAAGGGAGAGAGAGAGAGCAGGAGAGAGAGAGAGGAAGGGAGAAAGAGAGAGAGAGAACGGGGGAGAGAGAGAGGGAGAGAGAGAACGGGGGAGAGAGAGAGGGAGAGAGAGAACGGGGGAGAGAGAGAGGGAGAGAGAGAGGGAGAAAGGGAGAGAGAGAGAGCAGGAGAGAGAGAGAGAGGGAGAAAAAGAGAGAGAGCCAATGGCATTAGTATTCTGTTGTTGCACTGGCTGCACTTTGTCAGGAGCAGCTCTCTAATGGAGGATAAACGTCCTGTTTTCATGACCTGTTCTCCCCATTCCCCTGCAGGGAGACACTGCCATCTTTGGGCAGGAGAGGAGGAGCCACCTGCCTCTGTCTCTGTCTCACTCACGCGTGCACACACACACACATACACACACACACACACGCACACACGCACACACGCAGTACAGTATTCCATGCTGGTAGCTGAATTTGAAAATCCTGAAACTGAATGATAAGTTATACATTACCATAAAAACTAAGCACACAAAGGGGATAAAAAGCCGAGAATATTCTGCAAAGTCAAAATACAGTATTAATGCCACGTCTGTTGTATTTATTATAAAAAAGTTAAATACAATTTAATGTATACTGCTCCTTGCCTCCAACATTTTGGCATATCAGCAGAGACTCGGAAAGAAATGAAACCAGTTTTATAAACCTAAGGACAGGCTGACAGTTGGAAACTGGTTAGCAGCAGTCCGGAAGGCACACCTCAGGAAAGCAAAGAGCCACGGAATCCATTAAAAACAGCAAGATTGTTTTTGCAGTGTGAACATGGGTTTGGTTTGGGGGGGCGTGTGCAGGCATTCATCAGTGACTGCAGTGGGGACGTCTGTGTCCATTTTAATCGTCCCCATAAGCCACAACCTCTATCGTCTGGTCATGCTAAAACAAAACTGGGTGTTCCCAGACACCCAGTGCATTGCATGCATACTGAAAATGTGGGCCAGTCAAACGTGGACAGGTCATACGTGGACAGGTCATAAGTGGGCAGATCACACGTGGGCAGGTCACGCATGGACCTGTTACATGTGGGCAGGACACAAGTGTGCCGGTCACACTCTGCATTCCTCAGCTCTGGTCCTTCAATTAGTGAAAGGCTGTGTTTTTAAATTCAGTCACAGGTGCCTTTCATCTAGAATAAAGAAAAGCGAAACATGGCAGCTTGTTTGCGAAGATTGCGATTCATCTTTTGATGCTCTTTGATTTGCTAAGCCCGTCTTGCTTTTGAGAGCACGGTAAAACGCACGACACCTTTGACAAACTCAAAAGCTTTAGAACACTGGCTATGACAAGTTTTGTACTCCGGAATTCACCACCTGAACAATGAACTTGGCATTTCATTGGCAAGCTATCAAATCGCTGAAAAGAATGAATCAAAGTCTCATCATATACATTCAGCAGACATTGTTAAGCATCATGAAGACTGTGCTTTGTGTAAAAGTATGTTTCTCAGTGGGTCAAAGATCTCTTTCTCTTAGCCACAAAACCTAGAGGCACAATGACTTCAGAGCAGCAGAGTGCAAATTGATGAGAAGTGTATTTTTTGATCCCATACATTCAATAGAAATTTGATGTATTTGCATTTGTGTACATTATGGCATGCATTCCTTATAGTACCTATCTATCAGTGTGGAAATGTGTGTGTGTGTGTGTGAAAGAAAGAGAGAGAGAGAGATCAGTCCTTTGTAAATGAGGGAGAGAGAGTAATGGTCACATCACCTGTGCATACACACAAAACATTCGCAACTTGAACTGGTAAACCTGTGAGATTCACATTCTAAAAATGTACTCAATTACAAATCAAGTGGTTCTCTTTGCATTGAACAAAGATGACCTCCATCACCAGCCGCAGTGCACTGACCTCTTCCTTCTCTACCCTGATACACGGGCGATAGCCTGTTTCACAGTGTTGACCTAACCTCAGCTGTATCCTCAGCAACAACACAAAACAAATCGCCTCCATCTCCATAGGTGACAGAAGCCCATACGAATTCACACCAGCACAGTGCAAATTGGCAGGTCGAGACCCTGTTGTCTGGAAAGTGCTGCTCATTTGGAAGCATTCGAAGCTCGTTTCTGTGCCAGGTGGAACGTGCTGCTCTCTGGAGGGCTAGGAAGGTGCCGAAGCTTCTTACTCTGGGGATTCCTGACGCTGCCACTTTAATGGGTGACCAGACCACGCTGAGTCACTTTATCTCGGGTAAAAATACCCAGCTCCTCCTCCGACTCTTCCAGCTTGTGTCAAACCTCAGAACACGTTGAGGTGAGCTTAGCAAAGGAATGCACGGAGACCCAGACCCTTAAGTCTGTGCAGTCTGCACTTTAAGACATGACTGAACAAATGGTATATCAAGCAAACGGCCGAGGGAGGTGGGAGGGATGCTTGTGTTTTTGCACGGGAGTTGTTGCAGCGGCGCCGCCGTGTCCATCCAGCCGTGTCCCTCCCGCCATGTCCACCCAGTCGTGTCCACCCAGCCGTGTCCCTTCCGGCATGTCCGTCCCAGCGTGTCCCTCTCAGGCTTCACGGCTGCAGGCCTGCTCCAGTGCATCGGTCCCTCCCACCATGGTAGCTTCTCCCATGTCCCCTTCCTCCAGCATGGGGGTTTGCGCAAAGAAGATGGTGACTTTCCTGCTGTCTTCTTTTTCTCTAGTGCCTGTTTCACAGCTTTTGGCAAGAGAGAGAGAAAGACAAAGACAGAGAGAGAAGGAGTGTAAGAAAGGAAGAGAAAGAGAGAGAGAGAGAGAGAGAGGGAGAGAGAGAGCAGCTCCTTTCCTGCAGGTCCAGGCAGTTTGGTGTAAGGATCGATTCAGGCTGTAGACAGACATGCAGACACATGCTCTGGCCTATTTATTTTTGGACTCGTCTGTTCTGACAACCTTGGTACAGTCCTGGAGGTTCTGGGCCATAGAGCCACGGAGAAGGAAGGGATGCAAATGTACCGGAGCCTCAGCAGATCAAAACACACTGTATTATTGACTATCAAATGCCAATAATAATGTGAAAATAAAAACGAAAATAATAATGCTCGAGGTGCTAGCCAGTACATTACATCCTATGAAATACGAAAAATGGAAGGTTAGCTCAAAACTTCATAATTCAAACAGTCAGTATTTGTAAGTGCTTATATGTCAAAAGGTTTCTGCATAGTAGTGAGGGGTGTACTGACATCACATTGTACATCTCTACAAATAACATAGTGCTTTTTGATCCATTATTAACCGTGCATGCCTAATTGCTTCTTTGCGCAATATGTCATACGGGAATTACGAACATCCTGACACTAGGATCTTGTTTGCGTCTTGGAAGTGTCACACTTGCTATGTGACTTCATAACCCTTAAAGTGGAGTTAACGGCGGAAGTCACACATGACCTGATAAAAGAACCGTAGTGAGTGTTAGAGGGAGCTGGCAGCCTCAGTTCAAGTTTACAGCGCTGTAGAATAAACAGCGTCTGGCCGTGGCAGAGGTGAAGTCATTGGCAGACACACGGGAGGAAATTACACTGGAGAACACAGGACCTCAGTTTATGGTGACATCTTTACATGCCATTTACCTGGACCTGTAATGTTAACCTTGCTATGGTGATTTCTAAGTAGCATTATGATTCCTGTGAGGAATCATCACTAACACCTACATACACACCACTGGTCCAATATTAGTCTAAGACTAATATTTGCGTGACTAAGCTGGGATCATGTTTAAAACATGGTCCAATTATCATTGTCCGAGTAGTCTTAAATGTAGACTGATTATTTTATATAGTCAAGACCCTCTGGGATTTCTTCAACACTTACGGTAAGACAGTGCCTGTTGTAAAAGCTGTAATTGCGTGAGGTTATTTCAGTGTGGTCTCCTAAAAATAAAGGCCTGGAGTACAGACTGTTTGTTCCATAACTGTAATACTATTGCATTGAGAGCTTGCAGTGGGAACTGAACGTTGTTAGCTGGTCATGTGTTTTTTAAAAGGAGAGAAGCTGGCTAAACATATAGGTGTTTTCTACACATATAGGTGTTTTCTATACATATAGGTGTTTTCTTAACATAGGTGTTTTTACAGATAAAGGTGTTTTCTACACATATAGGTGTTTTCTATACATATAGGTGTTTTCTTAACATAGGTGTTTTTACAGATAAAGGTGTTTTCTACACATATAGGTGTTTTCTATACATATAGGTGTTTTCTTAACATAGGTGTTTTTACAGATAAAGGTGTTTTCTACACATATAGGTGTTTTCTATACATATAGGTGTTTTTACAGATAAAGGTGTTTTCTACACATATAGGTGTTTTCTATACATATAGGTGTTTTCTTAACATAGGTGTTTTTACAGACAATGGTGTTGTCTAAACAAATAGGTGTTGTCTAAACATATAGGTGTTTTCTTAACATAGGTGTTTTTTACAGATAAAGGTGTTTTCTAAACATATAGGTGTTTTCTTAACATAGGTGTTTTTTACAGATAAAGGTGTTTTCTAAACATATAGGTGTTTTCTTAACATAGGTGTTTTTTACAGATAAAGGTGTTTTCTAAACATATAGGTGTTTTTTAAACATGTAGGTGTTTTCTGAAGGGGTGCTGCTTGCTGATTCAGACTGCGCTGTGTACGTGAACAGGACTATAAACTGAAGACTATTTAAACAACTTCATATAAAGATTTAGGTTGAGCCTAGTTAGATCCAGATTAATTAAAATTTGGGTATTGGGGCATGTGAAAGGGCCTATTGTATTTCAGCCTTGCCTCTATTTAGTGGATTTACATTTGAAGCTGGAACTGAATTTTTTTTTACATCGATAGCATTTGACAGGTACTCTTATCTAGAGCAACTTACATATATTCATCAGTATGAGTGCTCCCATGGGAGCAGAACCCATTACACTCGTGTTGCACGCACCTTGCTCTACCTGCCCTAGCAGGTGAGATACAGCACAGGGTTCAGGAAATATCAGACTTGAAAATGCAGAGCAAAAAAAAAAAAAAAAACATAGGCGGTGGAACAACATTCACCCACCTCCTACTATTTGAAGTGTTTATCTATTAGAAACACCTTGTAGGACTTCAGCCAATCGGCTGCCTGCACAATTTGTATTAGCCATCCTCATCATCAGTAACCACAGGACTGCTGGATATTTTAAGGGGGCAAACCACCATCAGCCCTGCAGTGACACAGAAGTATAAAATCTCCTGCAAAACTGCCAGGCCTGATTCATTCATCCTGGTGCAACACCCACTACCATGACGGGGTCACCGCTGTGCTGAAAATGGCATGCCACCCAAATAAACCCGGCCAGCAGTGGTGCTGGGCTCCAAAACTGTCCATAAATGGTATGGAGTGTAACAAATTGTGCATTTCAACAAATGGGACTACAGTATGTAATCGTCCGCTGAAGACGTTCCTGTTAGTCAGGAGTACATGGTAGAGTGGCCCCAGTAGGTGTGTGGTGTTTTAGAAGAATAGATGGTAATTCATATGCCTGTATGCTTCAGAGCAGCGTTGCCATGTAGAGTTCATGTTTAGCAAAGAGTGGCAAAAGTCATAGAACAAACACTAAAGCAATATGAAGCGTTCCTATTTTCGTGGGTTGTGCTATTAGAGATAAGGGAAATTTATAGAAAATCAGCCATCAACTGGATCCAGGTCATCTCCGTCTTGACAAATGCAATTAAAATGACCATTAAGCCTTCAAGGTAAGGATCATGGTTTTCTCACGATGATCCAGAGGCGACAAGCAAACAAAGGTCATCAAAGCAGAGTTTAATCATGATCCCTGTCTTTCTGGGGCTGTACCCTAATGATAACGTGCCATTGCATCTTAAGGGCATGGACAAGCCAGAAAGAGATTATATTTTAAAGCCGTTAATATTTTATTTTTTAATATAAATAAGTACAGGCATGTCTTTAAATATATTTGTTCCTACAGGGGCAACATAAAATGACAGAAGGAATATGGAAACATAATTTATAGGAGATGATGTATCATGTGACATCGCGAATATGAATAACACCATTAAGATAACTATTTGGGATATATATACTGTTTGTGCAATCATTCTTTTCTCTCACAATAGGAGTAATTATGTAGCTGGTCTGGCAGAGGATATTTTGTCTGCACACACGTGTAGCTTGTGTATCAGAAGTCTAATGCTAATCAAGACTGACGAACGAAGCGCAATTATGGCTTTTTGATACGTGCGCTTGGCTTAATGGTGCCTTTGTTTCAAAATGGGTCGGTCGCTCAGTCGTTAGGCACAGCTGGGGAAGGAGCGTCAGAGAAATTACCGTCAGGATTCATCACTCAAAGAGTTTCCTGAGAAATAGTTCCGGAAGTTCAGATGTGCGCATGTATTCACACCATTCCCACATGCATCCACACCATTCAGATGAGCTGCGTGATAATAAACAGCAGGAAGCTCTTTCTCTCTCTCTCCCTCTCTCTCTATCTCTCTCTCTGAGTGCATCTCAGTGGGTGAAAAAGTGGTATGGGGTTCTACTACCGTGCGTGTTGGTGCTGTCTTACGCCATAGCCTTTACTCACTTCTCAAAGACACTGCAATGAAGTAAAAAAGCTACAGTACATCGTCACTACATGCTCTGTGTGTGTGTGTGTGTGTGAGAGAGAGAGAGAGAGAGAGAAAGAGAGAGAAAGAGAGAGAGAGATGAGAATTTTTTGTTGTTTGTGTCTGCAGCTATTTGGTAGTTAAATTTGAAAATACGACAGGCAAGGTAGAGGAAATGAGCCATAAAAATACATATACAAAATATATTTAATACATATTGCACTTCCTTTGACTCTCGGAGAAGACACATTTTAGACATTTACAGCTCTTCTGGAAGGCTGAATAAAATAACCAAAGGTTTAGATTTGTGGCTTACAATCAAGGCAATTGTAACTGACCTGATAACTGAACATCTGAAGTCCCTGATTGTGGATTCTCTCTCTGTGTGATGCAGTTTAGTAAGGAAGAACATTGGGCACATCTCAGATAGTGAGCTGGGTGAGTCCTGATGCTTCTCAAACTGCTTCTCTTATGGCAAACCATAGACATTTCAGAGGTTTTTGTATAGAGATATAATATTTGTATTTATGATGCAATAATTCTAGCTCATAGCCAAGCATTGAAGAGGCATAAATCTAAATCTAACCCTTCATCCGCTCACCTTAATATTGTGACATTCTGACTTCTGCTGCAACATTATGATAAATCCGCCCATCCGCCCATAAAGAACCTGGAATCCCTCTGCATTGATTTCATCATCAGTGAAATGGCATTTTCTGACACATTGCTTGTTAGGACACAGAGGTTTGGGTTTCTTAATATTTATTTATTTTTTATTTTGAAGATATTTATATTACGTGAGCTTGTCGTGCTGTATTGGGGATGGCAGGTCACACAGCAGAAGGGTGGGGGACGATGCTGCTCTGGGTGACCTGTCTCCTTCCCTCACCTCCAACAGTGTGCGTTCACACCTGATGTGATTATGCTCAGCACAGTCAACGACACTGGGAGAGGGAGAGAGAGAGAGAAAGTGTGTGTGTTTGGGGGGGGGTTGAGAGAGAGCAAGTAAAGAAGAGAGAGGGAGAGAGAGAGAGAGAGAGAGAGAGAGAGAGAGAGAAAATTGCATTTGAAAGCTGGTGCTGAAAGGCTTGATATTCTGGACCCTGAGCATTTTGCCATTTTTTTTTTTTTTACCTTGAATTCAGCTCGGCTCACGATACATCAGTGCACATTAAAACATGGCAGGCATCAAAGATACATGTAGACTATCCAAACCCAAAATTAGCCTTCATCACATGTGACTCAGTGCACCAAAGGAACCAAATGTGTGGATATACAGAGTGCGCCAGGGAGAATTATGGGGCTCACTTATTTGAAGTGAGGATGAGTAAAGTGCTTTTATACGCTTCCAGGCTGCAGTGCCTGGCGTTCAGAGAGGTGATGAGAGGCACCTACATCACCCACCTACATCACCCAGTGTGTGTGTGGCATCATGTCTCAGAGAAAGAAAAATCTCTCCTTTTCTACACCGATAAACACACATACTCCCACAACCTTTGTACTGTACGAACGACCCCAGGCAACAGATCACCCGCTACAGATAAAAATGTCCAGAAGACAATATCATTTAGTCTGTCAATTCATTTCAGTGCTCCTTAAGTTATGGGAACAGTGTATGAAAATATGGAGACCATTGTCTTGGCAGCAGAGATCGCTTCTTTCCATATGTTAATTTCATGGCAAAGGTGTTTGGAGCCAGAACCCAAGTGTGGGAATGGAGCAGTGGATGTGATGTGTAAATCACTGGCTGCGTTTTCATTACTCCAGCTGAACACACACACACACACACACACACACACACACACACACACACACACATACAGGTTCGCAGCCACATACGTTTTTGAATGTGCAGCAAAGTCACAGTGGTAAGCCCAGATTTCTCCGCCTCTTCCCGGCCCTCGTGTGCTATGCATAACGACATGCTTGACAATGTTCTAGTGGTCCGGGACGTCTCCTTTTATGGGCGTGCCAAAGCGCATACCAATATCATCAGGACCAATGGTGCACTTGCTGTTTTTCCTCATGACGTTGTTTATTGTGGAGTGACAGCTCCACTTAAGTGCATTACATTTCCCTGGCAGCGCAGGCCGATGCTGTGCCGGCCCTGATATGACAGGATGCATTATTGCCGGCGATGGCTGTCTGCATTGCATCACAGCAGCCATCGTGCAGCGGGTGCAACCTGAATCTGCACCGGCCTCCAACGTTCAGCCTGCATGGAGAACAGAGCAGCATGACCACTACACAAAAGCTCCTCAGACGCGTTGGGGGGGTGGGGGTGTGGGTGGGGTAGGGGGGTGGGGGTGGAGTAGGGGGGTGGGGGTGCGGCGGATGGCTCTGGGCGCAGCGCGGCGATGATACAGTCACGGTGCACCCGTTTAACACAGGTTGCGTGAGGAATGCACACTGGCACACTGGAATTGCTCTGCTCGTCACTGTCAGCATCTAATTTGCATTGTGATCTTACCCTAAGCTACCACATGGGGAGATGCTGTGGGTGGATAGGGTAGGTGATCCCTGTGAGTGATCGATGGTGCACTCTTCTAATTAACATTCGTCAGAGTCAACTTCAGCGGAAATCCCCCCGCGTTCTGGATCCCGACCTGCCGGATCGTTGGACATCCCGCGACCACAGCCGATAAGGAGGAAAGGGCACGGCGCTACGCGGGAGGGAGCTAATCAGCTCAGCGGCTGCACATGCACAGGGGTGGCACGAATCAATCCACAGCTGTCAAGCAGAGACCCACCAGTCCAGAAGCACCCACCACCTCATACCTGTCCCACACACTTTTTCTTACCTACTCAGACCTGTAGTTCATTCGCACCAAACAAACACACAAACACGTGCGCGCACATGCACACACACACACACACACACACACACACACACACACACACACACATACACTCTACACGTTTTTACTGCTGAGGTACTTCTTGCGTTCTTGCGTATTTTCAGAGCACACGGCGTCCTCGTGGTGGATGTTTTTTTTCCTCGAGCCTGAGTGCAGTAATGCTGTTTACCAAAACCCGCTCAAGAATTCAAGGTCGTTGGAATCGTTGAGCTTCCGGGATGATGCGGACCCTCTTTCCCCCCAGGGGGCAGCATTTCATAGGACGGCATCCACCTTCTCGCAGTGCTTATAAAAGCCAGGATGAAAGGGCGGAGAGCTCCTGTGAGCTGAGGCCACAGCAGCCCTCTGGCTACAATAATACTCTGGCAGGCTTTCAGGGGGAGCTGAGCAGGGTTGGCATAACCTTTCTTTTCGACCTGCTCTTTGTCAGGGCATTTAGCAAGCTCACTCAACTTAGGAACATCACTTGCTTGAAAACATTGAAGAAATGAGCCATATATACACTACCAGTCCAATGTTTGGACACAGTTGACTGAATGTATGTTCTTTATAGTCTTAAAAGCATTTTTAGCTAATGCTTTATGCTTAAATTTGTTTCTAAGATAAATATAAATGGATAATATCGATGGCCTGTGTATGATTTCTTTCCTAAAATGTATACAGTAAATTAAAATATTAATAATGACATTTTAAATGAATTTTAATGCCTCCTCGATTTTCCCCCTCATCCTACAAGTGCTTGAATGTGTTCAGGGCATCATAGGTGCTGCTTCATGAAGCTGGTTAAGAACACCAAGAGCATCCAGAGGTTCATCCCAAACTGTCCAGGAATGTGTGGCTCTGAAGAACTTTACCATCCACAGCCATCTATTAAACCGTCTGTTTTGGTGTAGCATAGCATAGGCATGTGTTATTTCATTATTTTGATACCTTCACTGTTTTTCTAAAATGTATTA